>OU744735.1:911589-1511589 GCA_916613615.1 Steromphala cineraria | reverse complement strand
TTCGGATATGAGTATGTGCTTGAAGTTGGAACTCTTGTAACTAAACATCTCACACTGGTTAAGTCTTTCACTGAGGAATACTACGTAAACATTATGTGTTTCTCCAACAATACAATTATCAACTTTCATGATGGGGTAAGAGTGATAATTGGTGAAACAAAGTTCTATCACAAGGATGTTACGGTCAACGGAAATTTACATTTCACAAGTTCACGACCGGTGATGGCTCGTCTTTGTTTAAAGGCTGAACTTCGTTATAGAAATAGTACATTCCTAGAAAATCCGTGTACCATTCTGCCTCCAGTTGAGCGGTATGGGGACTCTGCTGTAATCAGCATTCCTGAAGAAGCAGACCTGAAGATTATCACTAAACATGACACCGATGACCTCCATGCATTCCTAGTGAATGACAGATTAAACAACAAGACATTAACACTATCCTGGAAGAATATCTCAAACACAGATTATAAAGTTGGATCAGCAGCAGCTAGGGAAGGAACTGTGTTTATGAAGTCATCACACAAGTTTACTGTCATTGTGAATGGATTTGACTGTTGCTCAAGACCCGAAGTAAAGGCTTTATTTAGTATCTCAACCTCCTCCGAAAGTATCTACCGACCTTCACCGATGCCCTCCGCAAGTGAAGGTTTGTACATGTAATTGCCAAGCTTATTCTCACCAGCCAATTATCGTCTTCTTCAAGTGGTGATATCTACATTATATTGTTGCACCCATCTCCTTGTGACATTTCCAGCTAATGGTTTGCCCAACAAAGAAAACGCTACATTCTTTCAAGCTGATGATAATTTAGCCAACAAAATCGGAAAATAACACATATACAATCCGAACTCGATGTTCAAGAAGCAGGTCATGTTGTCAGATTACGCCATAGAATAAAATCTCTTCAAACCCCGCTCTACAAGTTACAACCCCCTCCCCCTCTTCTCAGGTTCATGTTTAACTTACTGCAATGGGAGCTCTGCCCAAAACTTTATGGTATATGGTTAGATTGATCGAGGGCAACGGTACATGCCATCTGATGAAGGAGTAAGAAATGTGATTTTCAGCGTAAGAAGTTGTTTCTAGAAAATCTTCTGTACATGTAATTAAAAAAAAGAAACCACAATGGATTTTTCTGGTAACAAATGTTTGTATTTTCATATCGTAGGAACATATTCAATAACAATTTGTGAGTGTACAAATTCTTTATTCTAATGTCGTTGTCAAGCAGTGATGAAGCCAAACTGGATACTATAAGCTGTAAAGCTATAAACATGCATGCTTCAACTTCATAAACTTCACAATTCCTATTTCTTCAACTTCATAATTTCTAATTGCTTCAACTTCAAAATTCCTTATTTCTTCAACTTCAAAATTTCTTATTGCTTCTAAAATGCTATTCAAAGAGGATTCTTAGTAAGTCTTTCAATTGCAATAAACTGTATTTTGATATGGTGCTTAGCTAGAATCAAGAAGAAAAAACTGCCGTGACGTTTTATATACATTGTTGGACAAATATTTTAGGGATTGTAAATAAACATATTTTTTGTTTTCTTCATTTTGCAGAAGACAAGAATGTAGCATTGATTGTTGGCTGTGTGTGCGGAACCATCGTTCTAGTCTTTGGATCCATCGTTGGCTTTATTGTCTTCCGCAAGTAAGATTTCAAAAGATAATTTCTGGTTTTTACAATTCTTCATCCCCTTCTTCACTACGTACTAATTCTAATTCTCATAAAAACTCATATTCTCATCCTCATATCAAGCTCACGTCTATACAAGAACTTATCTGGCATGGATTTATTAAAAACTTGGGTAAATAAACAAAACTATATTTTAATCGTCTATAACAATATTCTTTTTTAAAATTATTTTTCTTAAATTTGCCGAAAATCTTATGTGTGAAGTGCAGAAATATGATTTTTTTTTATATTTCATTTTGACGTCTCACGAATTGTCTCCAGGATACAACACATATGTCCCTTGTAAATTAAGTAAAGATCTGAACCTTTGCAATATTGAACTAAAAGGTTTGTCTGTAAGATTCTGTTACGAAATCATGCCATTTTCCAAATTTCCAAAAATGATCATTTTACACAGAAAGTTATAACAATGCAATGCTCAGCAACCACACATATCTTAGACGAGTGTATGGACATATAACGATACGACAAGTTTCATACAATCGACATTATGTACAAGTCATGTTATACGCGTGATATGTGTAAATACGAAATGAGATATAATGAATACCTAAAGCTGCGTCCCTTAAGTTTGTTCACTTACCTACGTATTCTAGCGCAAATATCATGTATTTTGGAATGTCGTTATGGCATCCTAGCATTGCGAAAACGAAACGGATAATGTTGAAATTCCACTACATAAATCAATATTCATTGTGGGTGAAAATATAGATATGCAATACCTAACAAACTAAAGGTACGCAGCTTTAAAGCAATGCTAGTGATGGATAACGACAGTATTACCTGCATACTTTCAGGAGACGAAATAAAAAATCCAAATCTTCTGAAAACCGGAAGAGCCCAGAAGAACGAGGGACATCATCAGAAGGGGATCAAAGCGTTCCAGAAACCCCGGAACAAGGTTCTGACGTGACAGAAGTACATACCTACTCTGATCTGAACTTCGAGGGACAGGCTGTTAACGAGTACCAGAAGATACATCATAAGAGTGATAAACAGACATCTGACTATACAAATATGTAAGATATTGTCTTGTTCCTTTTCTGAATGCTTCTTAGATGAACTTGATATGAAAATAACGATTGACGGTGTTTGCTGCAAAGCCACAGAGTTGGACCAGAGGAAAGATAGCTATTCACCCTTCGTAATATTGCTTTCTATAGTTTTCCTTGTTAAATCCATCCTCGATAATCCAGCGCTTTAGTTCCGATAAATCTACACTACAAGCCCTGGAAAACTTTACGGGGGTTTATCCCAAACCCAATACCTACCTCTACGAACATGTTATCCAATCAGAAACGAAACGCAGACACCAAGTGCGTAAACAACTCAACCGTTCGCGACATCAAGTGAGTGATTGAGTTGGGGTTTAACGTGTTGTCAGCAATTTTTCAGCTATTTAACACGTGGATGGTGCCATCCAAAATAGAGTAGACAGATCAGGGTGAAACGGAACGAATAGGATGGGGGAAAAGACGGAAAGAAAGGCATAGTGAGAGATAGAAATGTGGTTTTAGAAGTGATCCCAGTGTTTGTTAAAAAACAAGCGTTTATCTGAGTCATTGCAAAGGGGGGTAATTGGGTTTGAGGTAAACCCCCGTTAAGTTTTCCAGGGCTCTTAGTGTAGATTTATCGGAATTAAAGCGCTGGATTATCGAGGATGTGTTAAATCTAGCATAGTGCTTTGAACTTTACGCTGTGTGTGTTGATGATTTGTTATTATTGGTCCTTTTTAAAACAACTGGAAAACTGTTATAGAGGATATATCATTATCTAAGCTGTTTGTCTCTTGCCAATTCGTCAATCAATTGTCCAGTATAAAATGAATATCATGGATCGTTATCTAATCGTTTAAACAGAATGTGAAGAACTTGTTGTTAGCCAAACCCCGACTTGTGTGTACATATGCCCGCTAGCATTTCAAAAGAATGAATTGATAATGAAATAAAATTTTATGATGTTTTGATTGCTATCCAATTCAGGCCTTTGGGTGAGAAAGAGCTAAAGACTAAAGACGTCATCATTTCTGATCGTTTATTAAATTCACCAACTAGACCTTTTCATTGATGTTACTTAGTAAGCTTTCCAGGATGTGATTAAAGGTCACCTGGATATAGCGTAAACAATAAATCAATTACCATCATTATTGTATACACTTTATTCAAATTTTCCCATTCAAACAAATCATTTGACAAATTTGTACATGTTTTACTCGTCCAATAATTTTTTTCTTAATAATCAAATCAACCACAAAAATTACAACAGGTGAATCTGCCGCATCCAGAGACCAATTCTGAAACATAGACCAAAATACATTAGACATATCACATATTATGTTTATTATTCTTTAAGATTTTGTTTTTAACCTTTCTTACTGTCATTAAGGTAGTGTATTGATTTTCATCATCATAAATCTTATGCTTGTTTCAATGAACATAAAAATGATATTGCATGATTTGAAATAAAACCACTTGAATTGAGATACATATTGATTTATTTTACTTTGAACATCTCCTTTGACAGCTTGTAAAATGTGCCCAAGGACGTAAATTCAAGTGACTCAATATGATAATTAATTCAAATTGGCATGTTTCTCTCTCGAAACAACGGTTTTCCAAAAGTGCAGCCATGATACAGTAATGCTGAGGAATATATGGATGACAACTTCTTTGTTCATTGTATGCGACGTTTCGACACAGATTCTTGTGTCGTTCTCAAGCAGAGGAAGAGTAATGAAGTAGGGGCATATATATAAGTAAATAGTACAATACACAGTAACAACAACTTAAAGAAGAGAGTAAATGTAATTAAACAGAGATAAGTGGTAGGAAACCACTAATGTACAATGCAGTGCGTTTACATTTAATTGATAGAGGCCAGTGATGTACATGAGTGATTACAGTTAATTAATTTAATAGAGGCCAGTGATGTACATGAGTGATTACAGTTAATTAATTAAGGAGAGGATCATAGGCTGAGGGGATGTAGTAAACTTGATCGCGGTTAATTGATGGCTGTATCTTTTTGATCTCCAAAGCTTCTCTTAATTTTCGAAGTCGGTACAATGAACAAAGAAGTTGTCATCCATATATTCCCCAGCATTATTGTCATTCCAACTTCTAAAATGCGTCTCAAAGAAGTCATGATACAGTACACTCTCTCTAATCGAAAACTCTTCTACAACGACATGTTTTCCTTTGTTGCGTTTCTTTGATCTGTCAAGTCGTTTCTTTGATCTGTCAAGTCGTGAAACTCTCCCTACAATGATACAAATCCACATCAACAGTTTTGGCTAATCCCATGCAATTTCTAAACCTTTTTTGGACGCCACAGGTGTGTATATATATAAGGGAAAGTCGCACTGCAAGAAATATATATATATATACATATGTCAATATTATATTTTCCATCCTATTGGAAATGGATTGAAATATAAGATAATAATCTATTTCATATTTGTACATATTTCTGCTTAGTGTCAATGTACTCACAGCATCTGCCACAGCTCCAGGGGCAACTGCTGTAGTACGTGCTGCACAGGTTGAAGCGAGCTATGGCCTGACAGCGGTACGAGTCTCGGTATCTGCACCGCTCTGTGGATGGGAAACTTGTATTATAGACCATTGATGATGATTGTGATAATGATGATGTCGACAATGAATACGACGACGATGATGACGTTGAATACGACGACTACGACAACGAATACGATGACGAATATGACGACGATGATGCAATGTTGATGACGATGATTATGATGATGATGATGACGATGATGATGATGATGATAACGATGACGATGATGATGATGAGGATGATGATGATGATAACGATGATGATGATGATGATGATGATGACGACGATAACGATGATGATGATGATAACGATGATGATGATAACGATGATGATGATGATGATGATGATGATGATGATGATGATGACGATGACGATGGAAAAGTAATGATTAGACAAGAACACACCTTCACCTGAGGTTTTCGCTTTGTAAGACAATTTTGCTTTCGAGTACTATATTTCCTGAACATCATTTTTCAATACATTAGCATGAGACACATATGTTAACTACATATGGTTTATCGCGAAGATAAGAAAACCTCAACTAAGTGAAAAGGCATTTCGATAAGGTATCATCCCCAACCAGTCATTTTGTTTTAGGCTAACATTTCAGTATATAACTTCATCATATGGCCTAGGTTAGGTTTCTTTATCTTCCCATCATATGGCTTTAAGCTAAGAGATCCTTAACCTAAACCTCACCATATGGTTGTACACTTAAGTTTATATATAAGTTTAATAGTTGGCCGTTATCTAAGATATCATTATCTTTAAACTCATCATACTATGGCTTTTATTGTCCGAAACGTTCTTTGAGATATATCATTAGAAGTAGGTTGTCATGCGTCTGTACCGGGAATACATTCGCATTGGCCCTGTTTCTTCATTTGACCCCTTGGGCATCTTCTGGTACTGAGTTCTGTAAAGAGGAACATTTCATGAATTAAACTTTATTGTCAGTAAAAATCAAGAAGATCTTGCAACTTAATAATATCATATATATATATGAAAGTAATGTTTATTACCGAAGTCCGAAACTTAAAGAAAATACTCAAAACCTACTTCTCAGTATAGGCGGACTAACCGCCGCCGACCCGTATAGATTGTGACGTCATAGGTGAACCGTGACGTCAAAGTACTGTTTTTAACGTGACGTCACAATGAAAAAGTGATATTTTGCCCTAGGGCAACATATGAAAAATATGAACCTCGGTATGACTGCCCTCGTAGGTAATAATATCCTCTATTTATGTAACGTAAAGACATGACAAAATCAGAAAAGATTTAGAGAATCTGAAGGAAAAGTTGGACCAATGTTGTTTATGAATTTCTATTGCGCAAATCTCATTATACACAGTGTGTGTGGTCAGTGTATAAGAGATTGGTAAATTCGATTTAGACTAACTTTATCTTAAACTACTACCGGCCCTCGTCGTTTCATGTAAATCGGTTTTTGGATGTTGTTTTCTGATGAGATCACGTCTTAGGTCACGTTGACCAATTCGGCCACATACTGACAAGGAAATTTCAAGAGTGTTACGGGGTCGTTTCTTAAAAGTAATGTAATATAATCAATGTATTTTTTATATTTTGTGATTTAATCAATTTAGATCGACAGTTCCTTGTTTGTCAACAGTATGACTCAGCATAAAACCTGTTGATATAAATTTCTTTAGATTGTACTTTAATACGTAGCAAAGGTCACTAACAAGCCATTATACACGCTTATGAGTCTTAGTGTGGTCGTTCATTACAGGCCACTTTAAAAATCGTTTATGAATGAATGTTTAGGTCATTAGGCTCGTCCATTTTAAGATAGGGATGTGATCCAAACGGAAGATTGACTCAGGACAAAGAGAGGTGAGGGGATGGATTCTGGGAGATCCAAGGATCTACTGGCTGTACCTTGAAGGGAGGTATATTATCAGACGGCCACACCGGTACTTGTCCGTGATGCCAACTAGATTACTTTTCCAATGGTTGACAGGTTGTAATAATTTTGGATTTTGTTAGATTCGTGAAAAGTTGTTGTATTCATTTATCTACATTTATTTGTCTTTTGTTGATTTGTTTATGCACGTTGTGTTCAAATTTGTTGTTTTTCCATTTTATTAGGTGAATAAAAACTTTTGTCAAATACATTCCTTCACCACAGTTACATCAATAAATGAGTTGGAATGTTAGCGCATCCTGCTACAACATTCATAGTCGCATATTACCTATGATGCCTCGTAACTTTAACCAAATCACATCTTGCAATAGGTGGATATTTTGGTTGATAATTCAAACGTTACAAATGATGAAGTGAAAACAGGAGACAAAATCAAATGAAAACATTAGTAAATTTAAAAAAATAACAAGATGTTTTTATTTTATTTTTGATATTCATAAAGTACCTCAGAAGTCTTATTGCTTGGTGCCCAAAGGCACCAAGCATTATGATTTGATTTGTCTAATATTTTTCCGAATTCTCTCTATATTACTCTTGATATTTGCAAAGGGAAGCCGCGCCAATCACATGTGTTGTATCCAAATCAAAAGACCAAAGAACAGACCTGTAGCCAAAAAATGCATTACGTCACCATATGGGTAATACAAAATATTTGGCACATGGAATATGATTTCGCTTTAAATGTCATGTTAAAAGAGAAACACTATTTTCTATTAAAGACGCTGACAAATGTTAACAGACTCAATCAAAAACATATTCATTTGAAGGAGAGTCTGCATTTGTCCCAGATAAGAGCATTATTTCGCATTCAATAATCGCAGAATCCACTTTTTTATAACCCACGCGATTTAATATCACGCTTGGCTCGCCTGGCGAATTAAAAGTAATGTTTCTGTAAGTACGATGGTGACATCGAAATAAGACTTATGTTTACTAATAGGTAAATCATTTACGACCACGTGACAAGTCATACTTAACGATGTCACTAAATGTTTACGTTGAAAACATGTATATATTATCAGAGCTACTGAAATTGACTCGTGCTATATTTAGAATATGACCTACGACGCTGGTTCCATACGTTTACTATAAGGCCGGCTTAGCTCAGCGAATAACGGACCTGGGTTAAAATCCCGTAACTGTAATACACCTGTTAATAATCAACCATCGTGACAAGGAGATATCGTTTTGGCAGTACGTTTTGCACAATTTCCTGTCATTGTCAACGCTACATGGCAACACAGTGCTTTTACGCATCAAGTAACTACATCACAATGCCATAACATCATAAACATAGTGACCTCACTATGCAATGACATCACTGTCTTGAAAATCTAGTGTTGTTGTGTTCAGAGTTTTACTTTTTTTTTTGTGATGTCAAAAAGAGTGAATTTTGATGATAAATAGAATATCACCTTCGTGTCTTTTGATATGAAATATACCAACAATCGTTGATGAATGTAAAACATATTCATAACTTTCATCAACTCGTGTTGATAGAAATTAATTTTGTGAAATTAACTTTGATTAATACTCGTGTTAATATTAGTTGTATATTTCACATATCACCCCAATTGTTCGACAAATCACAATCTCCTTCATCTGCCTATGTGGCACCAAGCATGCATTTTTAAGGGCTTTTCTTGTTGTGGTACACTACAATTTCAACAATTTCACTTGATTTCCATTTTTGATAAATCATATTTCATTAAGAAAATATTTCGAAAGACGTTTTGATGTCACCTCAGTGTAAGCAGTCGGTTAGGGCACCATTTCAAAAAAACATCTTTTTTATCCTTTTCTGCATTAAAAAAGATAATTTTTAATTGCTGATATTTACCATCACAAAACGAACTCGCATGATAACCTCTAATTAGTCATTTATAACTTCAAATATTTGAAATAATATGCCCAGTTTTGGCTTATCCACAGATACTCAAATAATTTGGTTAAAGTGACATGAAGTATCATAACCTCTTTATACAAAAAGAAATCCCGATAGCCACAATCTTATCTCGAGAAAAGGAAAAGCCTGGAAAGATAATACGACATTTTCCTCATTCACAGGTAGTCCAAGTTTTATCAAGTGAACAAGAGTATGATAACCTCTTTATACAAAAAGGAAGTGCGATAGCCACAATCTTATCTCGAGAGGTTGTGCAGTGTATATTTACGCATTCGGGTCATAACATTACATCCTGCTTGCATTTGCTTCAGGTAGGTTTAGTGTTTCTATTCATATTCATTATGAGTTTGAGTGATAGTTTTTATTTAAAAATTTCTTTTTTAAACGATTTTCCTAACGGTTTCCGAATTAAAATTGTTAACTCTCAATATTTCATTTTGCTTTATCGATTATGACCTTCACGACTGATTCCGTTCTCTTAGTTGGATACCTTGTTCCTAATCCCTTTCTATATTGAATAACATATGTTTTAATCAAATCAATCTCTTAATATTAATGATTTATTTCTTAACCGGGTATATTGCATCAAGTTAATTAGTAGAATGAATAGATTTTGAAAGTGCATTCCTTGACAAATCATAACTCATAATTTCACAAATATTAATGTTAGTTTTGAAATGATATTGAAGAACAGTGATGTACAATTGTTATGTTTTGCTCTTTGAAGAAAAAGTTAATCAGTCTTCTCGGTACTACTTTGAGTATCACAATATAAACAAATTCAGATCAAAAGGTTTTTATATTAAGTCACACTGTCGATCTAAGATTGGTCGATAAGGCGGACCGTCCTACTGGACTCTGACATCAGCCACTCGGTCAATCAGCTCATCCGCCCTCTTTTCTTAATAGACGCTATATTGAGTTTATCTTCATTCGGAAAACGCCAAGCGACCATCTATTATACGATTGCTTGTATGTATTTTTAAGATATAATTATCTATTTTAAATTATATTAGTGGTTTCTAGTTGCCAATGACAAATAGATTGCACATCGCCCAGAAACTTACGTGGTGAATAATTATCTGAATAATTATCGGAAAGAGCATTCATAATGTCAATACATACGAAAAACAGCTAAAAACTATGGATGTGCGAGTTTGGCAATGCTTGTGACGCCTAATTTAATTGATGGATTCGCCTGGATTCGTATTTGCAAACGGACGGTAAACGGGACGACCTCTAATACTGGTCTATGTTAGATCTACGAATGTGGAACTGTCAATCTAAATTTATAATCGTAGTTTTTACCTTTCATTAGGGGTTGTTATCTCAGTTGTCTAAATACTTGTTATGGTGTTCTATTTCATAAATCGAATTTTGTATACGTCACCCTGGCCTGATGCTTAGTAATCTGTCTATAGTGATACGGTTAATTTCGATATGGCCGATATATAGCGACCTGTGCACTAACATGCTTTTATCATTATCTCATGTGCAACACACCTCACTAAGTAGCGATATGTATTGATAAACTTACATACAGCGGCAACTCAATCGAATACTTGAATGACCTTTGTTAATGTCATATTGACTTGTTTTGAAATAGTTAAATAATATATATGATTTGACGAGGATATCAGTTTCAATATATGAAATAACAAATTACAATCCTGTTGTACTCACAATTTCAAACATCAAAGTATGACATTCATAATTGTGGGACTGTTCAAATACACGAGGGGTCACAACAGAGCTTTTTCAATGTTATATATGAAATTTATAAATTTGATTAATTGAATATGATATCAATATTAAAAAACTTGATATAGAAATAAAAATGTTCATGCATTTTGTCTGTAAGTTGCAAAAGGGCCATTTCTGCTATCTTATCTCGTCTAGTTAAGGAGATTTTAAACGCGTTTCCTGAAACAGATATAGCTTTGAAATTAAAAACTTAGTTCCGTTCACTATCACTCGTAGCTATCATGCAGTTTATAAGGTATCGTTTCTTTTGCCCCTGAGTGTATTTGATGCTAGAAGGTCACCACCAACACATTTTTTACCAGGTACCCATTTACTGGCACACGTTGCATAAAAACGTCAGCAGCCCAGGTTTCTTGTGTCTTCAGTCTGGAGCAGGTGCGTGTCACTATCATAGCAGTAAGGTGATGTGTCAGTCAAGGATGTATGCTGTCGGCCTTCTTGTCATATGCATCCTGGCACCATGCGTAACAGGTTTGAATCATTTGATTTGATACTGTTATTACAAAGAACATTTTATGTGCAGGTCTTTAGATCTAAAGCAACATGGTCGGTTATCAATATCATCGTGAGTAATCTGATGTTCTTAAAGAACTGATAACAGAACGTACAAAGTTGCATTATCTTCTGTTTACTTTGTCTCTGGTTTGGGATATTTTTTTAACTGACATTTTAGACCAATTAAGTTATTTTCTACAAGTACAAATACAAAAATATCGAATATAATCCACTTATAACAGATTACGTTGAACGTATAAAGGAGCCCTGTGCGGGATAATGAAGACAAAGCAAAATTGCTGCTGCATTTACCTTGACGACAATCAGCATATTTCTTATATTCTAATTTCAGGGTCGGATTATCTCATTGCTGTTTACGGACGAAGTTCTGTACATGTTCAAAGTGATGAATTGGGAGGGTCGGTGAGAGTAAGTTATATCAACTACAATGAAACTAGGATTTATAGTCTGGAGATTGATGTTTTGGACGAAACGATTGAAGAGAAAATTGGTACAACCCTTGGCTACGACGCCAGCACTACACTGATATCCTGCAGTAACAATGCTAATAACGTAACAGTTTACAGTGGCGACTACAACTACAGGTACAATGTGTTCTCCCCATTACCTGTTACTGCACTGGGTACCAGGTACATAGTGTCATCGTGTATCCAAAATGTTTCGGAGCATTCAGTTCTTGTAATAACAGCTTATAAACTCAAGGCGGATGTTTCTATTAGTTTTGATGCCTATGTTGAATTTTCGTATGATGGTCAGAGGTATGGAAAGGGGGACACGTTTCAACTGACAATAAAAGCTTATAGAACATTTACGTTTAGGGTTAAATATGACCTGAGTGGGACAAGAATCGAAAGTTCTGAGGCCATAGCAGTGTTCAGTGGAACAGCCAACAGTACGACCGTGTACACATACACACAGTTGTTGCCAATTGAACAGTTCTCTGGTGAGTACGTTATTGCAGTTGATGGCAGCACACCACCTTTCCAGCTTCAGATACTTGGTCAAAACAAAAGCTTTGAGATAACGTTCAACAATGGAACTCGAGCTTCCACAAAACATGGCTTCCTGAATCGCCTACTGGTGCAGAATGAAGCATGTTACTTTAGGTCAAGCAGACCTGTCACCGCAACTCTTTGCAGGAGTGTTGGGAATCAGAAAGGATTTGTGATGATCCCTCCAACTTCACTGTATGGAGATCACAATGGCATGAGAATAGAACATACCACTGCAATTGTGACGCATAATACTGCTGAAATTGACCTCGAGCATGTAACTGGTGAATGGAAAAATATTTCCAATTCCAGTTATAAAGTCGGGATTTTCTCTTTAACTTCACCTAAGACACCTTCATATCCTGACTCAAAGTATTCTGGAATGGTTGTTACATTCAGACCAGAATCATTCTATGCCAGTGGTCTACCATTGGCAAAGAAAGACAAGCAAATCACAGGTAAGTCTTTTTTCTCTTATTACCATAAATAAACACTTGTTTTCGATGAAAACCGATTAAAGTCATTAATATTCGTGTTAGGCAAATTCACAGGTAAAATATACATTGATACTAGTCATATAACTGTCTTTGTGACTGCCTTCGTTAAGTTTCCAAAGTTACGTTAGACTGGTTGATGCGCGTCAATATCCGGTTTTCGATTACAATCGCAACAAACCTTCCTAAAGTCAGAATACAACATTTGTCATACCTTACTTCAAACTTCAAACTCTGCAGCACAAAAAGTGTCAAAATCGTGCAAAGTCGTGGCCATTGACGAAGTAGAATTAATGTCGATAAGCATTTAAAGACATAAGAGTGTACAAAATGGAAACACATTGAAATGTTACTACCACAAACATTGTGTTGTTATATAGAAAAGGATATCAATCGATGAGAGATAATCTCAAAATTTGGCAAGACAGAAAATATCTTATCATATTATCTTATACATATTCTTCAAGGTCTAAGTTTTTAAAATCCCATTTTCTACATAATGTATAGACTTAAATAATTTATCCTCTGGCATTACTTCAAAACATTTACCATTTAATGGGTTTTTTATGTGGCGGCAATGACCTGCTTTAAATGTTACGCTGTATGGCTAGTGACCCTATTATCGTGGTAACCCTATTATCGTGGTAAACTCATTTCAGTCTCCAGTGCCTATAAGGAATATTAATATTTGCAAAGCACATCATACATGAATATACTAAATACTGAGGCATCTAAAAAACAAAATTTTTCAAATGTTCAGTATTATTTTCTCACATTTTCAGTGATCTGAAATATTGAGTATCATTTTCATTTATGAAATATTAACTGCATGTGCAATTAATTAAAAAACGATTCTGTGTTCACGAAATATTGTCCGAGAGTTTTTTTATTTTGTATGTGAATTGTTTGATAGATAACAAACAGAAATGTATGAAAGGAAAATGTATTGATGGTTTCAAAGATGTTGATTGAAGAATTACATTTACTGCGAAAATAAGACACACACCCTAAAATTTTAATGTTTTCGTCTGATTAAAGTAGGTTAACGAGCTTAAAATAGATTGCAACATTCTCTTTTCGATTTATAGGTACAACTAATGTGAAAACAATGATCTCACTTTTCAGGAGCAGTGTAACTTGAATATTATATATAACATCTAATTGTGAAAATGGCGTTTTGTTAAGATAGTGTTCAAATCACTTATCAAAAATGGCTGCTCGGGTAAACTGCGACAAGGCGTCTTTATATTAGAATTTTCTTGTTACAGCTTTGCAAATATTGTGTTTAATATCCTAATATCAAATCAATTTTCATTCAATTGGTTAATAATAATCTTACATTGGTGATTTTATCTACAGAGAATAATTTATTAATCATATACTAATTACCTTGATAATAGGGACACTTCGGATAAAATACATCACACAGATAAGAATTTTTATATCTATGTCCAAAAATATATTTTCCATAGATAGAAGTTTAATTAACATATTTTGAAAGGAGATATGTGCCGAGTTTAAAAACAAGAAACAATATTTAGATTGTACTTATTTAGAGGGAAATATACACGTGAAACAATAAGACCCACGATAATAGGGACCACCTTCATATTCCTTGGCAATTATGTCATGGGCCCAACGTCGGCGTCATCGCCAAGACTTTAAAGCCGACCTAAAACAACAACATAAGACAGATGTCTAAAACCAAAGCATGCGCTTTAGGCCTTTACAAATTATGTATGTAAACGCGCTGGATACGGCAATAATTATACCCCACTTCCGGTCTCGTTGCTCACCGTAGGTGTATTGACCGATAGTCGATACACTTCAACTTTTCTAATACACCCACTTTGTATTGCACACCTAAATTAAGTGAGGTGAAGACTTCAACTTTGGCAAATTAACGGAGTTGTAAAATTTAGAAATTTTGAGAAATGTTAACGACCAAAGTGGGAATCGAATGAAGGACCTTATTGTTGCGACGCAACGCCTCTATCAACTGAGCTACCGAGACTTGATACAGGTAGTCGTACCTTTTGCTGTGTCATATCTAGATTGTTGTATTTTCCTAGATAAGCCTATGTTGTACTAGTTCGTACCAAACTATAATGTAATGAAGTCAGTTTATGGTTTTTAAAACGTAATAAGAAGAGTATTGTTAATATTTTTTTGATCTAGTTTTGTCAAGATATATGTACATAGAGAAAGAATGATAAATTGTTTTCGTCAAATATAACTCGACCGGAGTTGGGTATAAGTCAGATATCAATATCACTCAATATACCTCCTTTTTGAATCGTAGATGCTCGGTTCGGAGACCCACGATTCAAACAGGAGGTACATTGAGCGACACCCCCCGGAAATGTGGGTATATCTTTTACATACATCCCTTAAAACGGGCTGGGTATGTTCAGCAAAAATGCGAGTATAAATTGAAACTCCAATTTGTAGATGATATCCGCTTAGCGCACGCTTAGGTTTATTGTAAGTCTTCTGCACTCTCCAGTTTATCATATCTTCAATTTACAAGTTACACAAAGAGAAAGAACAGTTTTATGTCCAACGAAAAGCTTTCCGGAAGACATAATGTTTTCCGTCCGTGGTTCCGTAATTCCGTCGTTCCGTGGTTTCGAAATGCTTTCGTTTCCAAATCATATCTCAAAAACCCTTCATTATTTTCTTTACTAAATATGGTATGTAGTTAGATCTAGATCTATTTTGGCTATTCTGAATTATTTATTTTTATGGTTTCCATGGAAACAGTTTGTATTTAGTGCATATAGGGGGTAGGGTTTGACTCCGGGCCATACTTAAAGAAAACCTGTCCAATATTGTTTTTACAAAATTTGGTTTGAGGTTAGATCTAGTGGTGGAGTGGCCCTTTTGCTATTTTGGTAACTCTGAATTTTGTATTTTTCTTGTTTCCGAGGAAACAGTTTGAACTTAGTGCACATGGAGGGTAGGGTCTGCTCCAGGTCATATCTCCAAAACTTGGTTAGATCTGGTTGTGGTCTAGTGCCTTTAACTATTTTGGTTTTTTTGAAGTTTTACATTTTTGTGATTTCAATGGAAACATTTTGAACTTAGTGCATATTGGGGATAGGGTCTGTTTCCGGGCCATATCTCAAAAACTGTCCAATATTGTTTTTACAAAATTTGGTTTGAGGTTAGATCTAGTGGTGGAGTGGCCCTTTTGCTATTTTGGTTATTCTGATCTTTTAATGGTTTCAATGGCAACAATTTGCATTTGGGGAGAATGTTCATTTCCAAGCTATAGCTCAAAAACTGTTAAACATTTTTTACTTAGCCAGGTATGTAGTAAGATCTAGAAGAGGAGTGGTGCCTTTTGCTATTTTGGTTATTCTGAAGTTTCACATTTTTGTGGTTTCAATAAAAATAATTTGAACTTAGTGCATTTGGAGAGAATGTCCATTTCCTAGCTATAGCTCAAAAACTGTTAAACATTTTTTTACTTAGCCAGGTATGTAGTAAGATCTAGAAGAGGGCTTTGATTTTTCTGAATTTATCTGGTTTTCATGGAATAAATTTGAACTTATTACATATGGGGGTAGGGTCATTTTCTGATTAAAAGTTTGTACGGGGGACATCACAGTGCTTCACATGCACATATTTCTAGTTGTGTTTTCAGATCCTTCTAAAACGTTTATCGTCATCGTCCCCAAGTCCATGGAGTTATACCTTGTGGCTGTAGGAGAAGAAGAAGCTTTTTACCAAACCCGGTGCTCTGGTAATGGACCTGTGCAAACACGACACACATTCCCATATGGGGAAGATTACTTTCAAATTCGCTTTTACAGTTCATGTATTATCGAAACTAATAATGAGCGATTGAATTTCTTTCTTCAGAGAAGACATATACAGCCAATGTCTGCTCCTTTACTTCCTGTTTCAAGTCTTGGAAAAGAATATGTCATTCCTGCTTTCGATGTGAGCATTTTTAGCAGGGCAGAAATTATGATAGCAACAGGCTATTGGACGGCGTCTGTGAATGTAACAAGAAAAGAAACTGTTACTAGTTATGAACTCACTGAAAACCAGACACTTAGTGTTGCATATGAAGCTACCGGCATGTCTGTGTCATCTTCTCGGGAAATTGCTGTGTTCACCGAGAACGAATATAAGGGATCGTATGAAAGATATATTTATTCACAACTGACACCAAGTGATGACTTCGGAAATGAGTATGTTCTCGCAGTTGGATCTCTTGCAACAAAAGGTTTCATATTTGTGGACAATTTTACTGAAGAATATTTTGTGAACATAACCTGTCTTTTTAACGAAACAACGATCATTTTCAATGATGGACTAACTGTGATAATTGCTGAGGCAAAATTCTATCACAAAGATGTAAAAGTCAATGGAAGTTTACAGTTCTCGACTTCGAGACCGGTGATGGCATATCTCTGTTTGAAGGTTGAATTTCATCACGACGATGAGATATCTCAAGAAAATCCTTGCACAATACTCAAACCTGTTGAACAATATGGCGATTCCGCTCTGATAAGCATTCCAGCAAAAGCTGAACTTAAGATAATGACAAAACAAGATAATGATGGTTTTCATGGATTCAGTTTTGATCAGGAACATCACAACAACATGCCATTTATCACAAAATGGAAGAATATTCCTAACGCAGACTTTAAAGTTGGAACAGTAACAGTTGATAAAGGAATAATATATATAAAGTCAACAAGCAAGTTTTCTGTCATTGTGTATGGGTTTGACGTCGATAATTTTCCTGAACATGGCGTTTTATTAAGCATTTCGACATCTCTGCCAAGTGACCCTCTACGGACACCACTGCACTCCCCAACAACAGGTTTGTCTATTTCAAGTGTTCATTACAATATCCATGCATAAGAACTATGCTAACATATTTCAAAAATGTATTTGCACTGCACCGTGACACTTTCATCACTGACCAATAGGGCCATTTGAAAATATTATAACATGCTAACAGCCTAATAACACAGAAGACATGTTATTGTTTCTTATCCATAAAAAACAAGAGATCTTTTATAGACTTTCAATTAAGTTCTTGCACTAAGTAATTGCATAGAAAGTTATGATATTATAATATAAAAATAATGAATTAATAAATATATCGCTTAACAGATAAGGGAAATTTGCGTATGAATACAAACATACGACCATTCATTTTGTATTCTTCAGGAATTAATGTCACTGCAATTGTTATTGGCTCTGTGGGATTCATCATTCTTGCCTTCGGATCCATCATTGTGTTTCTTCTCTTTCGCAGGTGTGTTCATCAAAACCATCTCTTTTGTTAATCACTTTGTAATTTTGTAATTAATTTTTGTATTACCAAAGGCGAATACATTTAAGAATTTGTCAATGCAATTCAATGCCTGTATCAAAATGAAAGGAACATTTGGTTGTTGATTCAGCACCATAAACAGAAATGACGTGTGTTTGGAATTTCTGTCGTATCTATTTTCGAAAGACTGTTTGTATACACAGCTATATAGAGAGAGTTTTCAATAGGAAATTTACATTGTTTAGTTTTATGAGATATTTTTAGAAACGAAACTGTTATATGGTGCTGACATTTTACAATAATGCTTGGTGCGTTAAAGCGGTAACTCTGTCTTCTTACTTGCAGGAGACGAAAACGAAAATCTAAATCTTCCACCGAAACCCGAAAGAACCCAGAAGAACGAGGGACATCATCAGAAGGGAATCAAAGCGTTCCAGAAACCCCGGAACAAGGTTCTGACGTGACAGAAGTACATACCTACTCTGAACTGAACTTCGAGGGACAAACTGTTAACGAGTACCAGAAGATACATCACAAGAGTGATAAACAGACATCTGACTATACAAATATGTAAGATATTGTCTTGTTCCTTTTCTGAATGCTTCTTAGATGAACTTGATATGAAAATAACGATTGACGGTGTTTGCTGCAAAGCCACAGAGTTGGACCAGAGGAAAGATAGCTATTCACCCTTCGTAATATTGCTTTCTATAGTTTTCCTTGTTAAATCCATCCTCGATAATCCAGCGCTTTAGTTCCGATAAATCTACACTACAAGCCCTGGAAAACTTTACAGGGGTTTATCTCAAACCCAATACCTACATCTACGAACAGGTTATCCAATCAGAAACGAAACGCAGTCATCAAGTGAGTGAGTGAGTTGGGTTTTAACGTGTTGTCAGCAATTTTTCAGCTATTTAACACGTGGATGGTGCCATCCAAAATAGAGTAGACAGATCACGGAGACACGGAACGAATATGATGAGGGAAAAGACGGAAAGAAAGGCATAGTGAAAGATAGAAAAGTGGTTTTAGAAGTGATCCCATTGTTTGTTAAAAAACAAGCGTTTAGCTGAGTCATTGCAAAGGGAGGTAATTGGGTTTGAGGTTAACCTCCGTTAAGATTTCCAGGGCTCTTAGTGTAGATTTATCGGAACTAAAGCGCTGGATTATCGAGGATGTGTTAAATCTAGCATAGTGCTTTGAACTTTACGCTGTGTGTGTTGATGATTTCTTATTATTGGTCCTTTTTAAAACAACTGGAAAACTAATCTTATAGAGGACATATCATTATCTAAGCTGTTTGTCTCTTGCCAATTCGTCAATCAATTGTCCAGTATAAAATGAATATCATGGATCCGTAACCCCGACTTGTGTGTACATATGCCCGCTAGCATTTCAAAAGAATGAATTGATAATTAAATAAAATTCGATGACGTTTTGATTGCTATCCAATTCAGGCCTTTGGGTTAGAAAGAGCTAAAGACTAAAGACATCATCATTTCTGATCGTTTATTAAATTCACCAACTAGACCTTTTCATTGATGTTACTTAGTAAGCTTTCCAGGATGTGATTAAAGGTTAGTTCATAAACAAACCAAACATCACCTGGATATAGCGTAAACAATAAATCAATTACCATCATTATTGTATACACTTTATTCAAATTTTCCCATTCAAACAAATAATTTGACAAATTTGTACATGTTTTACTCGTCCAATAATTTTTTCTTAATAATTAAATCAACCACAAAAATTACAACAGGTAAATCTGCCGCATCCAGAGACGAATTCTGAAACATAGACCAAAATACATAAGACATATCACATATTATGTTTATTATTCTTTGAGATTTTGTTTCTAACCTTTCTTACTGTCATTAAGGTAGTGTATTGATTTTCATCATCATAAATCTTATCCTTGTTTCAATAAAACATATAAATTATATTGCATGATTTGAAATAAAACCACTTGAATTGCGATTTGTTACATATCGATTTATTTTACTTTGAACATCTCCTTTGACAGCTTGTAAAATGTACCCAAGAACGTAAATTCAAGTGACTCAATATGATAATTAATTCAATTTGGCATGTTTCTCTCTCGAAACAACGGTTTCCCAAAAGTGCAGCCATGACACAGTACACTCTCTCTAAACCAAAACTCTTCTTATCGAAAACTCTTCGACTACGACATGTTTTCCTTTGTTGCGTTTATTTGATCTGTCAAGTCGTTTCTTTGATCTGTCAAGTCGTTTCTTTGATCTGTAAATGATAGAAATCCACATCAACAGTTTTGGCTAATCCCGTGCAGTTTCTAAACTTGTTTGGAAGCCACAGATGTATATATATAAGGGGAAGTCGCACTGCAAGAAATATATCATATAATTCATATATATTTTCCATCCTATTGAAAATGAATTGAAATATAAGATAATAATCTATTTCATATTTATTCATATTTCTGCTGAGTGTCAATGTACTCACAGCATCTGCCACAGCTCCAGGGGCAACTGCTGTAGTACGTGCTGCACAGGTTGAAGCGAGCTATGGCCTGACAGCGGTACGAGTCTCGGTATCTGCACCGCTCTGTGGATGGGAAACTTGTATTATAGACCATTGATGATGATTGTGATAATGATGATGATGATGATGTCAACAATGAATACGACGATGATGATGACGTTGAATACGACGACTACGACAACGAATACGATGACGAATACGACGACGATGACGCAATGTTGACGACGATGATGATGATGATGACGATTATGATGATGATGACGATAATGATGATGATGATGATGATAACGATGATGATGATGATGATAACGATGATGATGATGATGATAACGATGATGATGATGATGATGATGACGAAGATGATGATGATGATGATGATGACGACGATAACGATGATGATGATGATTATGATGATGATGATGATGATGATGATGACGACGACGATGATGATGATGATGATGATGATAACGATGATGATGATGATGATGATGATGATGACGACGACGATAACGATGATGATGATAACGATGATGATGATGATGACGACGATAACGATGATGATGATGATGATAACGATGATGATGATAACGATGATGATGATGATGACGACGATAACGATGATGATGATGATAACGATGATGATAACGGTGATGATGACGATGATGATGATAACGATGATGATGATAACGATGATGATGATGACGATGATGATGATGATGATGATGATGGAAAAGTAATGACTAGACAAGATCACACCTTAACCTGAGGTTTTCGCTTTGTCAGACAATTTTGCTTTCGGGTTTTATATTTCCTGAACATCATTCTCTCAATACATTAGCATGAGACACATATTTAACTCCATATGGCTTATCGCGAAGGTAACAAAACCTCAACTAAGTGAAAAGGCATTTCGATAAGGTATCATCCCCAACCATTCATTTTGTTTTAGACTAATATTTCAGTATATAACTTCACCATATGGCCTCAGATTAGGTATCTTTATCTTTCCTATCATATGGCTTTTAGCTAAGAGATCCTTAACCTAAACCTCACCATATGGTTGTACACTTAAGTTTATATATAAGTTTAATAGTTGGCTGTTATCTAAGATATCATTATCTTCAACCTCATCATAGTATGGCTTTTATAACCCGAAACGTTCTTTGAGAAATATCATATTAGACGTAGGTCGTATTGGGCCTTTACCTGGAATACATTCGCATTGACCCTGTTTCTTCATTTGGCCCCTTGGGCAACTTCCGGCACAGTATTCTGTAAAGAGGAACATTTACCGAATTAAACAGCATTGCAAGCAAGAATCAAGTCGAAATTACAATTTAACACATCATATAGTCATATCAAAGTAATGTTAATGTTTGAAAATTGTCCTATGCGAATGTTTCTTTTTATAATATGAACATATAAACTCACGACATGCGTTCCCTGTGTAGTTTCCCATACATTTACACGTGCATGTGCTCTTGTTGAGGACTCCCCCATTCCTACACGTGTGGCGACATGTCTTGGTTACTGAAACAGTGAACGTTGTTGACATCGAGACATCATTTAACTGACTAAACAAATGCTTTTCTAGTGATTATAGGGCACATGTAATATATAGAGATTATTACCCCAGCAAGTGTGTCATATGACTTTTACGAAACCAGTGAGAATTTGTGTATTACCCGAGCAAGAGCGAGGGTTATACACAAATTTGCACGAGTTTCGTAACGCTTTCGAGGGTATAATTTCTTTATTACCGATTCAATTATCCGTCTTAGAAATATCCAAGAAACGGGCCGCTTTTCTTGCGACGGCCGGCTACAGTGACATCACAAACAATATTATTATGACGTCACAGGCGAAAAAATACAGGAACTCCCGCTACAACAATCGTTGCTAGGCAAAGGTGATATGTGCACTAGTGCTCATATTGGAAATATGTCACCACTTATTGTCAACTGTTTGGGTAATAAATGATCATATGTAAAAAGAATACAGTCATCTTGCGCTTGTTGTTTCTTCTCATAATTTAATGGTCACAAAAACAACCAGGATTAGATGCAGACTTTTCGTTTGATTTGAAGTGTAGCCGTTACATGTTTTTAGCCATTATTCGATATTCTAGTTTTGTTTCCGTAAAGACTTAAGGCACCTAACCATCATGTGTTTTTTTATTGTACACTAATGCAACTGTGAATGATATTCAGTGTACGAATATTAGGAGGCCTGTACATCAAGCCCGTACTGTATACCTGGAAGACAAGCACATTCTGTTGGAGACATCTGGAAACCCTTGGAGCAGGACCGGGAACACGTTCCTGCAACACGAGAAACAGTGCGTGAAAGTTTGCTTGTGTTCATGATAATGGTACATCCTGTTCCTTAAAACTTCCGACTGGATCTTGATATTTATTCAAAATATGGATTCATGTCTTATTGTTACAACCCAACTTGGTCGCTTACACAGTTAACATTTCTGCAACCAGTACACTCTCCCAAAACCACGACATTCACTGAACACTTATGCTCATATGTAATAAGCCCCATCAGTTGTTTCTTGTACCTTGCGTAACAACATGACAGTTTTAAAGATGATTGGGCCTATCGTCATGATTCATAACACAACGACGTACATTATTGACTCACTGTCGAAATCCTATCAGTCCATATCCCGTAAGCTACCAGAGAAAGAGGTTATCAAAATAATCACGAAATGTCCTAGTGTTACATAGTTTCGAACGTACAATTCATTACCTATTAAATTCTAAAGGCATTTTATTTCCGAAAAAGAAATGGGAAGAATAATCATTTTCCTTTTTTCTATGTAAAATTAAAATAGATGATTAAAACCAGAAATCGAATATGAAATGAAAATACTATCTATCTTCCCTATGTATATTTCAACTAACCACATGATGTGCCCACATAGTTCCCTCTGCAAGAGCACGTGCACGAGCTGGAGTCTAGGGTTCCTCCGTTCTGACATCTCCGCCGACACGTTGGGGTTGCTTAACAAACGTCAGTCTGATTGAAATTGACATACTTTCGAGAAATAAAAATTCAAAAAGAGATACAATTTTTTTACAAAAGGTCTGAACGCAGTCCTGTAGGTCGCATAATTTCTGTTGCTGAGTATATTTACACTTCATAATATCTCATAATTATACTAAAATGTTTTACCAATCGAAATTCTCATTAGAACAAATTTGCATACATTTCAAGGCTCTCGTGTAGTGAGGATAGAACATTTGAAACCGTCTTGGGCTCTTAGCTCGTTTTGTAATATTACAAGTTACTACCTCTACAAGTCATAATATCTCCAAAACATATATTACAATGCTTTTATCCCCATTGACCATATTGATGCCTGCTTGTAGTAAACGTAGAAGCTTTTAAACATTTGATGTTTACCTCGTATACAAGTACACCGTTTTGAGTCGAGCTTCTGGCCCCGTGGACATCGGAGTGTACACTTTTCTGTAAGAGGATAAATTAACACGTTAATTGAATATGGCATATGGTATGTATAGCTTTAAACATTATGAATTACGACACGAAAGCATGATTATTCGCCTTGGTTGTAACTAAATTGCTTTTCATATCTGTCTTTTTTTAACATGCAAAATTCCAACATTCTGCAAGAGTGACCAGACGATTACAAATTGTGGTTATTTTACACACGGACAATTGGTGATCCTTTGTCAGTGCTGCTTGAATCAATTAATATTTAAACGAAACCCAAATTACATGAGATAACAAGCTAGTGAATAAACTTATGGAACGAAGGCAAGAGGGACTATAGATGACAACTTACTTGGTGGTCGCACAGGAGCAGTCACACAACTTCCTAGACGACATATCTGAAGAACAAGAAGACACCGGTCACAAATAAATCAGAAAAGAAAAAAAAAGATTGATAAAGAAAACAAATTCATCAATCAAAATTAAAGTTCCATTTCCATGGACACCGCCAAAGATAAAAAAATAGAAAAGTTCAATGTGCAAATTGAAAAAGGCACATGCTACATATTCTCATCGATCCACATTTCAGTTCCATCGAGCAACGTCTTACAGTTTTGGTCTTTTGCTCCGGACACGAACTGATTACCGACGGACGGTCAGACAGACAGAGAGGGATGTGACAATATCCCACTGTTTAATAACGGTTGGATAAAAAAGTTTCAATATTTCAACAGAGGACTTTTATTTATCAAGGAGGTGTTCTATCATACAGTCATCGCGTGACAATTGAATCGACAGATTTATGTTTAAAACATCATTTGGAGGTAATTGTTACCTTTTTTACGATAAAAAACCTGCTTACCTGTCAAAATGCTATAGAGATAATAGAAATCTAATTATTCCATTCTATGTAAATTGGCAAAAATATTTAGCACCAAAATAACAAAAATATCAAAGTATTTTGATATGAAAACGATGTTGCCCCCTGAGATGGTAGAAGGAAGTCCTCACCCTGTTGTTGCCACACCTGGTCCCATCAGCAGCACTGTGTCGTGTACACACCCTCCAGCTGGGGTTGTAGCATGGCATCCTCTTGCAGATAGACGCACTGATAGGCTCCTGTAAACCGTTAGAATATACAGGAATATAGACGCACTTACAGGCTCCTGCATGGGAACAAAACTGAAGCACTGTGATTATAAATAGGAAGCAGAAAAGTCATTGGATATAAAACCTCCGCTGACGGAATAGAACTTAATTTTCGCTATATGGTTCCTCTAAACCTTTATAAAGAGATAGACGCACTCACAGGCTCCTGGGAACAAAACAGAAGCAATTTGAGTATATATAGGAAGTAGAAAAGTCATTGGATTGAAGATCTCCGCTGACGGAGGAGAACTTGATTCTCGCTATATGGCTTCCAGGGGCGGATCCAGGATTTTGGTTTGGGGATGGTGAGCCCATTGGGTGTCGTAAGTGCAAATTTTGAAATGATCTTTTTATCTGTATTTGAACTGTCTTGGATGGGGTTGCCAATGTAAACCGTCATAAAACAAGTATTTGTCACAAATGCGACAATGTACCTAAACGTAATCAAGCATTGAGCTGCAGTGATGGACCTAGAAATGAGGTCAATGTCACCCCCAAATCTACCTATGTCCAGGTTCTCCTCGATGTGTCTCACGGTGGAGCGGTTCATTAGAAATTTCACTAGAGCATTTCAAAACTGATGTTGGTCTCGTACTGACCTTGAAGATATGGTCATGGTCACCAAAATCAACTGGTGTCTGGGTTTTCCGCACTTTGAGGTTACGGGATACACCAGAAGCAAATGAACGTTTAAATAGGTAGCAGAAAGTAAAAAGTCGGCTAAGATCCTCGGTATATGAGGTAACACTCGAAATTTCAAATAAATGTTCATCAAATACAGAACAAACTAGAGTACAAGATTTGACAACTCAGACTATATATTCAGATATTAAATTAAGCGTCATAACATTAAAGTTAACAAACACTTCACTCACGTTACAATAGTACGACTGTTGTCCATTTACTTGTTTGCATTGTTCTGTGACGTCATACACCTGGCCAGGTAAATCCCCCTCCAAATCAGGAACAGTTTGGGATTGAAGCTTCGTTCGGAAACAAGTCGCAGAAGTTCTGTAGTTGGAAGGTGTGAATACCAAAACATCATTTTAAACAATATGCTAGAATTATTTCAAAGCAGAGTATATTAAAAAATAGAATAGAATAGAAAATTTGACAAGTGTAATTGACAAAAACATTGTTTACTTTGAAAAAGGCTCTTGTGTAATAATGTATTTATAAACGATTGATTGATATGTAAGCAAACGTCTAGTTAACCTTTCATTTAACCATTTATTTAGCAATAAGGGACCTAATAATTATTTCCCAAAAGAATTGACCTTAGGTATGGAAGATATGAAGATATGGGCGATGGTCTCCTCGTTGAAAGATGTCATAAAAATTAAAACTCTGTAAAAATAAAGAAGTTCGTGACTAGCTAAGACTGAGAAAATTAAGTTTTTATAAACCCCGCATTAACATAGAGTTTGATTAGTTCATGCTTTTAGCTCGATGAGTATCAGGGTATGGTTGTAGTTCCGCGGAAACGAATACTCTGATGTAGCTGGTTGTGTTTACCTTGACTGTAGAAGATTGCTGATGAATGATTTGATGTACTGCACTGAGCAGGAGGAGAAGTAGTGGGGGTTGTTGTTGTACAGGTAGTGAGAGCCGTCGTACGAGGGCGCCATGATGTATTTACTCGTTGCTTGGCAACCATTTCCGTAACCGTCGTGATTGGCGCTCAGACTGTTCAACATAAAGAAACACAGAATTGAAAATTAAATAAAGTGTTCTGCAATACCATGTACACAGCTTATGTATATATCATTAGTCATGAAATATACTTTACTTATAAAATAAAACATCTCAGTAATAAGTGCAATGTTACCCTAACTCGAAATATACCTGATTTACTATTGATTTACTGATTTACTTTCAAATAAATAAATAAATATTGTTTTGTTTCATTGTATTTGTATGCGTTTGTTCTTGATATCATAAATAACTTGCGTTATGAGCAATGTTTTCAATGTTCTTAATGTTGATGTTCTTAAATGACATTGTTTCTCGATATCCTAAAAGTGAATTTTGAGTCATAGAGATACTGAAAACGTTGATATATACCCATGACCAATCTCGTGTGTAGCGACCAGCATATCGTCCGTGAAGCGATCATTGTACTCGACCACTGAGACGCTCATCCCCCCGGGTCGACACACGCTCTGCATGTAGGCTATACCTGGGTGGGAGGGAAGTTGGGAGTGATTACTTATTGTTCATATGTACCTATGAACCATGGATAATATTAAGTCAGAAAAGATACAGGTGTGAATGACTATTATGCGTCCAGTCTAATAAAATCTAGCCTCAATAATACCCGTTTCAGGTTCGCTTCAGTCGTTCGTTCGAATTGACCATTCAGGAATTGTCTTCCCAAGCGGCAATAGTCTGCATTCGCACATATAACGTTGACGCGACTCGCTACTATCTCTTGCTAGACTTAATATCGGAGTGAAGCGGTTAGGTTTACTTAGATTGACTAAGTGTCAAGCATGTACAGAGCTTCAATCCTGCACGAAGTGAATGATTGAAGGAAGGCTAGATTACTTAATGATGAAAGAAGCGAGTGAGTGAGTGAGTGAGTGAGTGAGTGATCCACGTGTTAAAAGCTGAAACTTGCTGACTACACATTAAACCCCAGTTTAACGCGTAGTCATCAATTTTCTTCTTTTAACACGTGGATGGTCCAAGAGAAGGTAAACAGATGCGAGAGACAGAAGATTGACAGAATAAGGGAACAGACGGAAGGAAAGGCATATTTAAGAGAAAATCGGCAGGTTTAAGAACGACTCAAATTTGATCTGGCTTCTATTCCTCCACCTATCCCGTTTGGTCATGTAATGGTCATGGTCACTCTAAGGGCCATGTAAGCTCCGAGGGACGCTTAAAGGGGCAGTAGCACGTTTTTTGACAATTTTATTTTTTCAATTTTTCACTGATAATTGGACCTTAATGCTAAATATATTACTTTGATAGTGTCAAAAGTCTCATTACACAAGCCAATCATCCATAGTGAGAGGACAAAGTATGAAGATTCGCATAAAATGCATTGGCAGCCATTTTTGTGTGAACACCTTTCATTCATTTTTTGGTAATAAAAGGAATCGCATGACTTAACTTTTCATGATAATTTTGATTTATTACTGCTTTATTGAGTTTAGATACATTGTCTTAAGATTGGAACCATTTATTTTCATTTTCCTGACATCACCTTATATTCCCCCTAAAAACGTGATACTGCCCCTTTAAGCAACCATACCACTACACCACGATAAGGTATTGAGTCGATAAGCGGTAGACTGAAACTTAATTGTGTGTGTGTGGGGGGGGGGGGGGGTGTCAAGTTTGTGAACAGCTTTAATCTTTGTATGAAATGAATATCTGTTTAATTATTGAATGAAAATAATGAATTGCATGTTTTATTTGTCAGTTATTCTGAAGAAAACTCAAGGAGTGATCAGTTAATGGTGCAAGATAAATGTGAACCAATGGAGAAAAATGTGAAGCATTTAATGTGTAAATGGGTGATTAAGACATATTAGTTGTGAATCAAGCATACCAAATGTAGAGTAAAGTATAATTGACTACAGTAATTAGCTCTTCTTAGTAGGTATTTTTGAATTGTAAGGATGACAAAGAAAAGACAAAAGTTTGATGCCACATGCCTTAAACAAACATTTACTTTATTGAAAACAGTTTATCAATAATTCAAAGTTAACTTGCGTTTCACATTGTATAAAATATCAATATTATTGCCTTTAACATTGAACTCCTTCACAATTTTTAAACCAAAGTGATTTTCAGTGCAGCACTTTTATCTAGAAAAGCTTTGCTCTCATACATACAGGATTAATTAACGCAAATGTAACGTTTTAACATAATTCTGTATTTCACTGTTAGTCTATATTGATAAGGAACACATACCTAAAAGGTTTGATCCAGTGGTATACATGTCGTATCTGAAATAATGATTCATTGTTCATATATCACAAATGATATCATACTGTCAACATTCAAGACAGTTTTGCAAATATTGATTTTATATTCACACGGCATGGGCCCCGCTTTCAGAGATTCTTATACATAAGGCATCTCTGAAAGCGGGGCCCATGTCACAAGGTTAGCATTTGTAATAACAAATCAAAACTAACGATCTGTAATATATGAGTTCACCTTATAAAAAGTTTTCATATTGCAAACAAATATCGAGCGAGTGACATTCGATTACATTGATACCAACACCAGGGAGATAACTCACGCAGTAAATGTGAGCACGTGGTCATTCTGGGGGAATCCCCTAGTACTGCGGGACATCCGGTACACGCTGGACAGCAGTCTCTGCCCGTCTATGACGTTGTTCTGGTAGTAACTGTCCGTCTGTCGGACACTCTCGAACCACTGACCGGGTCCTTGGTCCTGTCCACAGAGTAATGTCGAAATGAGTACTTTGATGTCTTCAATTCTTAGACACCTCCCCTTTCTTATTAATCAGGATCGAGTATAGGCTAAATGTCTTTGTATTGCCCAAAAGATCTAGCCCTTACTTCATCAAGGTCTTGCCCACAGAGTAATGTCGCAATGAAAACTTTTATGTCATCAATATCAAAATGATATGCACACATCAGCAGTCCTAGGACACCTCCACTGAACCTCTGTTGGAGCAAGAATCAAGTTGCTCTGTGTGCCTATAGATGTCTGTACAACACCAGCCCTGACTACATTAAAGGGGCAGTAGCACGTTTTTTGACAATTTTATATTTTCAATTTTTCACTGATAACTATAAGTTAATGCTAAATGTATTGCTTTGATAGTATCATAAATCTCATAACACAAACCGATCATCCGTAGTCAGAGAACAAAGTATGAGGATTCACATAAAATCCATTGGCAGCCATTTTTGTAAGAACACCTTTAATTCATTTTGTGTAAGAAAAGGAATCGCATGGCTTAAGTTAACTTTACATTGTAAATTTGATTTATTACTGCTCCATTTAGTTTTTATACATTGTCTAAAGATTGGAACCATTTATTTTCATTTTCCTGACATCACCTTATATTCCCCCTAAAACGTGCTACTGCCCCTTTAAGGAACTTAACTTTTGATTCCATACATGTAAGTGACAACTCCTCTCAATGAACAGTAACCTTCTAGTAGTGCCATCCTACAGACTCCAATTCTTTGGCTCCAGAACCTTCTCTCACACTGTCCCAGTGCTGTGGAATGCTCTTCCATCTAATCTCAAACTAATGGATTGTTTGAAGCCAGCCTCAAAACCTGTTTACTACTTTCATCTGACTTTACCTTATTGACTTCGTGTAGTTCATCCCATTCCCTATTTTCAAGCATTTACTAATTCATTTTTAACTTTCAAAGCGACTTTTCTGTCTATCATGTATTCTTACTGTTCAATTTACACTGTTACTAATCGATAATTGTTAATTATTTTGTTAGTATGGAATGTGATATATCATTTCATGGTTTCTATGAAAAAAGATGCTTTTGATTATCAGGCCTACCTCTATGTTTTATGGAAAACGACCATACATATCATATCATAGCATAGGCATCTCCAACAACATTATGCTTTAACATAAACTGATTTGACTATACAGATGGTTTTATCAATTATGTTTTTCTAATTGTATTGTATATTATGTCCAGTTTTCTGTTGTTTTTAGGGGCGGTGTTCAAATAAACCGTGTGGCTTGTTCACCAATCAATATGTTTAAACCATACATACCTCAATCACGTATCCAGCCAACACGACATGGATGTTCGGGGAAGCCGTCTTGTAGCGGAGGTTTATCTGAAAGACATTAAAATTACATTTTTTATAACTTGGTTATTGATCTTTGTCTTGGTTCCTTTGTCTGGAATTGGCAAAGGTATCACAACTATGTATACATCATGATAGACCCAAGCAGAAGAGTGTTAACTTTTTAAGTGTCAATCTTGAAGTTGTTGGGTAATAACGTCGCTATTATGTGAAAAAGAAGTTGGATACACATAAAATCTTGAGCTTTATTCCGTCGTGTTGCTTAGAAATGTAACGGAAATGTTAATGGCATTGTCATTGTGAAAACGGTGTAAAAGTGTACAATGAATTCTGCATCACTAAGACAAAAGATGTATAGGTTCGAGTGTATTTGTTTTGCATTTCATACGAAACTCAACGATTGAATATGAAACACCTTACAGCATTCATCATATGTGCAAAGTGGTGTTTGATCTTCCTGAGAGCCTCGTTCTGGTTGCTCGATCTGCTCGCCCACCTGGTTGAGATGAGTTCACGATACAATAAATAAATGTTTCGGGACATTTGATTGTAAAATTTGAAAAATATATCCATTAAGTTTTAATTTTAAAGTGTGAAGTATGAGTCGTCGTAAGTGATGTGACTTATGTTATAAAGGTAATTTTACAATTTCAAACGACATTGAATTTAATGTTATTTTAGGTATTTCAATCTCAATTTGAGATGTGTTTGAACTGGAACACACGATAGACTTTGATGTGACTCTACGAAACCAGAATTTCTTCACTGCGTTACGCATAGCAATTAGATCATATTTTAATAAGATAGATGTTGTATGTACTAACTTCCTATACACCGAATAATCGATGAGAGTGACGACATCGATGTACACGGTGGGTAGCGTCACCCGTGACGTCACGTTCACGTCAATCAGAGGGATGTCTGGATCTGAAATATAGCAGGTGCGCGTCGGCCGAGTGAAGAACTGTCATATTTATTATCTAATAGGTATAAATTAATAATATCATTCCCTTTCCTAAAAATAGTGACGCAAAATATTTCCCATTTGGCATCAGTAAGACAAGGTGACATGAGAAGATATGACCGTCTCGTACTATGCTTCATTTAATACGATATGTTGACTGTTGACTCCCAAATCATCAACCAGATATGAAGTTTCATGTGCTCTACGTCACGAATTTTGCGTCACGAAGACGTATTTAACATTGTCTTAAGACAAATGAAGAGGGAAGGGTAGTTTGGGTAGTTTTCTTAAATAATGAGGTCTATAGTCCAGGCAAAAATCTGGAAATGGTTACAAACGGAAGGATTGATGTAAATCATGAACCTTTTTTCCTTGATTGCTTGAATATTTGCCTTTCAAAAGGAACCATGACCTTAATATATAAAACAACAGAAAACCTCCTAATGATGGCACAATGACTTTAATATAGAAAGGAAAACCTCCTACCAACAAGGAAGTCTGCGAGATCCCCGATATCCCCTGTCTCCTCCTGTACATGAAGACTGTAGGAGCCGTCTACACCCTGGTCTCGAGTCAGCTGGTACTGACGCCCGTCAGAGAGTTGCAAGTGCCCCTCCTGGTTGGTGTAACAAAATGAGTTCAATGAGCAGATCTCCTTTTTGGGATTTATGTCTCCAAGTTTTCCACAATAAATGTAAGTTTAAAGACTAATTGCGAAAGCGACCATATCATAAATTATGTTAAATCAGTCCACAGAAGCGATTTTTCTAATGGTTAATGACGTATTTATTTTGTAAGTGAAAATTACCTATAATATCGAGCTTAACTCCGAAAACAAATATTCAATGTTGTTGTTTGAAAACATACTGGAAACTAAACGGTGGATTTTTTTAATAAAGGAAACTTACCAGCTTCATATCGGCTGTGACGTCATCAACTGTGCACGTGATGGACATTGACGCGAGATGAGCCTCGTCTTGGTATTCGGCGGATTTCTGGAAATAAAAACATTTAATTACTATTTCATTCCATTTAATTTGTATCGGAAACAATTATTTGATGAGGATTCGCAATACCTTTTATTAAATGACAGGAGATTACGTCCGTTTCATACTAGACGCGTTTTTTTTTACATATACCAAACCACTCGAATTTAGTAAAGGATATGATGAGCATTTCCTTGAAATGTCCCGGTCTACCCACTGTTGTATCATCAGGGGTCGGTGTCTCCATGATTACACTTTCATCTTCTCCATCGTGTCTCAAGAAGAAGGCGACCGTCTCTTCATTTACATCATCGTTCCTGGTCAACTTCAGGGAAATCTTTTCTTCCTTCGTCTTTAGTTTGATAGATATCTTCTCCGGTAACTCGCATGCTGAACGCGAAGTTGTTTCAATCGAAACATCAACGGGGACAGCTGAAACAGAAAGGATAAGGCTAATAATGAATATATTTTAAGGAAACAACAACATATGCTACTGAAAAAAATATAAAGTATTACATACGTAATAATTATCATTTGCAACAAATTTATTTGTCAAGGGAACGAATTTGCTAGACATTTTGTCCATGCCAATTGTAACTAAAACACATGTCTGACATAGGTCCAGTGATTTTTTTAACTTAATATAGTTATTAAATTTTGATTAAATTCGCAGTAGTGGAATCCAAAAAAGACAAGTCCAAGTGTGCAAAACTAAAATTTCAATCCTGTAAAACTTTACTTGCTGTTCTCAACTTTACAAAGTTGATATGTTATTCTAGAATGTCAAAGACAAATACCGATTTTCTATCTTGAATAAGAGTAATATTCACAATAAGCAATGCTGCAAGTTACGTTTTACAGATGGAAAATTAAGAATTGCAAAATCAGGTTTTGAAAACAGACTTTTGCATTTCGAGTTTTACATGATTTCGCATTGACGGGGGATGTGTGCCAAAAATGATATGCTATGCTTGATTCGTTAAAGCAGACATTTGACCGGCGTGCGCTGATACTGCAACCGGCACAATTTGGAACAAGTATACTTTTTGTAAGCGGCTGGCCTTGCTTACCGAAACAAATACCCAAATGACAGAATAACTGACTAATGTACGTTTTAAGCATAAGCAGGAGTATTTAGGGCTCATTCTGTACGTCCATCCTTCTGTCTGATCGTCACAAAATCTGTCTACCGAATCATGGTGATGTATTGTGATATAACCCACCCTTTCCAAGCGAGAAGCGTTGTCATGTGATAAAGAAATTCAAATGGATTGTGATGCATTTTTTTTCCGCCGGCAGAAACTGCCAGAACCCACTGATTTCGGCTAGTTAGAACAGAGGTTGTATCAACATTTCATGACTTAATGAGATATGATATCATAACATTTCAAAAATGATTTTTTTTGTCTTAACCGATACAGAGTCTGTAATTAAATGATATATATATTTATAACATTTTCTTTATTCTACAACATTAATATTTTACTTAAATGTATGTATGTATGTACGTTATGTATTCTTCGTTGTAAAACCATAGAGTTATATGAAGTACACTAACAGTTTAATGTGATTGAGTGAAATACAAAAGTCACTTGTTGCTTACAAAATTAATTTCTTTACTGCTTTATTTAGATGGGTTGTTTAAGATTTCATTGTGTACATTTGTGCCAAGAAATGAACGATATACAAGGTTTCAGATTGAGTTTACCCAATTATTTCGATGTCATCATCAGTTTACAGGACACCAACATCTATCAGCCTTGTAGTGTCAGAGAATATGTTTTGAATATGTCAATGTTATTTTTTATTTTTTTTATATGAAATAATCCTTCATCCTAATTTCCGGGGAATTGAATAATATTTGATTTGATATAGAATGAAATTAAAATAAAGAATTAAAGAGAATTAGAAAGAAATCTTTAATTGACAAGAACGATAATTACTAGTCTTGTCTATGCAGTAACGCCACTAAAAGTGAGCAAAACGATGTCACTCAACTTGGGAATTTAATGCTTTATCGTGACAACTTGGATGAAGCCTTACAATCTGAGTTTTCCATCACCTTTACCAACTTTTTGACCAATGACACAAACAGTGACTTAACCCGAGCTTCATATATTCAGTTGAAAATAAACAATTTTAACCAATACATATTTATCAGCTAAAGATACATATACCTATATGTATTATACCAACGCATAGAGTAAGAGTGTCGTTGTTTTTTCAGTCCGAGTTTATACTAGGAAAGATTTCTGTCAATATATAACTGTTTTTTGTTGTTGTTTTTTTTCCCAAGAAATATTTTTATTACAAAAACATGAAAAAAAACAATACTTAGAGGTTTGCCAATGCCTTAATATCTTAGGTAGACCGATTTAAAGTATTAACCTTGAACTAATCAAATCATTAAAATTACTGTTTACATATTTTATTCTATGTTTAGGTTATTAAGCAACTGTTTAAATTAATTAATCATTTAAAAAATGAAATGGGGCAATAGGCCCAGTGTAGGCTTCTTGCCCCCTACCTTTAGGCGTCTTGCCCCATGCACGGGGCAAAAAGGCCGATTAGTTAAAAATATTAAAAGTGAATTGTATGTAAATGGTGATGTTCTAGTTTGAAACGAATCTGTTATTAATTGCGGATGCACAAATCGTATATTATTAAATTCAAAGAAGCAGCCAGAATCTGTTCAGATTGTAATGCCATTGGCTCTTCTTTAGAGTGGGCTTCTTGCCCCATGTTACCCTACATGTGGCTTGATCTAGTGATCTACAAAATAAAAATGATGTGGTCACGTCGCATATGAAAATCTTTAATGTGTCACTTTGCAATGAAAGTTCGATATGTGACGTCGTCCTTGTATTCATTGGAATATTTTTCTTTACACAAACATAGAGAACCTAACAAACAAACACTGAAAAGAGGTCAAACTTCAGTACTTGTTATAGAATAAACACAAATATCAGGCGTGAATTAAAGAAACATTACGTTGCATATTTTTATCATCTTACAAACACAGAAAACTAATTTAAACTACTGTTCACATAATTAGATTAGATTGCATGGTTATCCAACTTTTTTAATCACAGAATATGCTTTAAAATGATATAGGATCTTTACCAAAATGTCGCTATTTTGTGGATAAAGAAGTTGGATATATGTAAAATGTTGTACTTTATTACTCTACAAATTCTAGAATGTCACCTGAACAGTATATAGTTAAATAGACACAAAAATCGAAACTTGAATAAATGTAAATGACGTTACGTTAATTGTTTTTCAAGAAAGAAGCCAAACAACATTGTCAACAGTTAACCAGTAAACCAGATGAGTTCATAACAAAAGTTTGTATTCACCCATAATGTTTTCTCTGAATTGTGGTATACAACTATTGAAACTCGTTTTTAAAAAGTTGAAAAAAAATTCACTTACAAACAACGTTTTTGATAATGAAAACAAATCTTAAAAGAATATTGATAACTTACCCGCTGAAGCAAATGAAATCGTAACACACATCAAAATAATTTTGAATAAGAGCCACATTTTGGTAGATGAATGTCCACGGGTTAAAAACAACAGTTGCAACGCTTTTTCCTCTGAGGGAACTCACAGCACTGAAAGAGACCGGTACTGAACTGGTGTACTATCACAGTACTGTTTGTATAAGCATTAGGGTAGACGTCCAGAGTTCTGATACGGAGAACAGTGGGGTTTTTTTCAGGTAAGTACATTTCACTTATCCGTTCACACCTTCATACCGGTGCAAAGATGAAAGAAATTCTTTTACGTGCAGAGGCTGTTTTCTATTGGTTTACATATCCGTTTATCATTCTCTATATCATTCTTTATGTCATTCTTTATGTCATTCTTTATGTCATTCTTTATAAGAGTGTTCAAAGACATTATCGTGTAAGTTGTTCATTGTAATAACGTCATAATGAAGTATGATTTAATCATCGTTACATGAGATAATCAAATAAACAACAAAATTATTGATTAAAACATCGAGAATGTAACTGTTTCACTGATTAAAAAATCTTCAAAATGTGTTCTTTTCGTAGTTTTAGCAGTCTTCATTTCAAAAGAAAGGGATTGGTAGACGGGATATATGCCTATCTGAATACGAAAGCAAACACCTTCTTTCAAAACTTCGCGTCTCTCACAGTGAAATAGTTTTTTTCTGGCAATTGCTTTTATAAATGTACTTTTGCACCTCTAATGCATCGACATTAATTAATTTTAAATATTTGGGTGTGGATGACACCACATTTCCTTGCACTTACTACACCAAAAACGACAACAAGAAACCACATCAGAGAAAAACAACTACAAAAACAACTGCCAAAATGAAACATAAAAACAAGTGCCCCTCGCCTTGAACTATGACAGACTTTGATGTGAGTCCGACATCATTGAACTCACTGTTGACCAGAGCATTGTACGAACCTCTCCTTTACCTGGCCTTGTAATTGCATTAGGTCTGATCTCTACCTGTACGGATTAACGTCATTAACGCTCCCAGGTATGCCAACACGGGTAGTGGGTATGTGTATACACTACCTGGCCTATTATGACTCATCCATTGTGGAATTCCGATAGACCTACACTTTTTTGAAGATGTTAAAAGTTCTTTAATTAAGACAATTACAATGCGACGGGTGACTTGAACTTTTATCAAGCTTTTGAGGAAAGATAATCACAAACAGCTACATCTGATCTGTGACGAGAAATATATTTTTTTCAGACGGAAACTAGACGGAACTTGATATTTTATTGTGTACCATTGATATTTTACAAATCTTTATTTTATGTTTATTGTGGAAGTTTTTATAACGTCTAGAGTCTCACAATTAGTCATTAATATACATTGTATGTATTTCATTAAAAACCTTTATAGTTGTATATATATGTTCTTCACCTTATCTTTTTACCTCATATGACTTCTTCAAATAAGTACAAGAGTAAGGTTTCATACAAATCTTTATTTACAAATTGTTTTTTAATACAAACATGGTAACAATTTTGTTGTCAACAGGTAGAAAATTCATATCAAAACAATATCAATTCTATCATAAACTTTTAAATAAGTTTGTTGCTTTATTCAGATAACATCAAAGAAAGAAGTTTAAACATACCAAACATCTCAAAAGGAGAGTATGACACAGATATACCTATAAACATTCATAGAAATAGCTTTATTAGTGAAATTTGTATTTATCTGCTAAAGGAATCTTTTCTATGTAAAATTTGAATATATACTGAAACAGTGCATCCCTGCTTTCAAGAGTATTTCACTTACATGACAGCTGCTAGTATCATTGCAGGCATTCTACTGCAACACTTCTTGTGGCTAAATATTGTTGTGAAAGCTGCAAGCATCGGCTGGAACTAGCGAGCTATGGGTGGGGGGTACTCAGTATAGCATTGCAACCAAACCTGACAGCGTGTAGAACAGTCTACTGCAAACAAAGTTGCCGAGACCATTGCGGGGTCCAAACAACAGACCACTTGATCCGAAGCTGAGTGAGTGAGTGATTTTTATTTTAGTGGCGTTTATCGAAAGCTGAACACACTTACATTATGCTATCCCACCCCTCAACCACATTCCTGACAATTATACATTCCCCTCATGCTTATTAAAACTCATTAAAATAATTTTAATAGACATGTTATATGGAATAATAGGTTGATAACAAGACATAAAAGCATGTCAGCTATATAACAAAATTATGGATGGACATTATGTCAGATATATTCAATAATTGGTTTTAAAGCATTTCAGTATTCTGAAAAAGATATACATTAGGGACAGACATTTTTTCAATATATTTTACAATTTTTCAATATCAAAGTATTCAACTAGTAAAATAGATATACAATATTGATCATAAAAGGACGGACATATAGTTGTTTGACATATCAAGGGAAGGAACAAGTTTAATAGGTGTAGATCTTAAAGCATCTACAATGTGGGCGGATTTACACAATTTAGTAACAATAAAACAAACAATATCAATAATAAAGATATGTAGGATAAAATATTAGACCCTGTTGCTAATTTACATTCATTCAGCATCACATTTTGGTTGAATTAGTCAATAACAACACAACAAGATTTCAATAGAAATTCAGTAAGAAGGACGGATTGAGATTATAGATATTGGTTTTGAGATCAATAAAGGTGTTTGGTCTTCAATCGTTTTTCAAAACTTTTATATATCAAGAGCAAAGAATTAAATAATAATTCCTTCAAAAAGGAAAGAAAATATTTATTATCTATTGCAACTTGATTGTAGTTCAATTCAACTTTATTGAAGTTGCAACTGGTTTCTAAGTTGAATATTTTATTCAGCCTATATTTTGGAAGAGAAAATATTATGAAAAGTAAAAAAATAAAATCAAGACCTTTAATTTGTCAGTGCAAATACTATGAAAAGTAAGAAACCCAAATCATGACAGTAACCCTGTTTCGGAGTGATGTTTCCACTCATGTCCTGTAAACAAATGTACAAATTGGAAAACAATGTGAGACCCAGTGTTTGAAATAAGCATGAAAAAACTGCATGTCAATAAGGACCCCACACATAAGAAAAACTGTGGGCCTATCTCTGAAACTGTCGGCAATCTAAATTAGCAATGATTTTACTTACTCTAAAATAACAATATTGTAACAATATGGTAATGAAGGTTTGGCTAGAAAAGATGACTTACTGCAAGGAATTTCAGAATAATTATATTAAGGAACAGTGAGGAACATTATCATGTTGAAAACACTGAGACTGTAAGGTATTTAAAAGTGTGGGCCCTTGTGAATAACTGTTCCCGTTTGGCCTATGGGCCTATGCTTATTTCAAACACTGGTGGGACCCAGTCAATATTACCAGTCAACAAATGTACCAACACCAGAGAAACACAACACAGCAAAAACTAACATCAACGTCCAAAACATTTTTAAAAAGGAAAATGTTGGAATGTTACTAATCAACAGCTTGTATACTATACTCCATTTTCTTTTGTTTTTCTAAAAACCAAAAATTCAAGAGAGCAACTAAGGCCTTAAATTGAAAATAAGTTACATGTCATCATTACATTGAGTAATATTGGAATGTATTTCAAATAAAATGACAACAATATTTTTCATTTTTAAGGTGATATAACCATGAGAGAAAACAGTTTCACCAACACAAGTGCAATGAAAAATAGAAGAGGGAAAATAATAAACTACATCCTTCATTCAAAGTTTATAATTTATCACAAATATCTCAAACTCCATTTTACATATCTGCATTTAAAACTACATAAAGCTAAATCACTATTTCTGTCTATTGACTAGAAACAAGATAGTTTGTAACTTGAATGATCTTCTATGAAGGCCCTTCAATTAATGTAATCATTTTTATCATTTAAATGCAATATGGTTCAGTTTGATCAAATAATACTAATGTACAAAGCATTGTGCTACCATTTGAAATATTGTCAAGTTTTACAGAAACTCTAAATCAACCTGAGAAATAATATTATACTGTAGTTCTCTTCTCTGTGATTTCAAATCAAACAATTTTCTCGTCTACAAAAAGTAAAGCCTCAAAATCTATTGCTTTTAAGAAAGATCATTTATTAGCTGTGTAATTAATGAGTATTTGATAACGCTCTGATAATTCTCACATGGTACATCATATTTCATATTAAATATTTTAAAGAATTACAGTACAAAGAATGTACATGTATATTAAGCATAAGGAATATTTTCCCATAAAATATCAAAATACATATTTTTTCTCGTAACCAGAAACAACGAACAATAGAACAAATATTCAATAACTTCATAGAAAACTCAATAATACTCCAAGGATTGTACTTTGTATGGAAGACTTGTGCATTCTGACGAAATTGCTTCTTAGAAACAATAATGTTGCCAAGCAACAATGCCAACTTAAATTGTCATAGTCAAGATCTGCATATATTTATCAAATAGTTGCCTTGGCTGGATTGTATTGCCTAGCAACAACATATTGCTGGTCTACCAAAGGAGATGTAAACTAGCAACAGTTTTCAAGCAACAAGACAGTTGCCTAGCAACAACATCCCTTATCTTTTTCTCCCTCCTGAAACTTGTTCTTCTTGCCGAGAAGCTTCATGAGTTCCTTGCTCATGTAGTACGGCTTCTCCGGTGTGCCGTCATGCATCTCCAGGTCCTCCACTGGTAAACAGTCAATGGAACAATGAAAAATTATTTTGAAATTTAAATTTTGAAATTTTGGAGAAATAATTGTGTTTTGATTACCAGTTATTGGTTTATCACGTTTCTCTGGAGTCTCAAGTATGCATCTTGAAACTTTACTCCAAACAAGATGTTTCAATTTTAAGACATTCATACATATTTTCCTTGGTGATGTATTCCAATTTTCAAAAGGTGTTGCAACTTCCTTTAATAGAATCACTAAGATCATTTGAAACTCTCAATTATCAAAGTTCAAGGCATTATTTCATTGTATTATTCGATCAACAAACATAAAAAACATAACAACCCTAGACCTATCGGACAAACACTTTCAGCAGATTTACATATTATTATAAAATCACTCCTAAAAACATCATTGCATGAAGCTTGTATCTTTATTGTTTCCCTCCAAATCAAATATTCCTAGTATTTCCCCTCTCATCTACATCAGTTCTACCTCTACTCACAGAAGCACAGGTAGAGTGTAGCGACGGCCATGCTGTACACGCTGAAGAAAGCACAAGAGATGAGATAGGTCGCCACCGTCAGGATCTGGGATATAAGTCATTTAATCACATGGTTGGTGGGGAATATCATTTATACAGTGGATTATATAGAGAACCTTACCAAACTGTCCTCTAAAATCAAATTAAGTAGAATCTAAATATTGAAAAATTTGAAAAGATAAGTAAAGGTAAAGGCATTTTACAAAGTAAAGGTAGGTTAGAAATATATCAACAAAAGATGATTAAAGTAACAAATATCCAAGGCTTGCCAAAACAAGAGTATATTTTTTTGTTAATACGATATATGTCAATTTTTGACAATGATACTTTTTATGAATTGGCATTGTAGATTAAAACTTGTTATAAGTAAAATAAAGTTTTAAGTTTTGGGATCATAAACTGTTTCAACTATTATGGGTATTGAAACAGGTTAAAATATAATTGAAAGGGGTCATAAATTTTGAATTCTGATTGTGAACAGAGTTTGAACATAATATTTCAGCTCTCTAGACCTCTTCTTGTATTATTTTTTAAGGAATAGGCCCTGTTATAATTACTACAGGCTACAGAATCCCAAAATGTCTAATAAATAATCCTCATGGCCCAACAATCGATAATGATCTCAATTGGCTGAGGGCACTTAGAAAGATATCAACTCTCTACAGATAATGTTCTGATGAATTGAGGACCCAGGCTATGACATAACCCATTGGGCCTTTTCGGCTTTATAAGGTAAGTTATTACTGGCCTGTGTAAGATATCGCAGTGTAATAATTCCATGGCAATGTAAAACTAGTTTTATAACCGAGTTGTAGAAGATTTTGTTTCAGCAAAATGTTGCTGATTTTGCTTGATTTTTAGGTCAAGTAATAAACAGAATACTAAACTACCTTCTGTTTAAAACTAATTTTTGAATGATTTGGTATTAAACATGCTTTCGCTTGTTTTATATACAATCATTAACTCGTTTGATAAAAATAATATTAAATGGCAGGTCGTTTTGTATCCTCTATATATATAGTATAACTAAGTCAATACTTACCACAACGGGTGTGAGATAGTAGTTGAGAGTAGGAACATAGTTAGAGAACCAGGGGATCTGGCCCTGGAACATGTAGAACGACGCAACACCTGGAAGAAAAAATTTTTTTTTAGAGCAAAATATAATTTTTAATCATGATTTTTCACAATTTTGAAATAATGCCTGATCATAAACGGATATAGAGTCATCATGAGTAAATGATTTACTGACTGACCAAGAAAACCCATTTTTGATAATCTAAGGTGATATAGAATGATGAAGGCAATATCATGGACATACAACTCAGTGTTGGTGACATTTTGACATAAATATTGTTTAAAACAAGTTGTATGTCAATGATATTTTCTTCATCACTCTTCATCAACTCAACTTCTAGAATGGCCATCAAAGAAGTCATCCAGTTTTGTTACTTATCAACAAATATCTTCAGTCAAGGGTTGACCAGATGTGATACTTTATTACCTAATACATAGACCACCTTTTTTCAGTAAATAAGGTAATAAAATTATCAGGTAGCACGACCTTGGAATGTTTATCAAGGATTAATAAAATAAATCATGGATAGCAGAATTATTTATGTTGACATTATGGTGTTAATACTAACACTGATAACAAACAAGATTCTGTGACAATTTGATAGTCAATATTTGTCACAGAGCATTTTTGTATCCATTTTAAAATAAGTAGATAACAGTATTTTCACCACTCACAAACACTTGCTGTCACAACCAACTTGCTCAGGAAAAGAACAAAATCGGTCATCTTATCCAGAACAACAGTCCTGTAAAATAAATATTGAGGTTTATATATATATCATAAACGAATAAAAAATTCAAATCATTGATAAAAAATCAAATCATAGGTAGAGAAAGCTGTTATTCGCTTTTCTATTTCACAAAAGGCGTTGATTTAAAAAGATTAGCTGTTTCTTTCTATATTATTAAACAGAATAACATGTTTCAAATCTATTTAAAAAAAAATAATTTTAGCAGAGAAAATTGTTATTCAGTCTATTTACAAAAGGCTTTTATTTCAAGGTATTGACTGATATGTAATTATTGTCAAATAGAATGCCATGATTCAAACCTATGACAAAGTTTAATAGTAAGTAAAGAAAACTTATATTAAGTTCCTAATTATACAAAAGTTGATTTCAAGACACTAGCTGTTGAAACATTTTGATTAAATCCTGAGAGATTTATTTACAAGAAATAATTCATTAGATGTGAGATTTTTAAATAATTCAGTAAAATACAAAGAAAGTCATCAATGATACCTGACAATATTTCTCATGATAAGGAAGAAAGCATCTTTGGCGGAAGCACAGAAATTTTTCCCATATACAGCAATCTGAAGGAAATTGAAAAAAATGGATGGTTGAAAACATGAACCAACACAAAATTTACAGGACTGAACATTTACCAGAGGTCCAACCTTCCGGTTATCAGTATTCAGTATTGAGTAATTAGTAATAATTATGAGTTATCAGTTATCAGTAATCAATAATAAGTAAACAGTTATCAGTAATCAGTAATCAGTTATCAGGTAATCAGTAATCAGTAATCAGTAATCAGTAATCAGTAATCAGTAATCAGTAATTTATTAAGCAAGAAGGTAGGCAAGAAGGTAACATAAATTAGGAAATGGGCAAAAACAGAAATTTTGAATCAAAGTTTAATCACTTAAAGTGCATGTTAAAACTCTTTAAATCATTACATCAATTATCAAATCTACAATGAATTATGTACAACTAACCAGGATATAAGCATTTTTGTTGATAAACTTCATGATCTTCTCGAGACACCAGAAGCAACATTTCAAGCACCTGCAATATGAAAATACCTCAATAAAGCAAAACACTGTTATAGATATAATAAACTTTTTATTTTTCAAAGCTCCACAAATATGAAAATACCTTGATAAAGCAAAACACTGTTATAAATGTAAAAAGCCTTGGGTTGTTAAAGATTCACAAATAAATTAATTGCTAAGCAGGAGAGCTGATTAGCTGCTGGTATGGTCATTGCCTGACTTTGAGGGTGTTGGTTCGAATGAGACTCGGTGTGGAAAAGTACAAGAATTTGTCCTACTAAAAATCCAAAACATGACAATGTTACATTTGTTTACTCTCTAAATGGCAGTGTATGAAATAGATTGGAAATCTAGCCTGTCCTGAAAATTAATTTGTAAACTCCTTATGGGCAAATAAAGAAATATTTCGAAAAGCTACCAGTCCTGACCCAAAAAAAACCCAGTCCTGGCAAAAAGTAGCCAGCCAAGGACTGGCGGACAGGCTATATTTTAAACACTGTAAATGGCATTTATCTCTACTAGTGTAGAATCTCACTTGAGGCTATGTGACAAAAATTACAGAGAAGCTCTCTAAACACTGCTAGAGTAAGCTACATGACTCACTTGAGGCTATGTGATAAATATTACAGAGAAGCTCTCTAAACACTGCTAGAGTAAGCTACATGACTCACTTGAGGAAGAACTTGGCCACCCTGTTCTCTGCACCCTTCATCTTGGCGTCGAGGTACTCCAGCAGGATTCTGATGAACTGGATGATGGCGATGATGAGGGCACCGAACGCTAGTGAACCCATGTGGTATCTGGAATGATACACAACTGAACTGAATGTTCTGACTGTAATGAGTTAGTGAGTGAGTTATTGTTTTAACTGCTTGGGTAATATTTCAGCCATTAGCGGCGTGTCTGATTGCAATGAGTTGTCTTCAATCTGACTTGATTTTACTTACCTTGAATGAGTCGGATTTTCCGTCTCCTTGAACTCAGCTTATTTGGATGTTAGGGCATTAATTCTTTTGAGCTCCTGGTTTGATTTGATGGTCTTCGGATTGGTTTGGATGATTTTGACTAGACTTTACTGCTTGTATTTGCATCAGTCCTCTTACATGATTTGATTAAATTGGGTTTCCTTCAGAATAACTTGAACTTCCGGGTACCTCATAGTAAATGGAACAGCACTGAGATTCCTTGGTCAAATTATTTAGTCAAATTACATTTTTGAAGATTAGGTTAAATCAAAGTTAATCTGTATTTTCAATTTGACAAATTCTATCAGTCACCTGAGTGTTCTCCAGAGGGCGCCAGCAAGAGGGAATGCTGGGATATCCGAGGGTTTATTAAAGGCCCAGTAGTACGAGGCGAAGGCGCCAGCGAGAACCATCTGACCCATGGCGATGATGAAGTTGAGGCCCCACAGAAACATGAAGAGCATGAACACCTGCATGAAGATGGTGTACCTGCAGGTGGAGGGGTGAAGTTCGTTAACAAGATTTAAGGTGACATAGGTAAATGAAAACAAACACCACAGAGAGACTTGTAATATTATAAAGTTGAAACCCAGGTGATAGGGGAAGCAAGATTTCTGCACTGATGATTATAATAGAAAGCTCCAATTATAGAAAGCCCAAGTTTATTACTTACAAGGACTGTCATATCAAGGTTCATATTTTTCATATGTTGCCCAAGGGCAAAATATCACTTTTTTATTGTGACGTCACATTATAAACAATGCTAGTCCACCTATGCTGAGAAGTGGGTTTTTGAGTATTTTCCTCAATTTTGGAGAACAGTAATAAAAAGATTATAATATTCATTCCCATGACATACTCGTGTCATCCGTGCCTAAATATCAGTATATACCTCACTTTTGCTCAAGAACTACTTATATAAAGCCATTCATGTCGTAAACAAAGTTTGTCATGGACACTTATATAAAATCCTCTATATATTATGACACAATAGTTTTTTTTGTACTTTGAAAGCAATAGTGTCGAACGCAGGCATTTTCTCAAAAGCAGTAGGTTAATCAACAAATTTTTTGAACACAATATCTGTATAGAATAGAACAAATTAGACTTTATTATAATTTAAAAATACTTACTCATCACCCCCATACTTGACAAACTCACAAATAGATCCAGCCGTTGTACTCTGGTGTGAAGAAATTGTAATTCTTATATTTGTGTGAAGCTCTCGTAAAAGATCATTTCATGAGCAAATGATTTAAATTTTCATGTTAAGAACAACAGATAAAAATATGAAGCTATTTTTGCAGAAATGAAGAAGCAAAAAAAAAAAATCTACTCTAATTTTTATTGCAAATTTTAAAATCAAACCTTTACCTTTTTTACAACTTAAACCATCTTCATGTTCACAGAAAAGCAAATCAATAATCATTGAATTAGATGTTTTCAAAACAAGTGAAACAGCAGTATCTGAAGGTAAGTTTTTAAAATGTTACCAACTCCAAAGCAATCTCTCTTAAGCAATGAGAGAACTTCTTGTATAACCTATAAAGTTTGTTTAAGTTACAGAATCCATTTACTTAACGCAAATGACTTAATGATCTTCACCCAAAAATAGCCTCCTACATTTTTGCTTGATACTTGAAATTTGTAATGGCTATAGATAACGATGTTAAAGGTTGAGATGTTCTAAATCTAAAGATAATGCATCTGACTAAAATTCATTGGGGAAATTTTGAATAATAAAAATCTCTCAAAAAATTTGCTAAATGATACATTTGGCTGAAACCTATAGTCAATGGACAAAATTTGAACAAAATTGTATTGGCTTTAGGTAATGGTCTGCAGTATTGAGATGCTCGACGACCTATAGATGATCCATCTGGCATAAAATAAAATTAACAGGGATAATTTGAATAAAAACTTTGAAAATCTATTGCTCCTGCCCCTCCAAAAGAAAGGTACCTACATCGGGTGTACAGGGAACTCGCTGCAGGTAGTAGTTGACGCCGTCGCTCGTCACGTTCGTGGAGTTGCTGTAGTAGTTGGCTGCACCCATGGACGCTACGAAGCTGGTGGGAGTCAAGGAGAACGTTCCTACCCCTTACTGTTTATACAATATCCATAAATGTACTTGAATACATTTTCATGTTAATCAAGCAACTTCTTTAATGAAAATTGATTTAATGACTTATGTTATTAGTATTGAAAAGCAATTAGAATTTATCATAATAATGTTTTCTATGTATTCTTATTTGCATCATTTTATCTAACATAAAGAGATAATTCATGTTTCTGAATTATAGAAGGTAATCATATTGATTAATGATATTTGATATGTTTAACACATTTATCCTTTACAAAATATCTGCCAAGATATATATTCATGTACAACTTCCACCTTGATTCCGCAGAGTAATTTTCTAAACTATGAGGGAAAATTTAGTAATACTGCATCCCATTTTTCATAATTGTGCATATAATTCTCCAATCTAATCATTTAAAAAGTACATTAAAACAATTTTATTAACATCTAACAAAACGTAAAGAAATAACGATTACGAGGTGAGAAAACATGTAAAGAATGATTTGAATTTTCACTAAGGATGTGACATATTTCCCGCGCATGCCCAACGGGGAGGGAGCAGCCCTTCCGATTACACAGTGAAAAACGTCCACTTCTCACGAGGAAAGGTAAGTGGCAACTTATCCTAAGTTAAGGTAGGTTAAAATTTAACTGAATATATTTTGCAATGTTTTTGAGCTGACAGGCACAGATAGCTCTGTGACAGAGAACCATCCAGCAAGAAGGATACACGGCGCTGACGGCCCAGTAGGCGATGAAGGCCAGCTGCAGGATGAAGGGGATCAGGGGCCAGAACAGGGTCGAGAACATGTTCCCGATAGCTCTACAACAAACATACAATTCATTATTTTAATTTTCTTTATCAAATGGTCAGTGTGTCTTATACAATTAGAGAAATAAGTTGAATTATTGTATGTAAATTAATTTCAAGATCTTTACCAAATTTGAATGAAACAAATTTCAATGTCACATATTTAATTGTTGACATGCAAACAATTGTTGAATTACGTCTGAATTCTATACATCAAAATATTAAATACATCCAGGCACATAGCATGGATATAAACGTACAATATACGTCATGAAAGACAAAAATCCTAAAAAAATACTTGCAGTAATACTAAAACATAAAATTGGAGGTAAATAAATAACCTTAAGAAATTTCCTTGTAACCATATGATAAAGTTTACCTGACAGGTAATCAATCAGTTAACGAGCTCACCTGCTGGCCTCCTTGATCAACTCGATGGCTATCCTGATCCTCATACACAGACACAGGATCAGCAGCAGATAGATGGTCGTCAGGGTCGCAGATATACACCCTGGGTACATAGAAATAATCAGTCATTGAGTCTCTGTGTCAAGGTCGCAGATATACACCCTGGGTACATAGAAACAATCACTATATAGTCTCTGTGTTTGGACAAGATATTGGCCTGCATACATAGAAATAATCAGTAAAAAAGCCTTCAGTGTCAGTAACTAGGGGCAAGTAACCCCCCGAGAAACATGCTATCAACAAGATCACTGCCAACGCTTATACAAGGAGGATGATGATGATGAAAATATTGATAATAGCTTTCTTATACCTGCGCATATACCTGTGACACAGTGTGCTCAAAGCGTCCTTATGTGTATTATTACCCATGAGAGAAAGAATGTTTAGTGTCGCCTATCAACATACACATCACGCGACCCTAGAGGTCTATATTTGTTCAGGTACCAATTTGTCTTTGAAAATCTTGGTCATTAATCTTAACACCTTGTAAACACATCTCTTTACTCACCAAACGCTAGCCATGTTTTCTGCAGGGATAAGAAGTAGTTGAAGTTTTGGGCAAATGACGTAGAAAACCCATATGTTGACGTTGTGTTGGAATTCTTCATTGTATAGTATGTCGTGTAACTGTAATAGGTTGCTGAAATAGAAACAAAATGATTCATTAACCTTGTCATTGCAGAGGTGGCTTTCCAATAAAATTTGCATGTGCTTTAATTATATTATCATTCCTCTGTTGCAATCCATATATGGTGCAAAATTATAACCTCTTTTGGTTTACACGATTTTGAATGAAGCTTTGACATTGTTTAATTTCCAGTGCCCACACACCTGACATTCAATTCTTAAATAAATTTGAGAGTCAATTGTCATACATGAAACAAGTTACATTTCTTCATCTTAATAACTGTACTTGTGATACCCATATGACACATCCCTCGCAGATAAAAGTCCTGTATCCCCTGATATCAAACATACTCACAAAAGCCGAGCAGACCCAGCAGAGCGAAGATGGTGACCCACACCATGATCCCGGCCAGCCACCTCATCAACACGATCCAGATCATCGCTAGCAACATCGCCATTCCCAGACCACTGCAACAGATCACAGTCTAGGCTATAGGAAAGGGGTGGGCTGATACATATGATGTGGCTTATAATGCACCCAATACCCAAAACAGAGGCATGCTAAAAGCGCTACACACTTTATACCATGGTGTATTTTCAAACATCATTCCAAGACCACTGCAACAGATCACAGTCTAGGCTATAGGAAAGGGGTGGGCTGATACAAATGATGATGTGGCTTATAATGCACCCAATACCCAAAACAGAGGCATGCTAAAAGCGCTACACACTTTATACCATGGTGTATTTTCAAACATCATTCCAAGACCACTGCAACAGATCACAGTCTAGGCTATAGGAAAGGGGTGGGCTGATACAAATGATGATGTGGCTTATAATGCACCCAATACCCAAAACAGAGGCATGCTAAAAGCGCTACACACTTTATACCATGGTGTATTTTCAAACATCATTCCCAGACCACTGCAACAGATCACAGTCTAGGCTATAGGAAAGGGGTGGGCTGATACTTATGATGTGGCTTATAATGCACCCAATACACAAACGTAGAGGCATGCTAAAAGCGCTACACACTTTATACCATGGTGTATTTTCAAACATCATTCCCAGACCACTGCAACAGATCACAGTCTAGGCTATAGGAAAGGGGTGGGCTGATACTTATGATGTGGCTTATAATGCACCCAATACACAAACGTAGAGGCATGCTAAAAGCGCTACACACTTTATACCATGGTGTATTTTCAAACATCATTCCTAGACCACTGCAACAGATCACGGTCTAGGCTATTCATAGGGAAGGTCCTGGCCTGATACTTATGATGTGGCTTATAATGAGCCAAATACACATAATATTGTAAGCCACCTGACCAAGAACCACAGACAAGCTGAATACCAATAATATGATTTTTATTGAACAACAAGACCACATCATCTTTGGTAACTTGGAAAAACTTGGTTGTCTAGGAATAAATATATCACCAGATCAACAACAGCACTAAAACAATAACACTTAAAAGCTTGAATAGTTCATGCCTGGCTTAGTAAGTTTTGACCTAAAAAGTGGCAATAGAAGAGATAGTTTATTTCTATACTTATTCCTCTATTATATCTATGAGTTTATTTCTATACTTATTCCTCTATTATATCTATGAATATAATAGTTTAATGATTTTAATACTTTCAATTTGTATTAACGTTTGTTACTACTATAATAAATATCTCTGAGGCTTATATGCACTTACAATTAATGGGATAGGGATTCTGATAATTCTATTTGGGTTTTGGTGTGTGCACCTCAGAGCACCGAGTGCAAGTGACTGAACTCAGTTCCGTCGCTGCTTATATAGCTGTCATAAGGGTCACGTGACGTAATTTTGGCCAATCACAAAACTTGTTAGAACTTTGCCAGGCATGAGACACGGGCTACTTTCCCAGAAAACGGTAAATATCTACATTATAACTTTACATGAGAAATTTGCTCCGCAGAAGTTTAAATACACAATAAACTTTCCTTACTGATGCACTTTACAGAACATTAATGCACCCCGTATTCATTGAGAAATATACAAGAACAAAATTAACATGGGAATTGTAATGGAGCGGAAGATTCTTGTTTGCTTCCCTAGATTATTGACGATTACAGAATAATCACTGCGGAGCATGCTTTGCTCCGCGAAGAATATGCGGAGCATTAGTAAAAACAATTATTATTTCTGCGGAGCATGTGTCTAAGTTTTGATGCTCCGCTAGAATTAGCATTAATATACGGTCAGCAAGACATTTACCCTTGCGTATGAATATGAGATAACAAAGTTCCAAAACTTGTAAAAACATGACATTGCAGCAATACTTTATGTTCTAATTACAATAAAAACACTTCTTTGGCAATTAGGAAAGATTTACATCAGTTATTATTCTCATCATAAATCTGGACGATGAAATGCAAAGTTGACCCTCATAGGCATATGATTGCTGTCACTGTCAAAGTTAAAATGGCGGCTGCCGATAAATTTAGGTGAGCAGCACAGACAGCGATTACAGATTAATTATACTATTTTACAACGTCTAATATGCACCAAAGATGAAACTTCAGATAAGTGAAACTTTGATACTAAATGAGTACGATTATAATCCATCTTTTGACTTTACCTTGCACTCATCATCATTTACTGCTTCCAGGGCTCAAACCAACCGGCTTTATGTAAATTAGCCATGTGAATTTCGATAAAAATAGAACACTATAAATAACAATATTATTTACATGATAACTCTCAACAATAGGTAACTTTGGGCAAAATAAAGATTACTCTTTTAGCAATGATGATGCAATGATATTAATAATATTGATTCAATCAAGAAATATTTATATAACATTTTCCTATTACTATTCTGAGATGTACAATGGAGGGTAGTCATTACAATATAGAGGCATGCTAAAAGAGCTACACACTTTATACCCTGGTATAGTTTCATATTTCTTTATTTAACATGTAACCACTAACTTGAATAGTACAGATTCTTGTACTTTTTCGGGATCTGTTCATCTAAATGACATTCACCTCTAATCATTCCTTTTTTATTCTCAAATCTGTTGATGTATGCAACCCAGCTGTCATTCAAGATGCTTCAAGGTCATATATTATCCACAATTCTAGTATTGTTCCCGTAAAGATCAAAGGCGCCGTCCACCCTTTATTGCGCAATAAAGTATAGTTTTTGAGTGACGTCACGAAACAATGGCCCATGACGTCAATAACAATCGGTTATGACGTCACAAGATATGGCCCTGATCGAGGGTTTTCAATTTGCGGCCGAACGTGATTTATATATAATATGTTTATTTTGGAGTAGAAATAACTTAAATGCGTAAAAATCGACATACTAGAAAAGTAATAGAGTAGCCCTAACCATCATGTGTTTTGCAATAAAGTATAGTTTTGCCCTGAACTATTATAACGTCAAAGCATTCGGCCTTCGGCCTCATGCTTTAACTATAATAGTTCAGGGCAAAACTATACTTTATTGCAAAACACATGATGGTTAGGGCTACTTTATTTCTTAAACTGTAGAGACATACTCAAAAGCTACAAACATAATTACCCTGGTGTATTTTTAAACATCATTTTTTATTGTTCTCAAATCTGTTGATGTATGCAACCCAGCTGTCATTCAAAAAGCTACAAACATAATTACCCTGGTGAAGGGACAACTCATTCTCAACTCTATGGAAGTACACGTTAAGGTACTATAAGGTGATCATTGCCTTCACTTCCAAACCAGGTGCATTGACTCTTTCTTTCACAAATCAAGTTTCAGGCAAAATGATTTAGATTTGAAACCCATTTCTATCAGATATGGTGGTTATCAAAAATAAAAAAACAATCTTCAATGTTGAAATATGCATAAGACTTCATAGTTGTTTCTGTCATGTCCATTAATCAAAAGTCATATCTGGAGTTCTGCTATTTCAAGATATTTTGCTCAATTAATCAGGATTGGTGCAATGTTTTGAAAATAATGGCAGAATTTCTGTCAGACCAAAATGATATATTGAAAATAACTAAAACTGTTATGTACCATATACTGTTTCGAATAGTTCATCAACAATAAGGACAAATCTAATAGATGAACAACTTCATCCATAAGAATTGTTCTGATTGTCCATGATGAATTGATGAAATCATTAAGCGACGGTATGGATAGTTTATTTACTCAGTTTTCATAATGAAGTTCATCTATAAGAATTTGATCCATTATTTGACAGTGATATTTTATCTACTCAGTTTGTTCTACTCCAGTCTGAATAAAATCGACCGTGTTTCGTTTGAAACAAAATAAACAAGTGAAGAAGCGAGCAAAGCTCACATACCCCCGCTCCCCACTTTGTTCAAAGAATTTCAAATAGTAAAACTGATTAATATTGGTTAAAGTATGATAGTTGAGTGTACAGTAAGTCATTGTGTAAGTCTTCTTTCAACTGAAACCCAAATACCGAATTCATTAATAGGTTTTACAATTAAAAGGGTACATCAAGAGATAATGGTTGATCTTTGTTTCAAATTTGACATAGTTCTCATGAATATTCTACGAGATGCACTGAGGACAAAATTATTTTTGTTGAGTCACTTTGTAAGTTATGTTTTCCAAAGAAACCACAGAGAAGAAAATCCATATATATTGTTTAACTCTCACAAGGCATATCCAGCAATCACGATTGACATATGTAGCAAATTTGGTGAAGCTGAGATGTATATATATTTAATGAAATATGTTCAGGACAAAGTAATTTATCATAGAATCACTGTTTTAATCATGTTTCCAAAAATAAAAATAAAATGATGGTCTAATCCTCAAATGGCACATCTAGGGATCATGGTTGATAAGTGTATGAAGTTTGGTGAAGCTAGAATGAATAGTTTGGGAGATATGCTCCGGACAAAAGACTTGGTCGAAGAGTCACTGTTTAAGTCATGTTTCCATGGAAACCGCAAAAAATAAAAATAATTTGTTGGTCTAACCCTTAAAAGGCACAACTAGGGATCATGATTGGTAAGTGTATGAAGTTTGGTGAAGCTAGCATGCATAGTTTTGGAGATATGCTCCGCACAAAACGACTTCCTCAAAGAGTCACCTTTTTAGTCACGTTTCCATGGAAACCGCAACAATGAAAATTCAGAAATAGTTCTAACCCTCAAAAGGCACAACTAGGGATCATGGTTGACATGTGTATGAAGTTTGATGAGGCTAGCATGCATAGTTTTGGAGATATGCTCCGCACAAAACGACTTCCTCAAAGAGTCACTTTTCAGTCACGTTTCCATGGAAACCGCAACAATGAAAATTCAAAAATAGTTCTAACCCTCAAAAGGCACAACTAAGGATCATGGTTGACATCTGTATGAAGTTTGATGAAGCTAGCATGCATAGTTTTGGAGATATGCTCCGCACAAAACGACTTCCTCAAAGAGTCACCTTTTTAGTCATGTTTCCATGGAAACCGCAAAAATGAAAATTCAGAAATAGTTCTAACCCTCAAAAGGCACAACTAGGGATCATGGTTGACATCTGTATGAAGTTTGATGAAGCTAGCATGCATAGTTTTGAAGATATGCTCCGCACAAAACGACTTCCTCAAAGAGTCACTTTTTAGTCATGTTTCCATGGAAACCGCAAAAATGAAAATTCAGAAATAGTTCTAACCCTCAAAAGGCACAACTAGGGATCATGGTTGACATGTGTATGAAGTTTGATGAGGCTAGCATGCATAGTTTTGGAGATCTGCTCCGCACAAAGTTTTGGGACGGACGGACAGACGGACAGACGGACAGACGGACGGACGGAAAGAATGAACGCTATATACCCCCGCTTACGCTGTAAGGCGGGGGTATAAAAATATGAATCAGGGCTTTCCTTCCCACAACGGTCTGACAGCACCCAAGCCAGATGCTTGTTCAAAACCATTTTAGCGCAGACAAAACCTAGTCACAAGTGGACCAATCACATCGTCCCTTTCAAAAACCAACATGTAGAAAACGGATTTCACAGGAGTTAGGTGCCCCTGGCTCTGATATCTAAAGCTTTTGCAGCCGTCCTTGTGATTGGCTAGATGAGCTTACGTCAGAACCTGCGGGTAATTAGGGTGCCTTCATACTGTGAAGGAGAGGAAAGCCGGGCTGGGTGAGGTTCGAACCCCACTAATGATAATATTTTTACACTTTTTTTCCTCGAAGCACAGTCGATTTTAATCCGACTGGTTCTACTCACATAAGCAGCATCCACCACGCAGCCACCACGTCCTTGTAGATCAGCTCTCCATACTCCTTGAACTGGTAGAATAGCGCCAGGTAGCTGGGAGTATAGAGGATATTACATGAGTCACTGTGGCATACTCAAAATGACTAGGATTGGTAAAATTGAGAGGCTACACCATGATTTTCATGACGTATTATTTTGCTTTGATACAAATCCATATGTCATAATTCATCATTCATAAGTAAATGAATTCACAATCTATAAAATAAAAAAAACCTTAAGATATTCATTCCCCAAATGGCAATTTCATGATTATCATTGTTTTGACAAAATGATGTTCAGATGACACTAATGGTTAAGTATAGCATATAAGATCCCAGTTTGAGTGCACCTTGACTATTTCATTTGTCATTTTGGGGTAATTGGTAACTTCATTAATATTTCACACAAATCTAGTTGAACATTAAAGTTCTCCTAAAAGATTGCAGTATTTATTAATGCATTGTAAAATTAATATATTTTCTCTTGATAAGTACCTCACAAGCTTACCGTCATTGGGTAAATCAACTTTTGAAAAGTTTTTAAAAAATGTGATTTTCAAACAAACTAGGCACTCTCACATCAAATATTTTATCAATTCTATCAAGAGTTAGTGTGAACAAGGACATTAAGCAACCAATGAGGAACTCACTAGCTGGCTGTATCCAGAGCGCTGCCCGTCACATTGCCACCACTTGACGTCTCAAGTGCGTAACCTCCAGAGGTCGCGAGGTCAGCAGACAGGTCAGTTATCTGACCAAATATGGAAGGTATGCATCGACCAATCACTGGAAGAGAAATTCATGGTAAGCTCTACAGTCTACAATTGTGAACATGCAATATCAACTAACAAAGCAAGTATATTATATTAACTATTAAGGACGCGCAGTATTATTGGTATATCGGTATCTTGCAATACTGGAACAACGTGATACGAATCGGTACACACTTCTGAAGATATCCAATATATCAAACGTTTTAAAACGAGCTATGTCTATCTAAAAATCCAATAAAAACACAACCAAATAAACCATGATTGACGGAAGGTTCTTTACAAAGTGTGAAGTTTTGTTGTGAAATAGCTTAAATATGAATACATATCATAAAGTGATTGAACAAATATTTTTTTCCTAAACCGCTTAAAGCTGAACAACAATGATCTTTCTTTACGCTCATATTTAGACAAGATACCATGCACATTCTTGAATTAAAGAAGTACCGATATATTGCAATACGCTTTTCTGTATCGCAATATATTGCAATAGAGATATGAGGAACGATACCCGTCCTTATTAACTATCACTCATAGTCGCTGATGCAGTGAACTAAGAATGATGTGATCTTTGTCACTGGAATTAGTTCGTCTGACTTGTAGCTACACTATTATGTTGCAGTTTGAATATATATATACTTACATAATCTTCACCACTTATACTAAACTAGCAGAATTTTTTTCAGTGACATGATATATTTTTCCATAGCATGTTTTGAAGAAAATTCAGTCAAAATATTTCTTAATTTCTTTTCAAGTCTTATTTGTCAAAGCTTATAGTCATACTATGAGAAAGAAGTTAGTATGGAAAATTGATTAAAAGATTATAAAATGTTTACCTAAAATTAGACCCACCTGCAGTGTTTTCCACATAGTACGAGGCACAGTCCTGGTTGTCTATCAATGTCTGAACACTCGCCTAGAAATAAAATATAAAGAAATTGGGTGACTCCTTGTTTAGTGCTGCTTAGCTATAATCTCATGCACCAACATTTCAAAGATTTAAAAAATATTTTATTTGTAATTTTGTAAAATTTTCTTAAGTTAAAACTACTAATAGAGTGCCCAAGATCCACCAAAAGTTTTCATTTCATCATTCAATAGATTCTCAGGTAAATGTCATCTTCAAACACAAAGTATTCTTATTTCATCATTCAATAGATTCTCACGTAAATGTCATCTTCAAACACAAAGTATTCTTATTTCATCATTCAATAGATTCTCACGTAAATGTCATCTTCAAACACAAAGTATTCTTATTTGAAATGCCTGAAAGCTTCATTCACGTTGGAGATATATATCACTTACTTTTAATAAAAATCTTTCAACATGAATGAATGAGCTGTTTGAGTGATAATGAGAAAACAAGAACAGTAGCAACAGAATAGGGTAACAATTACATCAAATGAATGAATGAATGAATGAATGAATGAATGAATGAATGAATGAATGAATGAATGAATGAATGAATGAATGAATGAATGAATGAATGAATGAATGAATGAATGAATGAATGAATGAATGAATGAATGAATGAATGAATGAATGAAGACTCACGATGGCTGTAGGATCCACGTTGTTCTTACACAGCATCTTTTTCCTCTCCGCCGTCAGCAGACTCCCAGCAGCTGTTTCCTTGGCGACGGTTTCCAGATATACGTAGTAGGTACTGGTACAGTTCTTCACACATACCTTGGAAAAAAATGATTGGAAGGATAGGTAAAAAGTAATATTTTACACAGGATTTCCAGCAAAGATAGCTTTCAACAACATGCACATTGAGCTAGCTCTAACAGTTTACAAGTTCTGCTCCTGAAACCAAATTGATTAAATTTTCATTGAAACCTCAAAAATAAAATCTGATGTAGTTGGAGGATCATCTACATGATTGTGCTGACTTATCCACATACCAAGTTTGTATGGAGCAGGTCTAACTGTTTTGGGGTCTGTTCTTGAAACAAAACATTTAAGACGGAAAGGATGGACAGATGGACAGATTGACAGGGAGATGACTATATCCCATGGTATTACATATCGGTGGAATAAAAAGGTATTCACACAGAAAAAGCTACATGCAGTTTTCAGTTGATAAGTCCCACTTTATTCTATAACTACAGATAATCAGAATGATTAATAACATGAATAACCAGCTGAATAACATAGAAGTTGCTTAAACTTATATAAATTGGGGGAGGTCATAAGAAATAAGGCTTGTTCTTAAGAAAGGATTAACTGATAAAATGAGGGGCTTACTTCATCAACTTTTCAGCAAAGATATAGCTTGCCTACCTTGCTCATGAGAAATGTCACTGATAATTTTCAATATTTTGAAATTTGGTTTTAGGGATGACACTAACCAGGATGCACTGAATTTCAACAATGAATTTTGCCAAAACTTTACAGCATATTGAACTGTTTGTACAAAAGTTAATGAACTCCACTACGTTAGTGAAAAGTGAAAGTAGAGGTAAACAAACCTGAGGGGTAGAACAACAAAAGCAATGACACCTGGTCCAATTAGTAAAAAGTGAAAGTAGAGATGAACATAACCGCTCAAAAGGAGAGTGAAAGTAGAGCTAAAAATTGAGGGTAGGACGGCCAAATGCAATGATCTCTGATCCCATTAAAGAAAGTGAAAGTAGAGCTACACATACCTGTGGGGTAGGACAGCCAAAAGCAATCACACCTGGTCCCATTTTGGCACACTCCAGTAAATCGAAAAACATCAGGTTGGGTTTGTCTCTGAAGTCAGAAAAATACCAAAAGTTTATTTTCATATTGAATATAGAGGTAAAATGGTACACATTGGCTTTTGGTACATTTTTGTGTGATAGAACAAATAATTTCATTGTTTAACTAACAACATAAACATATCTGCTTGAAGAAAAGGTTTTGAATTCCACCGAAGAATAAGGGTTTACTTACGCATAGTTTCCGTAGCCACATATGTTTCCGTCACTGTCTGTCGGGTAGATCAGTTTGATAGGGTCCCCTCTCACGTAGCCTGGAAGAGTTGGAACAAATAGAATCTAGAGGTACATGGGTTTGCACATTGATACACATCCTGAATTATCAATTAACATCAGTGTTGTTCCTAGGTGATCAGCTAAGGGGGTCATTTTGGCAACATTGGGCCCCTTTGCAATGGTGAAAGTATCCTACATCTAAAATCTTTAAGGGACACAAGCCAAAAGGGTAGGCAAATTTGCCCAGGACCCCCTCAAGGAACAACACTGAACATTCTGATACATCAGAAATTATTCCAGATTTAAAATTGCCAGACACTGATATTTCTGTAACTAATGTTGGAACCAGCACTATCCAAGCTACCGACTGTTAAGAATCTTGGAGTCCATTTCGACAGCACACTCTCAATGGAGAAACACGTTCACGAATGCCGGCGATTATGCCATCAGCAAATCTTGTTTCCATCAAATAAGGAACATTGGAGCCATCAGGCCTTACATCACAGAGAAATGCTGCAAAATATTGGTACAATCCCTCGTCATTTCACGCCTGGACTACGGAAATGCCCTCCTGTGTGGACTGCCCCAGTCGCTCCAATCTCGCCTCCAGAGAGTGCAGAACTGCGCTGCGCGGCTGATAACAAGATCAAGGAAAAGAAACCATATCACACCAATTATGATGGACTTACATTGGTTGCCAGTACACATGAGATGTTAGCACAAAATCCTGACACATACACTGCACGGTCCAAGTTACCTCCAGGAGCTCATCACCCCGTGCCAACCATCACGATCCCTCCGTTCCGAAACAGCTTCGCTCATCACCGTACCAAAAACCAGAATTGTCAAATATGGCGACAGGCGCCTTGACAAAATAGCTTCATTATCTATTTCCTTATCATTTCACTTGTCATGTTACTTGGTACTGTTCGGTTTAACTTATAGATTTTCTTTACCTCATTAACCTCTGGTCTTAAAACTACATCCAAGGCAACACAGGGGCTTTCTTATAATCGCAAAAAAAGTTTTAAAACAGAAAAGCAATAGAGAATACTTTCTTCTCTGGTGAATCTCACCCGGGTGTCAATAATCTATGTTTGAAGAGGACGTTGGTAAAAAAAACAGAAGAAAGAAGAAGTGGTCATGCAGATCAGAGGGGGGTCGATCTAATATAATCTAATGAAAAAGAGTGACATCCCCTCATCCCAGCCAGCTTTCCTCCACCACACTACTTCTTTTCAACAGATGAGCTTTAAACAGTCCTTGATCCACTAGGAGGCTATCTGCAGTCTAAGTAAACCTAGCCTCAATAATACTCGCTAAACCCCGATGTAGAGTCTAGCCAGATGTAGTAGCAGGTCGCGTCACTCGAGCTTTTGTCCACCTTATGATGACCCTCAAAGTTAAATGAATGAATCCCTCATTAGTCTTTGTTATAATTCGGCTGACGCCATCCGCTACTACATCTTTCTAGACTCAATGTCAGAGTATAATGAGTATTATAGGTTAACCGAGACTAAGGCGATCTGGTAAATTTTCCAATTTGCTCAACCAATAAGAAATTGATTTGTGGGAAAACACTTCATTACCAACATCATTATTCATTCCCCCTCCCTCTTTATTACTGTTGGAAAAAACTTACCAAATATGGAACAAGCCACCATTCCGAGAATGAAAATGAAGAATATGATGCAGCAAATGATGTCGGTACATGATCTGAAACAGATTCAACACAAAAAATTGTTTTGATATTTTGAAAATCTAGAAAACTATGAAAAAGGTTGCAAATACTTTGATAGTGACCTACATGTTAAATATTGAAAACATAGACAGGACACAAGTTTATATTTTGTAAAAAAACAACAATAAAAAAAGATTGTGAAATCAGTATGTTATAACCACTCATGCTATGTTCACATTATCAACTAATTCTAGTTTATTAAAAATATTGAATCACAAAAGCGTACCTGTTTTTAAGTGGCCCCTTGAAATTTGGATCGAAGGTTTTTGCTTTTCCTGAAAGAGACAACAAATTTATTTATTGTGCACTTCTTTCTGAACTTTTAATAACTTGTTCTATCAAAATAGACCAGTTTAAAAATTTGTCAACGAGGTCAACAACATTCCTGCCAAATGCATAAACCTGAACCAAAAATATGACATAAAAGAAAATCAATGGGTTTTTTTTCAAAATTTCTTAATGATTCAGTTTTTTAAAAAATGTTCTATATTGAAGGTATTGATAAGTGTTGTGAAGTGGAGGTCACATATTTTCCTACACTTACCGACAATTTACTCACTCTCTTTATTTTTCTAGACTATTAATATATTATTCTCAAAAATTGATGAAATTCATATCTATAGCTTTTTTATCCCAGGAAATGACATAAAAGAACAAAACCCGTAATAATAGTTTAAAAAGAATAGAAGGAAGAATTATAAGAACAGAATTGACAGATATTCTATTTATAAAATTTGTATAATGCTTATGACACCTAATCAGGTTATTTTCACGTTGAGCAATCACGGTAGGTCCTGTTGCCACAATAAAAATGTGAAGCAATAACAAAATTTGTGACATTGCAACATCATTGCAAGATGTAAAAGTCTAACCTTTAGCCTTGGAGTATTAGTCACTGTTATTCTATACTCTGACCATTGTTTATGGCAATGCAAGTTACAAAGTAAACAGGTATAAGGATCTATACCGAAACACCAAACTACTGTTTACAATATAGAAGTTGATCATCCATAAAACTCCTTGTCTTCAGTACTGTTTGTGGCTTCTCCCTTTAATCTGCTTTGTAGCCTTAATAAGTAGCTTTCTCTTTGTATGGAACAATATAAGTACTTAACTAGATTAGCGTTTGCGGGATACCGCAAAAGCAGAGCAGCCCCGGAACTTGGGGTTTCGCCTTACCCTGTTCCACCTTTTACAGGCCTCACCAAATTGGGAATTTTCTCGTGACCTTGACCTTTGACACTCAAGGTCACACAATGAATGAACACATTTCATTGAGTATAACATTATTGTAATGAAATAAAGTGTTAAAAATTAAATTAATCCATTTTCTCCATATATGTTGACCTTGCTGTGACCTTGACCTTCGACAGTTCGTACCCAAAACTTTTTGAACATTTTGTACTTCTCAAGAGATAATATATACAAAATCTAAACTTCATAGCACAAAAACTTTTCAAGTTATTGTGTTTACAAGGAATTGCAATAACTCATATCTCATGACCTTGACCTTTGACCTTCAAGGTCACACAATAATTGAACACTTTTTATTGAGAATAACAATCATGTATTGATTAAAAGTGATCATAGTTAAAATTAAGCATTTTCGCTAAACTATGCTTAAGTCATGACCTTGCTGTGACCTTGACCTTTGACGGATTGAAGCCGAAACCTTTTCAAAAATTTTTACTTTTCCAAGGATGATACATACCAAGTGAGAGCTTCATAGCACAAAAACTTTTCAAGTTACTGTGTTTACAAAGAATTTTGTGGTGATTTTATAATTCGTGACCTTGACCTTTGAACTTGAAAGTGAACATGTCATAATGATTCCCTGGAAGTATTAACATTTAGACATGTTCATGAGTTCTGAAAAGCTAAATGGGATAAAGTTATACCCAAATTTAGTGCATTTTGTAATTACTCATATCTCATGACCTTGACCTTTGACCTTCAAGGTCACACAATCATTGAACACTTTTTATTGAGTATAACAATCATGTATTGATTAAAAGTGTTCATAGTTAAAATAAACCATTTTCGCTAAAACATGCTTATGTCATGACCTTGCTGTGACCTTGATCTTTGACTGATTGTAGCCAAAACCTTTTCAAATTTTTTTATTTTTCCAAGGATGATATATACCAAGTTAGAGCTTCAAAGCACAAAATCTTTTCAAGTTATCGCGTTTACAAGGAATTCTTAGACAGGGCTGCTAATTAATGTTTCCAGCGCAATAAGACGTCATTAACTAGTGCCCATTCACCCACATTCGTCAACTTATAATCAGATTAAACACTGTGAGTTGGGCAAGGTGAAAAGCCACTTTCCATACAAGGCTGAATTGTAATTGATGCTATGTTTCAGATCAATGAATATGAAGAATTACTTAACCTGCATACAAACTTTTTCTCTTCATAACTCAACTTGAACAACAAGAAAAGCCTTTAAAAAGGCAAACTTTGGGGCATCCGGTTATGTATCACTATATAGAACCAGGAGATTTAGGTTAGGGAGGACGGGGATGGGGACGGGAACGGGGTCTTTTACTTGAATAAATTGTTCAAATCGGAGACGCATATTTTTTGCTCTTTGTTTTGATAGTTTTCAGTACACTATGTACATAGTACAAAATCTCGTTCGTTCCGCTTAAGTTCCACCCAATGATAGATACGTCTCCTATCTCAATTATGATATAAATTTTTATGATATAAAATTTCTAAACATTAATACGGTAATTCAAATCTATGTTGCTTTAAGTTTAAAATATAGCTGACGGTGAGTTTAATACAACAGTCAGTGATTAATCAATAGAGAAATTGTTGCGCTAGTAAACTTTACGGGATACATTGTTTTCCAATACCCGCAAATTTAGTTTAAACCCGACGAATTTCCCATTGACTTTCAGGTTAATTACATGTTGCAAGAATAATTTTCCTTAACTGAGTGTTGATCGTATTACAGCCGAAAGTTGCTAAAAAATTCAGAAAAGATCTCAGTTCATAATTTTCATTATATTATAGGATGACATTAAAGAATATATAGAGAATCTCACCTATGTGTCTTCTGATATCAAATATATCAACACAAGTTGATAAAAGTAACAAATATCCGAGGCTTGCTTTTCTTTTTTGGCAATGGGATAATTTTGATGTTTTCCAAAGAATGGGAACATGATCGAAATTTAATAATAATTGAAAAATCGTTTGGAAAATATCAGCCAGTTGCACTCTGCACTCTTTTAGAACTAAACGTAGCAAATTATCAGGTTCACAGGCTTTATGTGAATTTATCTTAGCAAAAGACGTGAACACATCATCTTTAGAAATATCTAACACCTCACATGGTTGGAGTGATTCTAGTACAATGTTTCTTTCTTCTGAAAAATTACAACTATCAAAGCGATATCTCCTGTGAAACACAGTTTTGGATGATAATTTATCATACTTTAGGCCCTGTCGATACTTTCTTCGAAAGACACCTTTAATCGTAAATAAATCATCCAGTAACGTTATGTTTTGAAATTGCATTGAGTGAACGGTCAGTCATTGACAAGGCGGGACATTCAGCGTTAGCGTATAATTGAAGGATACAAAAATGGAATGTCGTTTCCGAATGTGGAATGCAAAAAAATACACCGAATAACTACAAAACAGCTCACATGCACATGCAAAATTGATAGTTTTTAAGGGTGTAAACGCTCATCCATATATTTTTGAAAATTTACGGTATATTTTACATCATAACATTATTATAATAATCAGTTTCCAAATTAAAGCTTGCCAATTATTTCGTACCACCCACATGGTCACGTGGGAATAAATTTGTAACAGCTCTGTCCATTGGTCGTCGAAATACCAGAATATGCTTAAAACAAGTATCATTGGCTAAAACTTCTCTTTGAAGTTTCCAAGAGTATTATAGAGAGAACCTTCTGCCATTAGTTTTCAATATCAAATGTTACATAACTTTGGGGTCTCTGGACCCCAAAGCAATAAGGCCTACATATTTGTTTTAATTATCTATTAGGGTGTTTAGTAAACAGCATGGAACATTGTATGACATGTTTTTTGTAAAATATCCCTCATAAAAAATTACTTCTTTTTTTCATGCAAGTACTACAATGGACAAATTATGCATTGTTCCTTAAGGTTTAAATATATTCAACAGATTTTGACATTTATCTATCCTGGGTATATGAATCTGCCAAAATGCTCATTATTCTTGACACTGTTTGACTTGTATGACTACCCAATTTTAGGGCTTAATTACAAAAGATGCTATAAATTAGAATTACAATCATCTATTATTCTTGACACTGTATGACAACCTCATTTTAGGGTTAAATGACAAAAGATCCTAATTAGATTTGAAATCCTCTTATTTTTGACACTATATGACTTCCCCATTTTAGGGTTTAATCACAAAATATGCTAGTTAGATATGAAATCTTTTATTATTCTTGAACACTGTAATGACTTCCCCATTTTAGGGTTTAATCACAAAATATGCTAGTTAGATTTAAAATCTTTAATTATTCTTGAAACTGTTTGCCATGTTTGTTATTTCTAAAATAAATATGATATTGTATATTCTGACAATTGTGGAGAGACATTTATATAGGGGAAACCTTGTCTGTAAATCCCCCTGTACATGAATAAATGTTGCTTAAATCAAAACAGGGATTGACTATTCATAATCATGGATAATTAATAATAAAACAGGTTTTGATATTTTGGTTTTCATGCCCAGGCCAAAGATTATTATCAATACTCTGATAAATTCTAGTCATAATTGATAGATAATTGATAGAAGCACAGGGTTTGATATTTTGGCTATCATGCCTGTTGCACTATTTAACACTAAGGTTAACCTTAGTGCCATCATTTAACACTGCACTAAGGCTACCTTAGTGACTTAAGTTCGCCTTAGTGTGTTGTGCAACAGTACCCAGGTAAAAGCTTATTATAACTCTGATAAATTCCTAGTCATAATTGATAGATAATTGATAGAAGCACAGGGATTGGTATTTTAGGTATCAGGCCTGTTACACTATTTAACACTAAGGTTAACCTTAGTGCCATCATTTATTCATAAATTTCTAGTCAAAACTGATGGATTATTGACAGAAGGCCTGGGTTCAATATTTCAGTCATCAAGCCCACCTGGGCCTCTTTTCACAAAGCACATAATGTGATCGTAAGTCCTTAGTGTAATGTAAAAGAATGGGAGTTAATGTCAACCTCAGTTAAGGTTGCTTTGTGAAAGGATACCCTGGTAAACAAAGCAGCATGACGGGGGTGTGGCTTTGTTTACAAACTCGAAACTACTGAACTTGATACTGATCTTTTGAGTAAACCTATGCTATGAAAGATTATATTTATGCCAATAGAAGGAACACTAAACTGTTTACATACCGGTATATATAGAGTACTGTCTCCTCATTAATATTATACTTCACATTCACTTGGCAGCATATTGTAGTATGACAATCAATTTTGTAAAATATTAGCAGAGATATTTTCTATATTGGGTGATTGGGAAATGAGTTTTTATTTCAAACAAGATGTGTTTGAGAAACACGAATGCCCCCGGATGCATCCTGCTCGCTGTGTCAAGGTCAAGGTCACAAGGTCAAATGTCATGGTGTCATCTGAAAGGTCTCATCACAAGGGATCCATATGTCAAGTATCAAAGACCTAGCTCTGACCAATCAAAAGTTATGACCAAGGTTAAAGTTTTTGTGGACGGACGGACGGACGGACGGACAGGTGAAAAACAATATACCCCCGGAATCTCCGATTCGGGGGCATAAAAATATTTTTACATTGTATATACTCTTGAGCCCTGGTGTCATTTCTAACTCCAAACAATGCACAAGGGGTAAACCAAAATGGTGAGAATGATAGAGTTGCTTTGATAGAAGTTGTAGTAATTGACAATACATTTTATAAAACTTGCTAGATACAAAACAGAGAAGAATTTTTATGAGGTTATCAAATTAAATACTGGACAAAAGTTATGAATATTCAAATGTTTATGATTTATATTTCATCAGGATTTCAAGTTTTTCAAACATTAGTTATTAGTTTTGTCAGGTACATTTTCGTACACAGAAATCCACAATAGAATTAAATAGTAAAAATGTTATCAATGGGTTTTGACCTTATCAACATATAAAGGTGTGTTTGTAACCTATGTATGACAATAAAAATATTAGAAAGTCAAGTTACTTACATTAATACCCAACAATGAAATGTTTGGTTTATTTTATTAGCCTTTCCGATAAACAGTTGAAAAACTTACAAAATAACATTCTCTGCATTCACTTTTCTAAAACATTATTTACCAAATCTTATCTTTTAGTCTCTACCAATTATAAGAAATGTCCTCTTTTATTCTTAATCAATTGTAATAATGTCCTCTTTCATACTTAATCAATTGCCAAAAATGTCCTCTTTTATACTTAATCAATTGCCAAAAATGTCATCTTGTATTCTTAATCAATTGTACCGTAATAAATGTCCTCTTTTATACTTAATCAATTGCCAAAAATGTCATCTTTTATTCTTAATCAATTGTAATAATGTCCTCTTTCATACTTAATCTATTGCCAAAAATGTCCTCTTTTATACTTAATCCATTTCCAAAAATGTCTTCTATAATTCTTAATCAATTGCCAAAAATGTCCTCTTTTATACTTAATCAATTGCCAAAAATGTCTTCTATAATTCTTAATCAATTGCCAAAAATGTCCTCTTTTATACTTAATCAATTGCCAAAAATGTCTTCTATAATTCTTAATCAATAGTCAAAAATGTTCTCTGTTTTTCTTAATCATTTGTCAAAAATGATTTCTATTATTCTTAATCAATTGTAATAAATGTTCTCTATTTTTCTTAATCAATTGCCCAAAATGTCCTCTTTTATACTTAAACAATTGCCAAAAATGTCATCTTTTATTCTTAATCAATTGTAATAAATGTCCTCTTTTATACTTAATCTATTGCCAAAAATGTCCTCTTTTATACTTAATCCATTTCCAAAAATGTCTTCTATAATTCTTAATCAATAGTCAAAAATGTTCTCTGTTTTTCTTAATCATTTGTCAAAAATGTTTTCTATTATTCTTAATCAATTGTAATAAATGTTCTCTATTTTTCTTAATCAATTGCCCAAAATGTCCTCTTTTATACTTAAACAATTGCCAAAAATGTCATCTTTTATTCTTAATCAATTGTAATAAATGTCCTCTTTTATACTTAATCTATTGCCAAAAATGTCCTCTTTTATACTTAATCCATTTCCAAAAATGTCTTCTATAATTCTTAATCAATAGTCAAAAATGTTCTCTGTTTTTCTTAATCATTTGTCAAAAATGTTTTCTATTATTCTTAATCAATTGTAATAAATGTTCTCTATTTTTCTTAATCAATTGCCCAAAATGTCCTCTTTTATACTTAAACAATTGCCAAAAATGTCATCTTTTATTCTTAATCAATTGTAATAAATGTCCTCTTTTATACTTAATCTATTGCCAAAAATGTCCTCTTTTATACTTAATCCATTTCCAAAAATGTCTTCTATAATTCTTAATCAATAGTCAAAAATGTTCTCTGTTTTTCTTAATCATTTGTCAAAAATGTTTTCTATTATTCTTAATCAATTGTAATAAATGTTCTCTATTTTTCTTAATCAATTGCCCAAAATGTCCTCTTTTATACTTAAACAATTGCCAAAAATGTCATCTTTTATTCTTAATCAATTGTAATAAATGTCCTCTTTTATACTTAATCTATTGCCAAAAATGTCCTCTTTTATACTTAATCCATTTCCAAAAATGTCTTCTATAATTCTTAATCAATAGTCAAAAATGTCCTCTTTTATACTTAATCCATTTCCAAAAATGTCTTCTATAATTCTTAATCAATAGTCAAAAATGTCCTCTTTTATACTTAATCCATTTCCAAAAATGTCTTCTATAATTCTTAATCAATTGCCAAAAATGTCCTCTTTTATACTTAATCTATTGCCAAAAATGTCCTCCTTTATACTTAATCAATTGTCAAAAATGTTTTCTATTATTCTTAATCAATTGTCAAAAATGTTCTCTATTTTTCTTAATCAATTGTCAAAAATGTCCTTTTTGTCTAAATCAGTCGTCAAAAATGTCCTCTTTTATTCTAAATTGGTCGTCAAATAAGTGACATTTAATCGAGTAAAGCAAAGGGTGACCAGCTTGGTATGGTGAATGACTTCTCATGGCTAGAATAATACAGCTTTTGTTTGCAGGTTATTTACACAGTTGCCAGTAGCCACTTGTGATATATTAGGCAATAAATATTTCATGGTTATAGCTCCATTGTCTTTGCCTCACAATAGAAATATAAAATTGTGTCAATCTTAAAATAATAATGATATTTCATCTGGTTATTTTAATCCTATTTATATATTACCAGTAATCAAAGGCTCAAAGTTTTTTTATACAATTTCATTTAAGACAAATAAACAACTAAAAAATGTTCACTCCCTGTTTCTATGCTTTCTATGCTAAGGTTATAAAATGTTCACTCCCTGTTTCTATGCTTTCTATGCTAAGGTTATAAAATGTTCACTCCCTGTTTCTATGCTTTCTATGCTAAGGTTATAACATTGTATTACTTTCCTCTTGTCAACATTAATTTTGTAAAATGAAAATGTCTTTATGTGTATGCGGAAACCAGAAATAAATTACTTATTTTCGAGGCCCAACTACTTAAAGGGAATCAACAACCTAGCTCGTGAAACCAAATTGGCCATCATTAATGAGGGCGTCCAGACGGGTAAGGGGGGTCACATGACACAAACTTGGTACTGGCTGTCAGCTGTAAGCGGTTGGTAACCAAACGATTTCGTCCCTACAGAGCATTTTCGGGGCCCTGCTAATAAAACACTGGAAGTTAAAAATTCGGGTTGCAGACCCTCTTTAAAAGCAAAATTAAAACCATTTAATTACAGTAACCTAACAAACATTGATACAAGACACATTTTTGTGTGAAATGAATAAATAAGTTGTCATCCATATCATTGTCTTGTATTACTACACCAACTTCTTGAAGAATCTAAAAAAAACATTGTTTTTAAATGTGATAGCTAGTGAATAAAATGTAGTACTTTGTTAGGTTAGAATCTTGCTGAACAGTCAAATTATTGAACAATGTTACACAAAATGATCTACTGTTAAATGCTTTGTATCATTTCTTTGTCAGTTTCAATTCATCTTTTATCATGGTCCAGAACACCCATTTCAACCTACTGCTATTGTATTGATTTGATACCAAATCATTAACAAAATTAAAGCTATTAACTTAGATTAATATTTCTATTCATTCAAATTCATAAATTGTTAATTAACTATAAGAATTTAAATATTTCAATTTAACTTTTTTAATTGCATTGATAAATATATATGTCAATGATAAATGTACTGTTAAAGGCACTACTCGAGCGGCTTTCATCTGCCATTTTGAAAGGTTAGCATAGCGAGAAAACAAATGTACTGTAATATGCTTATTCATGAACAGAATTAAGTAATAACTACTTGATTGATAGAAGAGGAGCATATTTACAAATGATTCACAATAAAGGTTTTCAGTTGCTACAGCATTTTGTAGTAGAAATGCATTCCACGATCGTAGCTTTGATGATTGGCTTCATTTCACGATGTTTTTATTTTTTGAGCCATACACTTTATATTTTGTCAAATCTTTCAAATTTTCAAATCTTTAACAGCTAAAATGCTTATCTCACAAACATATTTGAAATTAAGTGTGACTTTATATCATGTAAAAATCATATATGATTGTAAACAGGAAAGTCCTCCTGAATTTCGTTTCCACAAAAAATACCCTGCTCGAATGGTCCCTTTAAAGTGTTATTTCTAGGCGCAAACAAAATAAGTTAACAAAATATAATTTTATATAATTAAATTGATGCATTCTACACAGAAATATATCCCTATTCCTATTTATTATTAAGAAAAGTCAAACAAAAGAGAAGAAATTTAGAAACCAAAGAGCATCAGGCGAGTAACGATACACTGGTGAGGTTCGAACTCGGTTTCTCAAGAAACACTGTGCCCGGAGGCCTTTGGAACTGCTCTGTAACCACGATAAACACCTCACCATATTTGTTAGTATCTGTCTTTTCGTCCACATCATGCACCTTAGAATCACCACCACCACACATGACGTTGAAGGTTTAACGAAATCGTCTCCAATTCCAATAAACTATTGCCCTTCTTTATCGAAAATCTCATTCACAAAGTCTTTCTTTGACGTGAGAGAAAATGTCACACTTTGACAGTCTACCGGAAGTAAGTTGTCACGTGATCCTCGTTACACTCGGGTGGCTTTGCTATGGCAACGCATCAACAGCATTGCAACAGGTGCCCGCTTTGTGCGCTCTCAATGCGAACACATTTGTCCAATTGCATGTGTAAATGTTGTTGGACATGAAGGGCTTTATTATCTCTGAACTTGTATATTCTTGTAGAAGGCGCCAGGGCAAGGTAATAAATGCATAAATAAATAAACCTGCTGTGGTAAATCATACTATAAATGTATCAGGGTGAGTTGTATCCTATGTTTATATTGATCCTAAGTACATGTTTGAGTGCATATAGATAACGAACAATGCACAATCTCGGCGACCATTGCTTAGTGAGACTTACTTTCTCTTCTTTGGACAACACAGTAAAATTGATTTTTTAAATCAATAATTAATAAAGACCTGTACATTTGATACTTGATGTTTATATCACGTGTATATATAATACATTGGCTACGAAAGTCATTGCATGATAGCATTAACCTAAATCCGTTTCTTTGGTTTTTGTTTTGAAACACAAAAGTTCACAAAATAAAACTCAATAAATAGAAAGGCTATGAAATCGTTTATTAATTATTAATCTCAATCCCCGATTTGACCAGGCGATTATCGAAATGTGAGTGATTATTCGAGGCAGCCAATTATTCTTTTCGAAGCCTTAGCCTGTGTATGTAGGCGTTTTTTGGAGAAAAAAATGAAACAAAACCCTCATCATCGCTAATTTTATATTTCTAATATATTTTATTTCTATTTTTTATATTTTAAAATTGAAATACAACCTTTACTTATGGGAAATGCGTTTCATAGATATGCATGCATATAAGGGCTTCCCCGGGTATTTGAGCCGGTCCGAGTCGGGTCCATCTGGACTCGAGTCCATTCACTTGGACCCGAGGACTCGAAAAGTGGATATCACTGTTAATTATTCTGTTATTTCAGTCTGTTTGTCTGTTAAATGTGGAGACAGATGATCAACATTACAATGATGTCAAAATTAATCTATATATGATCATTTTAAAGTCGAAGTATATGTATAATAGCTAGGCTTTACACCAATTCAAGGTTCTTTAGGTAAGACAATTACTTTGAGCTATAACGAGGTAAGGATACATTTTCGGGTACTCGGGTCCGAGTCGAGTCTGACCCCTCGACTACTCGGGTAAATTTGAGCCGTGGAAGCCTAAATTATGCCAGAAGTACCCAGAAGAGGGAGTTTTACATATCTAAATTTAATCTGGCGTTTATTTAAGGCATGTGTTTAATCGAGGATTTACGGTAGTTATTCAATAACTCCCGAGGGGTAACAAAGATATACCTCATTTTAACTAAAGATCATTGTTCAGAATTATATTGTGAAAATGCGCAACCGTTGAAGAATATGTCATACGAATTCACCATTTGTCAGCTCACAAAGGATAAGCCTGTCCGGTGAGATTAAGTTTAAACATTTGCGAACACTGACAGGTCAGTTCATGACTTATGTATACAATGTTTGAGGTGAGGCGAGGTGATATGGGGTTTAACGCCGCTTTCAAGAGTATTTCACTTATATCGCGGCTGCTAGTATTATTGCAGGGAGAAAGCCCGCAACACTATTGCGGTTATGTTTTGCGGTGAAACCTGCGAGCATCGACTGGAACAAGCGAACCATGGGTGGTACTGCGCTGCAATATACAACGTTTGAAACAAAATGCCCAGGCATGGTGAACTCAAGACAATTCGGTGGGGAGGACAATAAGGAAGGCATACAATGGAAATATGAAACATAGCGCAAAAACGAAGGATTTAAAAAAAGACATTGATTTGTAAATGTGAAAGCTATTAAATATAATGTAGCACTTTGTTAGGTTTGAACCTTGCCGTAAACAGTAAACTTATTGAACAATGTTACACAAAATGATCTTCTGTTGCTTAAATGTTTTTTTGATCAATATATATGATCAACTAGGATTGACGCGTCAATACTTAGGTCTTCAAGACTTCCTCTTTGACCTTCACACAGTGTTTGACCTTCACATGATTTTTGTCTAAGAGGTAAAAAGTAACTAATACATTATGAAGATGACCAGTCTAAGTAAACCTAGCCTCACTATTATCCGTTACACTGCTATACTGAGTCTAACAAGGCTTGGTTGAGAGTCGCGTCAGCCCACGTGACCAAGTTGACCAATCAGAACTCAGCTTACCAAGCCACATAGTGTGCCTTCGCACGTTTAACGTTGGAAGGTCATAGGTCGCAGAAAGGTCGGCTGACGCGACCCTCAACCAAGCCTTGTTAGACTCAGTATAGCAGTGTAACGGATAATAGTGAGGCTAGGTTTACTTAGACTGTGAAGATGACCAAATATCACTTGATATTCAGTGTTAAAGACTTTTCAGAAAAATTCACCATGGTGACCAATGTCAGCTATGACATCATTCTTCAGAGAATATCATTCTTAGAAGCAGAAATTTTTGTTGTTGAATTATCTATCACCGTTTTCCAGTTACATGTGATTAAAGGCTGTAATGTAAAGTTGAATGTTTCAGACCCCTGTATAGTGTAATGAAACCTAACACTTTTACTATTGGTATTTGACTGATAAGGTATATCAGAAACAATGTTGGTCTTGTTTATCCATATACAAAGATGTTTGTTTTGTTTTGATATCTTAAATAGTAAGGGAGCAATGAATTTTGGAACTTTATTGAAAACACTGAAATGTGAAGATTTTTAGACCCCTACTCCATGTTGGTCCCTCTAGCTCCTTAACTATGAACATTTTTATGATAAAGTGCAACATTGCAAAAGTTGTGCTTGGAATAGCGCATGTAAAAATACAATCAAGTTAAATATATCTTTCTTAATAATGAAACTGTGGAACTTTGAAATGTGCCAAAAATGAGGATTTTCCAAAAATCGCAATATTCAAGGACAGGTCATGGACAGAACAAAAATTAATCATGACTTGTTGATATTTTTTACTGTCTACTCAATTCATCTGCTTCACAAAACATCAACGATAAAATTTCTATCTGCAACAGTTTTGAAACTAAAATTCTCAAAGTAAAATAACCGTTGAAAAATATTAAAATCGTCGAAATATGTAAAGAATCTCTTTATGTCCACATATTTCCTTTAATGTCAACTTTTATATGATATTGATCTGTAGTGAATTTGTTCAACTATCATCGAAGAACAGAATGCATCAAACAGATTTCTTATTTGACATTTCCTTACAGAGTAACCTCCCTTTGAAAGTAACACGAAAAATGACCCTTCAAAAAAATGTCGAACTTCAAGGGCAGATAACTCAAGTCACAGGTCTTACACACTCATTAGGCTTTCTAACGAGCTATCACACTAGTCTGTAAGTATTGCCGTTTGTGAGAAGAAGATTTTTAAAGACGCGTACCGTCAGAACCGCGAAATTTCACAAAAGTTTCAGTTTTTCGAAAATAGCAAAATATCTATTTATACGGCCGAAAACGGCTATGGACTTAATCGATGGGGAATGTTGTTGCCCACATTTTGGTGAAAGTTTAATGAAATTATCTCCCTTAGTTACCGAGAAATTAAGGCTTAAAGTTTCGAATTCAAGGGGAGATAACTCAAAACCAAAATCGAAATTCAAAAATCTGGCTCGACACAAATCTAAGTTAGGGGACCCTCTACAATCTCTGAAATATTCATGCAAATCGTATCATTAATAAGGTCAGAAATGGTGGAACAAAAAAACGTCCAAATAATAATAATAAAAATCCGGATAATAACCCTCTACAATCTCTGAAATATTCATGCAAATCGTATCATTAATAAGGTCAGAAATGGTGGAACAAAAAAACGTCCAAATAATAATAATAAAAATCCGGATAATAACAATAGGTCTTCCAGACGTAGTCTTGAAGACCTAATGAATATTATAATACAACTGTTACTGAACGTATTATTGTAAAATATTAAACAGCTTCAGCGCGAGACGAGGAAATTTTAGCCATTTTGTTCGCTTAAGAAGTATTGTAAGATGGTTTTGCAAAAATGAACTTAAGAAAACTTGTAAAGCATAAATCACAAAACGATTTTCAAAAGCATGGGGTACTGATAATAAGGCAAATAATGGTTCCAATTTGTTCGTTTTAGCATGAAAATAAGGATATGTCTATGCAATGTTAAAGTGTCTTATGTGGAAACATCACCGAACGTCAGTTTAAACTTGAGTTTCAAAATATGCCATTGCCTGAAATATTAATATATATCAGAGCAGAAATGGCAAAAATGTCATAATCACGTGACGTTTCCGTTGGAACTTAGTCACGTGACGAAAAAGTTTGATAACTGTCCATAATGAATGTTTGTCACTCCAATAGTGAAAAAAACACCTTAAAAACAGTAAACGGTATAGCAAAGATATCGCAAATCCACTCTGAAAATTGACAAAATTGATCAAAAACAGTCTTTTTTACAAGAATCGGTAGTGTTCTTTCATTTCTAATGGTAACTTGATCCGGCTATACAGAAGGGTTGCGAGGATTGCTGACAACCCTGAAACAAATAAAAGTACCAAGGGTACAGAAGCTCACCTTAAATGAATGATGTGGTAATATGGTTTAATTGTGTAACCATCTTTTATATGATAATTGATTATGGCTGCCATCATGATTTTTTTATCTTTTAAAATGCTATTCTTCTGTTGGAAACCACTAGAGCTTGAACAAACATTAATACAAGAATGATATAATCATGATTTGTTAACAAGCAGTAGGTTTTTGTATAACTTTTTTGTATATCTATGGCTGAATTGGTGACCATCTTGGACTTTTTAATCTTCAAAATGCTACTTTTATGTGGGTATCCGTATTAATTTCATTATGATATCTTGATTGGTTTAGGTGTATCCATTTAAATGTCATTCATTACTTACAGGATGGTGGCCACTTACATTTGTTATGTAGTGAATCATTAATATGATTTCAAGATTATTTCACTGATGGTTATGCTGCTTGGGATATTGAGAATCCCAAAAGTACAGATTTTTCAAGGAAAATGAATGACTGATTGAGAGGAAAGTCATAAACACAGCAAAGCATAAGACACGTTTATTTTGTTCACATAATATTTACATGTCAAGTGACCATGAGATGTCTTTCATTAAAGTATCAATTTATTTAACACTCATACAGTACTATAATGGTAAACATTTTTGCATTGTTTAATCAACAGAGAGATATGACAAATCAAATTTTCTTACTTTTCTTACTATACCCTTTTCGATTTTCATCTGCATATTTATTCCACATCAACTAATCTGTAGATTGCTAAACACAAAGCTTATTGTAGACAAGTTTTGTGTAAGTTGTTATTCTTAGAAAGAACATATCACTGTCATGAGAATACAAGTCTAATTTCCATAACTCTTATTGCATACACATGGGCCATGGCCATAAAGCATAATGCTCTACCATATCAATTGGGTCAGGTTGATTACGCAACAGACTAGCAGCTGAGACTGTGATGCTAGCAGCCTGTATTAGGATGTGTATTAGACAGCATAGTGGACTCAGCAGGAATATCTGAACTCTGATTGACCCCTTATGTATGGTATTTAAAGGAATATAAGGGAGATACCATTGTTTAAAATTTAACATGATGTTTAATGTGATTTGTTTTTTGCAGCTAGTTGCCAGAAAGATTTTAAACAAATTAATCAATTATGTTGGTCTTTCATCTTAAGTTTTTTTAGAAACACTTAAAAATATAGAACAACTTGCATGACAATCTTAAATATTCCATATTCAAGATAATATTATGATTAGTAAGTTCAAATTAGAGAATTTATATGGTGCGAGTGATCACATAATGAAAGCTTAAAATTTATTAATAATGATGTGTCATCTGCAGCTGAAAAGTCAATATGGCTGCTATCGCGGCCATCTTGGATTCTCAAAACTGAAACGTCTACCTTTCTGTGCGGAATCACTATAGGTATAACATACTACAATATAAAAATGATATCTAGATTGGTTTAGGAGAAATAGTTTTTGTCATGAAATCTAATTGAAAATTCAATATGGCTGCCATGGCGACCATATTGGATTCTCAAAAACTGAAACGTCTACCTTTCTGTGCGGAATCACCATGGGTATAACATAATACAATTTCAGAATGATATCTATATTGGTTTAGAAGGGGTAGTCTTTGTCATGAAATCTAATTGAAAATTCAATATGGCTGCCATGGCGGCCATATTGGATACTCAAAACTGAAACGTCTACCTTTCTGTGCGGAATCACCATGGTTATAACATACTACAATTTCAAAATGATACTAGATTGGTTTAGGAAGAGTAGTCTTTTTCATGAAATCTAATTGAAAATTCAATATGGCTGCGATGGCGGCCATCTTGGATTCTCAAACCTTAAACGTCTACCTTTCTGTGCGGAATCACCATGGTTATAACATACTACAATTTCAGAATGATACTAGATTGGTTTAGGAAGAGTAATCTTTTTCATGAAATCTAATTGAAAATTCAATATGGCTGCCATGGCTGCCATCTTGGATTCTCAAAACTGAAACGTCTACCTTTCTGTGCGGAATCACCTTGGGTATAACATACTACAATTTCAGAATGATATCTGTATTCGTTTAGAAGGAGTAGTCTTTTTCATGAAATCTAATTGAAAATTCAATATGGCTGTCATGGCGACTATCTTGGATTCTCAAAACTGAAACGTCTACCTTTCTGTGAGGAATCACCATGGGTATAACATACTACAATTTCAGAATGATATCTGGATTTGTTTAGGAGGAGTAGTCTTTTTCGTGAAAGTTTACGGACGGACGGACGGACGACGGACGAAGCGCCATGACATAAGCTCACATTTACTTCGTAAAGGTGAGCTAAAAAACCCAGTTGTTTTTTCACTGCATGAGAGCCGCTATCTGTGACGTTAGACCACCGCCAACGTTGTCTCTTAGTGAAATCAAAGATAGCAAACATCAAAGGTCGGCATGAAGTTGTTCTCGTGCACTTTATGAACTTGGACAGATCTAATCAGAGTTTATCGACTGCTAAGTTGATAGCTATTGGTCACTAAACATCGACACATGGAAATTTCATTCGAAGTTATAACGTCGGAATTGGCATGCAATAACAAGATTTAATTGCGATTGTTGAGCTCTTAAAGCTGGTTACCATTTGTACAACTCAAAGATGTGTCAATATGACAAGTAAGACTTGTGTCCACACATTCCCAATTATGGAAAAGCTTCAATGCAGACAAAATGTGAAGTTGAACCTGCTGACAGAAGACGTAATTTACCGTTTGACCTTTTTTGTTACTCATGGCAGATTTGGAAGTTATAACACTCGGGCTGCTCAAACCTGGTACTAAAGTATCACATTTTAGTACTTAAAGGGGCAGTAGGGGGAATAAAAGGTGATGTCAGGAAAATGAATATAAATGGTTTCAATCTAAAGACAGTGTATTAAAACTAAATGATGCAGTAATAAATCAAACATATAATATAAAGTTAAGCTTTGCGATTCCTTTTCTTACACAAAATGAATTAAAGGTGTTCACACAAAAATGGCTGCCAATGGATTTTATGTGAATCTTTATAATTTGTTCTCTGACTATGGATGATTGGTTTGTGTAATGAGATTTTGACACTATCAAAGTTATGCATTTAGCATTAACTTACGATTATCAGTGAATATTGAAAATATAAAATTGTCAAAAAACGTGCTACTGCTCCTTTAAACGAAATTATTGCGAAAACGTAATTTCAACGAACGTCTGAACAACCAAAATTTTTACCCTTGTCCACTTCAGATAAAATAAGTGCAAAACTGGGTTTCCCACCTTTAATTTGGATTCGCTCATTGTTTAAACAAATGATTGATTAATAAGAGGTACTTTGTTTTAAAGTTCTATCGTTTTTCATTCTTTAATCAGAATCATTACAAAATGGTGCAAAGTTTCTTTTGGAAGTCAGTGTACATGTACATCACGCCACATGCTGCACTATCATGTAAAGATCAAGTGTCTAAGTTCTGCCCAGGTCCCATCAAACACAATATCTAAACCCATTAGAACGTAAATGTTTTTAATTTAGTGAACGTACAGGTCAGTCTCATATAACGTTTTAGACACTTCAACGACCGATCATCGCATTTCAGGAAGAATGGGGAAGAATTTAATGAAAGATACTCCATTACCTTTGACATCCATTTCCAGAAAGATACTTATAAAGAATTTCTTGAAATCATAGCAAAACACAAATTGACTCCGACGCCACATTTTGGACAAATAACACACAAGAATAAAAGTACCGAGGGTACAGAAGCTCACCTTAAAATGAATGATGTGGTAAAATGGTTTATGTAACCATCTTTTATATGATAATTGATTATGGCTGCCATCATGATTTTTTTATCTTTTAAAATGCTATTCTTCTGTTGGAAACCACTAGAGCTTGAACAAACATTAATACAAGAATGATATAATCATGATTTGTTAACAAGCAGTAGGTTTTTGTATAACTTTGTTGTATATCTATGGCTGAATTGGTGACTATCTTGGACTTTTTAATCTTCAAAATGCTACTTTTATGTGGGCATCTGTATTAATTTCATTATGATATCTTGATTGGTTTAGGAGTATTCATTTAGTCACACTCTCAACTTCCAAAGAACTAAAAAGATGATGCACATAAACATTTGGAATATATCCCTCTGACACAAATCACAAATTCAGCTAGTGATATGTCTCATGTAATTCTAACTGAAGATTTCTGAATATCTTAAATCTTGACATATGTTAGTGCAATCTGATTGGTCAGAATAGGCTAGCAACTTGGGGGTTTATGCTAATTACTAGATATGATGACCTATGATGACCTCTTGCACCTGCATGTAGCTTATGTAACTTATCCTCTTATGTAAGTTACTGTTATTCCATATAGTGAGTGTTCTCCCCTCATTTCAATATGCAATACAGATACTCTTTAGAGGAGAGTTGCAGGAGAGGGGCTGGAAGGATAGGAGGGGAAAGGGGGGGGGGGGGGTTGGGGGGAGGGGAGGGTGGTTGGGGAGGATAGAAGAGAGGTTTGCAATGGAAGGACAGGAGAAAAAAAGGGAGGTGGGAAAGGGGGGATAGAAGGGGTGGGGGTAGAAGAGAGGTTTGCAATGGAAATAATCTGGAGGTCAACTCAGTAATATGTTTATTGAAGTATCTTAACTAACAGAGAGAATTGGTGAGAAAGACTTTGTAAAAAAAGAATTGTTCAGACAGCTGTTCAATTAGTTTTGAAGATGAATATTAAATGATATCTTTTATTAGCATATCAAAAAAAATAAAAGATAATTTGTTATTCATTAACCAAAATTTTCAATTTGGAATAAATTAATTGCATGGGAACAAAGGAGTAAAAAACCTAACAGTTAGTGTTGGGAGTGAACAAATTTAATCATTTTAAATGCTTTTGCAAAGGATTTGTTTGAATTGAATGATCATTACAATTATCTAGATAATCATTGTTCAGACCGTAATCAGATATAGATGATTAAAAAATGTATATTTATCCCTCACTGGCTATGTTATTTGCCATATATGAAGTGTCAGGAATTATCTAACCCACTGATGGAGTGAACAACTTTTATCATTTTATTTTTTATTAAAAAGGATTTATTAAAACAGTCATGCTTCAGGCTGTTCGCAGATAAAGATGATTTATACATTTTTTTGTAACTGTATTTATAGTGTTGATAAATATTACAACAAGCGTATCAATACAAATATAATGACATTGATTTGATTGATCAGGAAATGTATTCTTTTCAATGAATTTCATGAAATCTAATTGAAAATTCAATATAATTGACATATTGACCATCTTGGAATCACTATATAAAAAAATACTCACTTTTCAGAATGATATCTTAATTGATTTAATAGGAGTAGTACTTGGCCTGAAATCTAATTGAAAAATAATGACTTCTATGATGACATGTTGTTCCCAGAACCCCTTCAGCATGATACAATTATCATTTAGTTTTACAGGTATTTATCAAACACATGGTATTGGAACTGGAACCTGATACAAAATACCTCTATTATTAACTTATCATGTAGATTACAGTACATAAAAGCAGATTCTTGACTTGTTAATATTAACTCATCGTGCAGATTGTTGTACACAAAAGCTGATTCTTGACTTGTTTAAATTGTTATTTGTAAAAAGTATTACTTTTAATAGAATACAAGTATACTTTTCATAAAGACAATTTATATACTTTCCATAAAGTCCATTATGTTCTATTTATCAATTAGGTCATGATTACTATGCAATATACAAGCAGGCAGGGCTGCTAGCCCCAGATCCTTAAGGAGAGTGTAGCAATTTGTGTATTTGGCTTTGTGTACGTATATTTGGAGAAGCATCCTAGTGTGCTGAGCATGTAAACCTGAACTCTGGCTAAGCCCTTATGTGTGGTATTAAAAGACTTGACATGAGAGAACATGAATTGTTGTGAAAAATATATATAATTTCACAAAATATAGTTAGCTTATGTCCTAAATTGATTTTGTGTCAAGAAGAACTTCTGTTAGATATAGAAATGGTACAAATATGAGTAAAACACAGGAACTGGAACCTGATGCAAAATAACTCTTTCCACATCAACTTATCATGTAGATTGCTAAACACAAAGCTTATTGTTGACAAGTTTTGTGTAAGTTGTTATTCTTAAAAAGAACATATCACTGTCATGAGAATACAAGTCTAATTTCCATAACTCTTATTGCATACACATGGCCATATAGCATAATGCTCTACCATATCAGGTCAGGTTGATTATGCAACAGACTAGCAGCTGAGACTGTGATGCTAGCAGCCTGTATTGGGATGTGTATTAGAAAAGCATAGGAATATCTGAACTCTGGTTGACCCCTTTTGTGTGGTATTTAAAGGAATATAAGGGAGATACCATTGTTTAAAATTCAACATGATGTTTAATGTCATTGGGTTTTTGCAGCTAGTTTATGCAGCCATAAATATTTTAAACAAATTAATTAATTATGTTTGTCTTTCATCTTAATGTTTTAGAAACACTTAAAAATATAGAACAACTTGCATGACAATCTTAAATATTTCATATTCAAGATAATATAATGATTAGTAAGTTCAAATTAGTGAATTTATATAGTGCGAGTGATCACTTGATGAAAGCTTAAAATTTAGTAATAATGATGTGTCATCTGCAGCTGAAAAGTCAATATGGCTGCTATCGCGGCCATCTTGGATTCTCAAAACTGAAACGGCTACCTTTGTTGGATTAATCACTATAGGTATAACATACTACAATATGAAAATGATATCTAGATTGGTTTAGGAGAAGTAGTCATTTTCATGAAATCTAATTGAAAATTCAATATGGCTGCCATGGCGGCCATCTTGGATTCTCAAAACTGAAACGTCTACCTTTCTGTGAGGAATCACCATAGGTATAACTTACTACAATTTCAGAATGATATCTAGATTGGTTTAGAAAGAGTAGTCTTTTCATGAAATCTAATTGAAAATTTAATATGGCTGCCATGGCGGCCATCTTGGATTCTCAAAACTGAAACGTCTACCTTTCTGTGAGGAATCACCATGGGTATAACATACTACAATTTCAGAATGATATCTGCATTCGTTTAGGAGGAGTAGTCTTTTTCCTGAAATCTAATTGAAAATTCAATATGGCTGCCATGGCGGCCATCTTGGATTCTCAAAACTGAAACGTCTACCTTTCTGTGAGGAATCACCATGGGTATAACATACTACAATTTCAGAATGATATCTGCATTCGTTTAGGAGAAGTAGTCTTTTTCCTGAAATCTAATTGAAAATTCAATATGGCTGCCATGGCGGCCATCTTGGATTCTCAAAACTGAAACGTCTACCTTTCTGTGAGGAATCACCATGGGTATAACATACTACAATTTCAGAATGATATCTGGATTCGTTTAGGAGGAGTAGTCTTTTTCCTGAAAGTTTACGGACGGACAGACGGACGGACGGACAGACGGACAGACGGACGGACGACGGACGAAGCGCCACGACATAAGCTCACATTTACTTTGTAAAGGTGAGCTAAAAATGCTATAGCTGAAGTTGGCGAATTTGAAGAGTTGAATCTTTATTATATATATTTTCTCAGAACAATACATTCTAAGGACTTTCTTACTTTTACATCAACAGGCTATCTATAATTTATGATCTAAATGGCCACAAACTTACTAAGCAGATTATTGCGGCTTAGCAATACGATCCCTGATTGGTCAATTCGATAGATCAGCAGATGCGAACTGTTACGGAACCTTGCTAGGCTCAATATCGGAGTGAAGCGGGTATTATTGGGGCTAGGTTTACATAGACTGACCATACAACTCTTAAAGACGTTTTGTAACAACCTATCGTTGTGCATAGAGTGTATTTACTGGCACCTCGAGCTAATGGCTCTCTCTTTCAGGAGAGAAGCTTAAAGCTTGTCTTTGAAATGTCTAATTTAGGTTTCTAAACGTGCATAATAAACCTTTAGTGACGTCACTCCATTGTTCTTTATATATTTCAATTTCATTCTGACTCGTACAACAAGGGAATTATTCGAGTAATGTCCCTCGGATGCAGGTTATTATCAACATAATCGCCCTGCAAGGCAGGATATTATTATAATATATCCCTCTTCAAATAATTATTACGGAATGATGTAATTAATGAATTTGGATAAAGTCAAAGTGTCACTTTCGGAAAATATCGCAAATGTTTTGGCGATACGCCGAGTTCACACTACCGAACGCTAAATCCAACGCTTTAACTACTGAGCTATTATGTCAGCGCCGACAACCGCCTTTTGTTAGGTCCTCTTATAACAAGGGTCTTAGTTCGGGTTTTGGGATATTTTACGGCCGCCTCAGTTATTTCAAGCCCTTTCACGTTATCGGTCATATCAATGTTATTATAACTGGTTTGCGGTTTATAAAATAGATAACACATAGTCAGTGGGCATTATCAATAATAAAGGATGTTTGCCCTCGTGATTTGCCCGTGGGCAAACCCGCAGGCAAACATCCTTTATTATTGATCATGCCCGTGGACTATGTGTTATCCATAAATTAACTGACAAGGACTGCCTAAAGTACTTATATTGGCGGATGAAGAGGTGTGTGTATGGGGGTGGTGTGAGTGCGACTGTGCGCATCCCTCCAAAGAGAGTTTTAATTAAAGTGAATGTTGAAAGTCGTTTCGCTCATTCTCGATAATTATATACATGAATGTGTATGACGGGTCCTAAAATGCAGAAATCACATTCTATGCTAACAAGCTATGAAGCAAATAGTTAAACTTGTGACATCCTCCCGACTTATCCCACCAAATAAAAATAGAGCCATTGGCTCTGTAGCTCATCAGGCTTCATGTTTAATTTTGCCGTGGTCAATGTGGTTTCCCCCTTTCTAGACCTAAATATATATATAAATTATGTCATGTGATTTCAGATACCTGTAATCAATTCGGAAATGGATAATTCATGACATATGATCCAAAGGGTTCACTAAGCCCTTTTAGGGACCAAAGGGTGACCAAAACTGTAACTTCAATAGCAGGAGTCTGTACACAAGATTTCAGATTTCTGGGCCTTGGTTCAGGAGAAGCAAATGAAATAGATTTTAAGGGCGTGGCCTTGTGTCACTAGTCAAGAAGTCTGTACACACAATTTCAGCTTTATAGGCCTTATGCTTCTGAAGAAGATGAAAATGTGCAAAGTTTAAATGGACGGACGCCAGACACCATGCCATGCCATAAGCCCATCTGTATATTCCCTATTTTCATTGTTTAATGGGCGATTTATTTAAGTATGAAATTGTAATCCGTGATTTCTCATGTTCATATCCCCAGTTAATTCTGACCCAATCACTCTTTAACTGATCATAACTTTGCCAATTTCTATGATTATTTAAGTTGCACATACTTTATTTGAAAGGTTTGACAATGTTCTTAGTGAAACCCTACCTAACTAAATACCGACCCTTTCTCAATCTGGTTTGCAAAATCGCCCCCCTTGCCAAACTGATATTTTAATGATTTTAATTTATAAATAGACTGAAATATAATAATGAATGAAGCTTTTCAATATACTTTAAAGTCAAGAAGAAAAGAAATACTTTTGACTAGCTTATATCTGTATCTGCCCGGATTTCTTAAATACAGTATTGTTTAAGCATATTTGATTACATGACTTACATTTTACCATATACAGTCTATACATTGCTGTTACATTAAACATAGCGGCTGTCATTTTGGTAATATTTTATTTTAAATTTTAATATTCCTATTGTAGTAACAACTTGCATTTATTCCTTTGGATTCCATAAAATTACCTTTATTACCTGAATATGAAGATAATTTCCTAATGATGTATATGGTAAATTGCCTATGTATAATGGTCATATTGAAAACTTATCATATTTGTGTATTCATCATTATTGGTGTGTGCTTATGTGTTTAAAGTATACAACTATTTCTTGATAAAGCCTGGAAGCGTGTAAAACATTTGTAGATGAATAAAATCTTAATTCTTTGAAAAAATATCAAGAATTTTTCTTTTTTGAGCAAACAAAGACATAAAAGACATTTGATATAAATGTTTATTTACATCACATTCTCAACAATTTACAGAATCATCCGACATGGCAATACTGTCTGTATGAAGCCTTAAATGCATTTGTTACATAATTAATTTCATTCAGTGAATATGTACCGTATGTATAGTTTTGACGGCAATGAGAAGTGGAGATCAATCATCAACCAAGAATACAGCAAACAAAACATCTAGGTAGAACCAGAATATATTATATAGGTACCTCACAATCTACAGGATTATGCTACATGACAATCTCATTCAAACAAATCAAATATTCAAAGAAGCATTGGAAATCAGGAACTCTTATTTGCTTGTATCAAAAAATCACTTATGACACTTATGACCTCAAATCCATGAAACTTAGAATAGCAGTGGCCCTGACTTGTATCATAATACTAACTTTTATAACCCAAATCCATGTAACATAAAGGCAGCTACATGTTACATGCCTAATTATGCTAAACTATTGATGAATAGCGTATCACTCAAATCCATGTGACTTAGAAAAGCAGTGGCCCTGACTTGTATCAAAACACTCTAACTTTTATAACCTCAAATCTTTATTACATAAAGGCAGCTACATGTAACATGCCTAATTAATGCTGAACTATTGATGAATAGCGTATTACTCAAATCCATGTGATTTAGAAAAGCAGTACTACTGAAGCGGACTTGTTTCAAAACAGTCTAACATTAGGACCTAAATCCATTTAACATCGAAGCTGCTAAATGTAACATGCTTAATTAATGCTAAACTATTGACGAGTGACTTATTACAAGAACTGAGACTGTGAAAATGTACCATACCAAGAAATGTTTTGCAACATGAGAAAAGCATACAACATCATCTTAGCATTATAAGGTCTGAAAATATTGAATGAAGGTTTGTTTTGACTTCATGGCAAATTGAGCAAAATGAGACCGCCTCGTGTTAAAGTTGTCTTTGACAAGCCGATGAAACTCCGGTCTTAAAATACTGCATAAAATAAATGGTTCATTGGATCTATGTATGTCCGACCAGGTAAGAAATACATCAATCACAACTTGAGTCATGATACACTAGAAACTTGACACACTGTATGTGATCCTTCTTTGAGAATTAATACTAAGAACATAAATCCAATCATTCATTCTGTGAACAAACTAAACTAACCAGTCATTCAAAGTGCATCAATCTTGGACCAATTCAAACATATCAAGTATTATATATATACCCTGATGTGAACATGAACGTGATATTACAGACCATAGGATATATCAAATTAAATTATTTTCTTTGAAAAAATTATGATTTCCTTTTCTTGCTTTGGACTCATTGAATCTTGTTTGTTTTTATGTTAAGTGGCATATCAATTAATTGACATATCTGTCTGAACAAAGATATTTTACATGGACTGCTTGGCCCTTGTCAAGTGTTCTCTTGCAATGATGAGGCGTTGAATTTGAGCTGTTCCTTCGTAGATCTGGAAAATAATTTTTAGTTACCGTCAACATCAACAACAAGCAATATCTTATGTATATCTAAATAACTACTGAAAGGCTTGGGAACATTGGGATTCAAACAACATAAATTAATCTCCTTTTAGGTCACATTTGTCATTCATAATTTACTGCAGGTAGAACAGTTCTCTACTGCAGACAAAACTGGCGGGATTAATCACTTGATCAAAAGCCAAATGTGCTTAGCACTGAGCTTCACATTCACGCCCCCCCCCCCCCCCCCCCCCTCTCGTATGAACTAAAGTCCCGACACAAAGTGGAATTTGCATCCCTTAACAAAAAGCAAAGTACAATTTGGTAACTATTAATATTACCTGATAGATCTTGGCGTCCCTCATCAGCTTCTCTACTGGGTACTCAGTGTTGAATCCGTTTCCTCCGAAAATCTGAAAAAGATTTAAATTACATTTCTGAGTATATGAAGAATAAAACTGCCAATAAAGAGATTAATTGATCACTTATTTACTTGGTTACGCAACAAGTGGGCAAAAAGTACCAAACAAAATCCAACATGCTACATCTTATATGGTTGAAATAATCTCTCTTGTTCAATACGACCTTTACAAGCCTCTGACAGTGCTATAACAAGTGGGATGTCACTACTTATCAACAACCATATGGATAACAAGAAGACAGTCATCAACATCCCCCGCCAAATTAATTTTAATTAAAGCCTCCAACATCTTCACACTTGGGCCATAACTAATATATACATATATCTATATACATATATCTAATTTCATAAATCTTATGTTCGAACTCCATTTAGGTATTCATAACCTGATGAGACCAACCAATTTGGTTAATCTTAAATAGTTTCCGAGAAAAGTTGTCCCCTTTGACCATAGCGGGAACAGAGTCCAAAAACAAGGAACAAGGGCAATAACTCCGTAAAAACTATTTGTATGGTTCTTATTTTTAAACTCCATCAAGGTATAACCCCGAAGACACACACTAAATTTGGTTTTCCTATCTTAAATATTTTCTGAGAAGAGCTGTGCGCATTAACTAAGTTGGAAGGATGCACGGAGGGAGCCCAAACCCATATATCCCCCTCCCACTTTGTGGCGGATGATAACAATGAGTGTACGGTACCTGAACAGCATCGGTAGCACACTTGTTAGCCACATCTCCTGCTAGAGCTTTAGCGATGGAGGCGAAGTACGTGTTTCTGCGTCCCTGGTCAATCTCCCATGATGCTCGGTACATAGCCAGACGAGAGGTCTCCACTCCGATAGCCATCTCCGCCAGCATGAAGGACACTGCTTGGTGCTACAATACAAATAGCATGAGGGTGTGTCATATTTCAGCTAAGATGTGATACAGATAGGTACTATTGGTGTTTTACTATCACCTTTCCAACAGGACTGTTGCTTTAATCTAACTCTTATCTCATGAAGAAAACTGCTTGGTACTGTAAGAATTGAAATTGATGAACTTTTTTATTCTAATATTCATGCTTTTGTATGAAAAGGTCAGACATAAATATACAAATAACTTGCAGAGTTCTTGGACTCACTAAGCAAATTTTACCATGTTTGATTTTTACGGATCCTTTTGAATTTCTGGGAGTATTTGATGCAGGACAAATGTTACCATACATGAAGCTTTCATTTTTATCGGTCCTCTCCATTTTCCATGAGTATTTGATGCAGGACCGTGAGAAAGAGAGGTTGTTACTTCAAATAACCTTTAATTAAGTATTGCATCCTCACCTCAGCAATGAACTTGCCCATGGTCTTCCTCTCCATTGAGTACTTGGTAGCCTCGTCTAGAGCTCTCTGTGCCAGCCCTACAGCACCTGCAGCTACCTGCAGTCAAAAATACACAGGTAATGCTGAGGAATATATGGATGCAACTTCTTTGTTCATTGTATGCGACGTTTCGACACAGCACCTTGTGTCGTTGTCAAGCAATGTAGATTTACAGACAGTCAGTTGCATATTTATGGTAATACACAAAAGGATTACTTCTTTGAGAGGCATTTTAGAAGTTGGAATAACAATAATGCTAAGGGATATTTGGATGACAACTAAATACACAGGGTTGGTACAGGCAACTCTATCATCACATAGATCACTTCTCACAGGGAGTTTGGGATATTTACCGATTGATGTATCAAGATATCCCACTATCAATGCTAATGAGGGGAGAAAGTCTCATTGCAACAAAACAAAACTTATTTTTTTCATAGGGCACTTTTGAATATTTTATGTGTGCTTCTTTCTGTTAGTGAGCTCCCAGCAGAGTTGGCTTTTATTATACATGACATAATACAGGTCGGTGTGTCGAGTCTTAGAAAGATCTTAGCAGTGTCGTGTAATAACATTATGTTAATTTTATTTAAGGTTGTCTTTGTGTTGAGTTTTGTGCTTTTTCAAACGATGAAAAGAGTAGCCATGATGGCTAGTTTTTCCAATAATAATTCAATGTCTTGTCAATAACCCGGAAAGGAACCACCTTCAGGAATTTAATAAGCATAATGTTAGTGAGCATAATGGAAGTAATGTTAATTTAACTATTCCAGAGAAATAATGCTTTAATATTGTGTAATTGGTTTGTAATATGCTTAAGCTGGTTAGAGAGAATATTATAACCAGTTTTAATGCATATTAGATTTATCTCATAATATTTCTTGCATAGTAGCTAATTCTTACATTTGTATATTTGTATATTTTGATATCAAAGAGGTACAATGTAGAGTAATTTATGCAAGAGTGTTAATTTCATTGTGGTAACTGTTAGGCGCCTTAGAGTGGCTTTTTGTTTAGCCATATAGGGCGCTATACAAATTTTGTATATTATTATTATTATTAGGCAACTTTATTAATGAGAGTTCTTTAATGTTCAGAGATAGTTGCAAGTAATACTTTAACAGTTTCATGATTTTCATGGAACTACTTGGTTTATTGATTATTGTATGTAATCAGAGATACTGTTGACATAGTCATTGTTCGTTTCAGAAAACACAACTCCAACATGTATCATCATTGAATACAGGCTGTTTCGAAACTCCTCCATAAACCAAATAGAGATCAAGGAAAATGCAATTGTTACATTATCCTGTTGTTACTGTTTTTGTTCTCATAATCATACCAAATGTATAAATTGTTGTTCACCTAATTGTTTCCCCATATGCTTGATAAGGGTATAACAATCTATAATAAATGTAACTACTGTCCAAATAAAGAAGAACTTCATCCATAGAATTACTCGTCTTCATAACTTTTCTATCGATCATAAAGATATCATTGATCTTTTAAAATCAAGGAACAGATCATAGAAAGAATGATGTCTTACCGGTGGCCTTGTCTTGTCGAAGGCGCCCATGGCAACTTTGAAACCAATCCCTTCCCCTCCAAGAATATTCTGAAAACAACAGGTTGAACATTATTACCAGGTACAAGATATCATATAAAATTATATACATAGATAAACAGGTACACATGATTTTCATTAATAAATAAATTCAGACTTTGAAATGTAAACGATATGGTCAATTCTGATTGGATCTAACAAGGTCATGTGATCGTTATACATTTAAATTAAACCTAAATTCTCGGGATCTTGCCCTTCGCAAGCTCGCCAGTTATACAAGTTTATCTCACAAGTTTCAAACAAGTTATAACCGTGTGGACAACCATATTATGAAATTCATTTCTTAAATATCCCATATTCCTAAAATGATCCATATGATGGTTATTTTGTTGTTGATTAAATATATATAATCTATGTAACTAATGCCAGTATCTGTCAATGGGCCATAATGTTATAATCAGTGTATAAAATGGATTGGAAACCTAGCCTGTCCTGAAAATCAATTGATCTATTCCTTAGGGGAAAATAAAGAAAACTTTTGAAAAGTTACCAGTCCTGGCAAAAAGTAGCCAGTCAAGGACTGGCGGACGGGCTATATTTTAAACACTGTTATAATCCTTCCAACATAGAATATTTAAGAAATATTTTTGGGCATAAGTAAACACTGATGGACAATCTGTTAGATGTTAACCAAAGACAAAACACCATTGGTCCTGCATTCCAATGAAAAGGTAACAAAAACAGGTTATCTATAAGAAAGCACACAAATGGTCATAGGGTCACACAGGTGTCGTATACAACATCACAAAATTTACATGTTTTCACACTTTGACACCTGTGGCCTTATTTTTAGGGGTCAAAGGTTCCCAAAATCATTAACTTAGGATCCCTATCAGCTAAGGAGTTTTATAGACTAGGTTTCAGTTTGCTAGACCTTTTGCTTATGGACAAATAGATAAAAACAGGTTTTTCAAGGCGTGGCCACTAGGGGCCCTTAATAGGGGTCACACTTTCACAAAATTTATAAATTAAAATTCCTATCAGCTAATGAGTTTCTACCCAAGGTTTTATTTTCTAGCCCTCTTGCCTCTGGAGAAGAAGACGAAATAGAGAAAAAAGTTGCGAGCAGTCAGACAGTTGGATGCCGCCGTACCATAAGCCTTTTGGATGTTTCAGGCTACTAGGGCTACAAGGCTGTCATCAATCATTTATTATAAGCTATCCATTTTGCCTACTCATAATGATTTTTATCAATCAGACGGCTATAACATGTAAAGTATCTATATTGTTTTCATTACATGAAAGCCATATTTTATTTGGCTGCCTAAAGTCTACTACCTTATCAAATATTCACTTCGGCAGGCACAGTTGTACAAAAATGCTTATTTTCAGAAAAATCTAAACAGTTTTATTGCTGTGTAGGGTATGTCTTGTAGTAAGGGTACTAACTTATGTAATACTCACTTCAGCGGGCACAACAACGTCCTCGAAGGTGATGCCGCGGGTGTCTGATGCTCTCTGTCCCATGTTCCATTCCTGACAACCAAGACAGTTTACAACAACATGAATTTATCTGTTAAATGAATATGTGGCAGAAATACTGACTGGCCAACATGTAGGAAACAAGCCGCTGACATGATTGTTTAATTATGGACCCAAAGTGTAAAGGCTACACAAAGCTCATTCTAATACCCAAGCCAAAGTAAACCTAGCCTAAATAATACCCGTTTCACTTCAATATTGAGTCTAGCAAGATTTAGTTGCAAGACGTTCATCCGATCTATCGAATTGACCAATCAGGGATTGTCTTACTAAGCTGCAATAGTCTGTATTCTCACATATAATGTTGGAGGGTCATAGCTTGGCGAAAGGTCGGTTGAAGCGACCTACTACTACATCTTGCTAGACTCAATATCTGAGTATAGCAAGTATAGTTGAGGCAAGGTTTACTTAGACTGTCTAATACCCCTACTAGATACTAGCATGCCAACAAAGAGAAAGTTGCAGACTGTCCAATAGCTAAACATACGACATTTAGGAGCTGTAGGTAAATTTTCTAACATATTTTGTTTGAATGATTATAACCAACACAATTAAACTCAGCATTTATTACCAGATTCTAACAAATTCATAAATGATTAGATCATTGCTTTCACTCCTTATCATGAAGCTTTATGAACTCATTTGCTTGTGACAAAAATCTAAAATAAACCCTTTTTCTGGGTGTCCTTTCAAACTACCGACCTTCCTGCCCGGGATAACGCCGGGTGTGTCTCGGTCCACGATGAAGCCGGTGAAGGCCTTGCCAGCGGGACATTTCGGGTCTGCGTCTGTACGGGCCAGGACAAAATACCAGTTGGCGTGTCCGCCATTTGTGATCCACATCTTCTGACCATTCAGCACATACTCGTTGCCCTTCTTCACGGCTTTGGTGCGGATAGCGGCGACATCGGACCCTGCTCCCGGCTCTGTCACTCCATACGACTGGAGTAAAAACGTATCATGAAGTGAAAGGGTAAACCTTTTTTTTGCGATATATCCTTATATCACAGATTTGATGTTAATTGTTGTTAAATTAGATCCAGTTACTCCATTTGACTAGAAATAAAAAACAGTTTGGTAAGCATTTAATCAATACAGTAGAACTCGGATATAACGAACTCCAAGGGACCAAAGAATTTAGTTCGCTATATCCGGTGTTCGCTATACACATATAATTTAAATGATATAATATAGGGATGGGACTTGAAAATTGGTTCGATATATCCGATTGTTCACTATATCCGAGTTCGCTATATCCATGTTCTACTGTATTTACTTTTTCCTCACATTTAAACTCCAAATAATAGCATAAGGCCCACACTCTTACCAGATTCTGCTTTGGATGGATTTACAAACAGATGAAAATATACAGGGATTCATTACATATATACGTACACACATAAGTGGCTCCTCCATCATCCGGCCGAGGTACTTCTTCTTCTGGGCCTCTGTACCAGCTATAATCACGGGCATTTGCTGAAACATCCAAAGAATTTTATGTTACGATCAAAGAAAATTTAGTCTATACATTTCTTCTTTTTCTTCTAAGGAACATAATGTGATTGGATAATGAGGGGTAGGGGATGGCTGACATCTCCAATTTTGCTTTAGACATACAGCTTAGCTTTTAAAAGAGTTTTTTTGACAAATGTGTGAAGGCAGTGTATGAAAAGAGACCTTTGCAAAGCCTGAAACCATGTCACTTTTGCCTCTGGCTTGAAACTCAAGTTTTATTTTGAGTATTATAATTATTATAATTGAAACAGATAAAATAGGCTAGATAGTATTCAGATTTATTTCACTGACGAGAAAGTCTTTCAATGTTTTATTTATTCTAAATGACACTCAAAATGTTTCCAGTGACTTTAGTGCACTGTTCTATTAATGCAAAAGATGCATATGACTCCTCTATTTCAGTAAACATAATAAAAGTACCGAGGGTACAGAAGCTCACCTTAAAATGAATGATGTGGTAATATGGTTTAATTGTGTAACCATCTTTTATATGATAATTGATTATGGCTGCCATCATGACTTTTTTATCTTTTAAAATGCTATTCTTCTGTTGGAAACCACTAGAGTTTGAACAAACATTAATACAAGAATGATATAATCATGATTTGTTAACAAGCAGTAGGTTTTTGTGTAACATTTTTGTATATCTATGGCTAAATTGGTGACCATCTTCAAAATGCTACTTTTATGTGGGCATCTGTATAAATTTCATTATGATATCTTGATTGGTTTAGGAGTATTCATTTAGTCACACTCTCAACTTCCAAAGAACTAAAAAGATGATGCACATAAACATTTGGAATATATTCCTCTGACACAAATCACAAATTCAGCTAATGATAGGTCCAATTGCCAAAGTCTGTCCAGGTCAATGTCTCATGTAATTCTAACTGAAGATTTCTGAATATCTTAAATCTTGACCTATGTTAGTGCAATCTGATTGGTCAGAATAGGCTAGCAACATGGGGGTTTATGCTAATTACTAGATATGATGACCTATGATGACCTCTTGCACCTGCATGTAGCTTATGTAACTTATCCTCTTATGTAAGTTACTGTTATTCCATAAAGTGAGTGTCCTCCCCTCATTTCAATATGCAAAACAGATACTCTTTAGAGGAGAGTTGCAGGAGAGGGGCTGGAAGGATAGTTGGGGAAAGGGAGGGGGGGGGGGGGGGAGGGGGGGGGAAGGGATAGAAGGAATGTGGAATAGGTTTGCAATGGAAGGACAGGAGAAAAAAGGGGAGGAGGGAAAGGGGGGATAGAAGGGGTGGGGGTAGAAGAGAGGTTTGCAATGGAAATAATCTGGAGGTCAACTCAGTAATATGTTTATTGAAGTATCTTAACAAACAGAGAGAATTGGTGAGAAAGACTTTGTAAAAAAAGAATTGTTCAGACAGCTGTTCAATTAGTTTTGAAGATGAATATTAAATGATATCTTTTATTAGCATGACAAACAAAATAAAAGATAATTTGTTATTCATTAACCAAAATTTTCAATTTGGAATAAATTAATTGCATGGGAACAATGGATATAAAACCTAACAGTTAGTGTTGGGAGTGAACAAATTTCATCATTTTAAATGCTTTTGAAAAGGATTTGTTTGAATTGAATGATCATTATAATTATCTAGATAATCATTGTTCAGACTGTTATCAGATATAGATGATTATAAAATGTATATTTATCCCTCACTGGCTATGTTATTTGCCATATATATGAAGTGTCAGGAATTATGTAAAACGGAATGGATTTATTAAAACAGTCATGCTTCAGGCTGTTCGCAGATAAAGATGATTCATGCAGTTTTTTGTAACTGTATTTATAGTGTTGATAAATATTACAACAAGCGTATCAATACAAATATAATGACATTGATTTGATTGATCAGGATATGTATTCTTTTCATATTACTTATCATGTAAATTACTGAACATAAAAGCAGATTCTTGACTTGTTAATATTGTTATTTGTAAAAAGTATTACTATTAATAGAATACAAGTATACTTTTCATAAAGACAATTTATATACTTTCCATAAAGTCCATTATGTTCTATTAATCAATTAGGTCAGGATTACTATGCAATATACAAGCAGGCAGGGCTGCTAGCCCCAGATCCTTAAGGAGAGTGTAGCAATTTGTGTATTTGGCTTTGTGTACGTATATTTGGAGAAGCATCCTAGTGTGCTGAGCATGTTAACCTGAACTCTGGCTAAGCCCTTATGTGTGGTATTAATAGACTTGACGGGAGAGAACATGAATTGTTGTGAAAAATATATATAATTTCACAAAATATAGTTAGCTTATGTACTAAATTGATTTTGTGTCAAGAAGAATTGCTGTTAGATATAGCATTGGTACAAATATGAGTAAAACACAGGAACTGGAACCTGATGCAAAATAACTCTTTCCACATCAACTTATCATGTAGATTGCTAAACACAAAACAAGTGACAAGTTTTGTGTAAGTTGTTATTCTTAGAAAGAACATATCGCTGTCATGAGAATACAAGTCTAATTTCCATAACTCTTATTGCATACACATGGCCATATAGCATAATGCTCTACCATATCAATTGGGTCAGGTTGATTATGCAACAGACTAGCAGCTGACACTATGATGCTAGCAGCCTGTATTGGGATGTGTATTAGACAGCATCGTGGACTCAACAGAAATATCTGAACTCTGGTTGACCCCTTATGTGTGGTATTTAAAGGAATATAAGGGAGATACCATTGTTCAAAATCTATCATGATGTTTAATGTCATTGGGTTTTTGCAGCTAGTTGCCATAAATATTTTAAACAAATTAATTAATTATGTTTGTCTTTCATCTTAATGTTTTAGAAACACTTAAAATATAGAACAACTTGCATGACAATCTTAAATATTCTATATTCAAGATAAAATTATGATTAGTAAGTTCAAATTAGAGAATTTATATAGTGCGAGTGATCACTTGATGAAAGCTTAAAATTTAGTCATAATGATGTGTCATCTGCAGCTGAAAAGTCAATATGGATGCTATCGCGGCCATCTTGGATTCTCAAAACTGAAATGTCTAACTTTGTGGAAGGAATCACTATAGGTATAACATACTACAATATGAAAATGATATCTAGATTGGTTTAGGAGAAGTATAGTCATTTTCATGAAATCTCATTGAAAATTCAATATGGCTGCTATCGCGGCCATCTTGGATTCTCAAAACTGAAACGTCTACCTTTCTGTGCGGAATCACCATAGTTATAACATACTACAATTTCAGAATGATATCTAGATTAGTTTAGAAAGAGTAGTCTTTTCATGAAATCTAATTGAAAATTCAATATGGCTGCCATAGCGGCCATCTTGGATTCTCAAAACTGAAACGTCTACCGTTCCGAGGGGAATCACCATGGGTATAACATACTAAAATTTCAGAATGATATCTGCATTCGTTTAGGAGGAGTAGTCTTTTTCGTGAAATCTAATTGAAAATTCAATATGGCTGCCATGGCGGCCATCTTGGATTCTCAAAATTGAAACGTCTACCTTTCTGTGAGGAATCACAATGGGTATAACATACTACAATTTCAGAATGATATCTGGATTCGTTTAGGAGGAGTAGTCTTTTTCGTGAAATCTAATTGAAAATTCAATATGGCTGCCTTAGCAGCCATCTTGGATTCTCAAATCTGAAACGTCTACCTTTCTGTGAGAAATCACCATGGGTATAACATATTACAATTTCAGAATGATATCTGCATTCGTTTAGGAGGAGTAGTCTTTTTCGTGAAATCTAATTGAAAATTCAATATGGCTGCCATGGCGGCCATCTTGGATTCTCAAAACTAAAACGTCTACCTTTCTGTGAGGAATCACCATGGGTATAACATATTACAATTTCAGAATGATATCTGCATTCGTTTAGGAGGAGTAGTCTTTTTCCAGAAAGTTAATTGAAAATTCAATATGGCTGCCATGGCGGCCATCTTGGATTCTCAAAACTGAAACGTCTACCTTTCTGTGAGGAATCACCATGGGTATAACATACTACAATTTCAGAATGATATCTGGATTCGTTTAGGAGGAGTAGTCTTTTTCCAGAAAGTTTACGGACGGACAGACGGACGGACGGACGGACGGACGGACGGACAGACAGACGGACGACGGACGAAGTGCCATGACATAAGCTCACATTTACTTTGTAAAGGTGAGCTAAAAAACTACTTCCGACTCACCCCGAGAGAGTTGGCCTCGATGGCTGTCTGGACACCTGTGCATCCGTACGCGAGTTCCTCTGTCACGATGCAGGCGTCCAGGATACCCAACCCTAGACCCCCTGTCAACCGAGGAAGGACAAGATGTATACAGTATATATTGAAAGAGGGCGGGGTCACCCTTTTCATGGTTGATTCAAATATTGTATCAATATATGCAATACCGTAATTTCTCTATTAATTCACCCTAAATTTTAAAATATTTTCTGAAAAGGTCAATCGTTGAACTATTTTTCACTTTTGGTGGATCATTTGGCTCTATGATCTAAATATTGGATAAATATCAAGTACATGTGTGTATTAATGCATTAATTCAAAGATGATCACATGATAATGGCAATGTTATCATAATCAAGATACAAGATTCAAGGTATTTAAATAAATTCCTGCAGTAGAGAAAAGTATGCTTTTCAATCACTATTTCATTTTTCAAATTAAAAAATTATTTCAAGCAATGCAATGCATTATTTTAGCCATTAGCGGCGAGTATTTGAAAGAAAGAAAACAAAGATGAGATGGAGATGTCCACTGACCACAAGACTGAGGTATATGAGTGTTCATCAGACCCAGCTCCCAGGCCTGCTTGATGATGTCCCATGGGAACTGCAACACAGACTCTTAGTGGTACACTTAAACACTTATAGACCATGTGCTGCAACACAGACACTTAGTGGTACACTTAAACACTTATAGACCATGTGCTGCAACACAGACACTCAGTGGTAAACTTAAACACTTATAGACCATGTGCTGCAACACAGACACTCAGTGGTACACTTAAACACTTATAGACCATGTGCTGCAACACAGACTCTTAGTGGTAAACTTAAACACTTATAGACCCTGTGCTGCAACACAGACACTTAGTGGTACACTTAAACACTTATAGACCATGTGCTGCAACACAGACTCTTAGTGGTAAACTTAAACACTTATAGACCATGTGCTGCAACACAGACACTTAGTGGTAAACTTAAACACTTATAGACCCTGTGCTGCAACACAGACACTCAGTGGTAAACTTAAACACTTATAGACCATGTGCTGCAACACAGACTCTTAGTGGTAAACTTAAACACTTATAGACCATGTGCTGCAACACAGACTCTCAGTGGTAAACTTACACACTTATAGACCATGTGCTGCAACACAGACTCTCAGTGGTAAACTTAAACACTTATAGACCATGTGCTGCAACACAGACTCTCAGCGATAAACTTAAACACTTATAGACCATGTGCTGCAACACAGACTCTCAGTGGTAAACTTAAACACTTATAGACCATGTGCTGCAACACAGACTCTCAGCGATAAACTTAAACACTTATAGACCATGTGCTGCAACACAGACACTTAGTACACTTAAACACTTATAGACCATGTGCTGCAACACAGACACTCAGTGGTAAACTTAAACACTTATAGACCATGTGCTGCAACACAGACTCTTAGTGGTAAACTTAAACACTTATAGACCCTGTGCTGCAACACAGACACTCAGTGGTACACTTAAACACTTATAGACCCTGTGCTGCAACACAGACTCTCAGTGGTACACTTAAACACTTATAGACCATGTGCTGCAACACAGACTCTTAGTGGTACACTTAAACACTTATAGACCATGTGCTGCAACACAGACTCTTAGTGGTACACTTAAACACTTATAGACCATGTGCTGCAACACAGACTCTTAGTGGTAAACTTAAACACTTATAGACCCTGTGCTGCAACACAGACACTTAGTGGTACACTTAAACACTTATAGACCATGTGCTGCAACACAGACTCTTAGTGGTACACTTAAACACTTATAGACCATGTGCTGCAACACAGACTCTCAGTGGTAAACTTAAACACTTATAGACCCTGTGCTGCAACACAGACTCTTAGTGGTACACTTAAACACTTATAGACCATGTGCTGCAACACAGACTCTCAGTGGTAAACTTAAACACTTATAGACCCTGTGCTGCAACACAGACACTTAGTGGTACACTTAAACACTTATAGACCATGTGCTGCAACACAGACTCTTAGTGGTAAACTTAAACACTTATAGACCCTGTGCTGCAACACAGACACTTAGTGGTACACTTAAACACTTATAGACCCTGTGCTGCAACACAGACTCTCAGTGGTACACTTAAACACTTATAGACCATGTGCTGCAACACAGACTCTCAGTGGTAAACTTAAACACTTATAGACCCTGTGCTGCAACACAGACACTTAGTGGTACACTTAAACACTTATAGACCATGTGCTGCAACACAGACTCTTAGTGGTACACTTAAACACTTATAGACCATGTGCTGCAACACAGACTCTCAGTGGTAAACTTAAACACTTATAGACCATGTGCTGCAACACAGACACTTAGTGGTACACTTAAACACTTATAGACCATGTGCTGCAACACAGACTCTTAGTGGTAAACTTAAACACTTATAGACCATGTGCTGCAACACAGACTCTTAGTGGTACACTTAAACACTTATAGACCATGTGCTGCAACACAGACACTTAGTGGTACACTTAAACACTTATAGACCATGTGCTGCAACACAGACTCTTAGTGGTAAACTTAAACACTTATAGACCATGTGCTGCAACACAGACTCTTAGTGGTACACTTAAACACTTATAGACCATGTGCTGCAACACAGACTCTCAGTGGTAAACTTAAACACTTATAGACCATGTGCTGCAACACAGACACTTAGTGGTACACTTAAACACTTATAGACCATGTGCTGCAACACAGACACTTAGTGGTACACTTAAGGACCACTTAAACACTTATAGACCATGTGCTGCAACACAGACTCTCAGTGGTAAACTTAAACACTTATAGACCATGTGCTGCAACACAGACACTTAGTGGTACACTTAAACACTTATAGACCATGTGCTGCAACACAGACTCTTAGTGGTACACTTAAACACTTATAGACCATGTGCTGCAACACAGACTCTTAGTGGTACACTTAAACACTTATAGACCATGTGCTGCAACAGAGACTCTTAGTGGTAAACTTAAACACTTATAGACCATGTGCTGCAACACAGACACTTAGTGGTACACTTAAACACTTATAGACCCTGTGCTGCAACACAGACTCTTAGTGGTAAACTTAAACACTTATAGACCATGTGCTGCAACACAGACTCTTAGTGGTAAACTTAAACACTTATAGACCCTGTGCTGCAACACAGACTCTTAGTGGTAAACTTAAACACTTATAGACCATGTGCTGCAACACAGACACTTAGTACACTTAAACACTTATAGACCATGTGCTGCAACACAGACACTTAGTACACTTAAACACTTATAGACCCTGTGCTGCAACACAGACTCTTAGTGGTAAACTTAAACACTTATAGACCATGTGCTGCAACACAGACTCTTAGTGGTACACTTAAACACTTATAGACCCTGTGCTGCAACACAGACTCTTAGTGGTAAACTTAAACACTTATAGACCATGTGCTGCAACACAGACTCTCAGTTGTAAACTTAAACACTTATAGACCCTGTGCTGCAACACAGACTCTTAGTGGTACACTTAAACACTTATAGACCCTGTGCTGCAACACAGACACTTAGTGGTACACTTAAACACTTATAGACCATGTGCTGCAACACAGACTCTCAGTGGTACACTTAAACACTTATAGACCCTGTGCTGCAACACAGACACTTAGTGGTACACTTAAACACTTATAGACCCTGTGCTGCAACACAGACACTTAGTGGTACACTTAAACACTTATAGACCCTGTGCTGCAACACAGACACTTAGTGGTACACTTAAACACTTATAGACCATGTGCTGCAACACAGACTCTTAGTGGTACACTTAAACACTTATAGACCATGTGCTGCAACACAGACTCTCAGTTGTAAACTTAAACACTTATAGACCATGTGCTGCAACACAGACACTTAGTACACTTAAACACTTATAGACCATGTGCTGCAACACAGACTCTTAGTGGTAAACTTAAACACTTATAGACCATGTGCTGCAACACAGACACTTAGTACACTTAAACACTTATAGACCCTGTGCTGCAACACAGACTCTTAGTGGTAAACTTAAACACTTATAGACCATGTGCTGCAACACAGACTCTTAGTGGTACACTTAAACACTTATAGACCCTGTGCTGCAACACAGACACTTAGTGGTAAACTTAAACACTTATAGACCATGTGCTGCAACACAGACTCTTAGTGGTACACTTAAACACTTATAGACCCTGTGCTGCAACACAGACACTTAGTGGTACACTTAAACACTTATAGACCATGTGCTGCAACACAGACTCTCAGTTGTAAACTTAAACACTTATAGACCATGTGCTGCAACACAGACACTTAGTACACTTAAACACTTATAGACCATGTGCTGCAACACAGACTCTTAGTGGTAAACTTAAACACTTATAGACCATGTGCTGCAACACAGACACTTAGTACACTTAAACACTTATAGACCCTGTGCTGCAACACAGACTCTTAGTGGTACACTTAAACACTTATAGACCATGTGCTGCAACACAGACTCTTAGTGGTACACTTAAACACTTATAGACCCTGTGCTGCAACACAGACACTTAGTGGTACACTTAAACACTTATAGACCATGTGCTGCAACACAGACTCTTAGTGGTACACTTAAACACTTATAGACCCTGTGCTGCAACACAGACACTTAGTGGTACACTTAAACACTTATAGACCATGTGCTGCAACACAGACTCTTAGTGGTACACTTAAACACTTATAGACCATGTGCTGCAACACAGACACTCAGTGGTACACTTAAACACTTATAGACCCTGTGCTGCAACACAGACACTTAGTGGTACACTTAAACACTTATAGACCATGTGCTGCAACACAGACTCTTAGTGGTACACTTAAACACTTATAGACCCTGTGCTGCAACACAGACACTTAGTGGTACACTTAAACACTTATAGACCATGTGCTGCAACACAGACTCTTAGTGGTACACTTAAACACTTATAGACCATGTGCTGCAACACAGACTCTCAGTGGTACACTTAAACACTTATAGACCCTGTGCTGCAACACAGACACTTAGTGGTACACTTAAACACTTATAGACCATGTGCTGCAACACAGACTCTTAGTGGTACACTTAAACACTTATAGACCCTGTGCTGCAACACAGACACTTAGTGGTACACTTAAACACTTATAGACCATGTGCTGCAACACAGACACTTAGTGGTAAACTTAAACACTTATAGACCCTGTGCTGCAACACAGACTCTTAGTGGTAAACTTAAACACTTATAGACCATGTGCTGCAACACAGACTCTTAGTGGTACACTTAAACACTTATAGACCATGTGCTGCAACACAGACTCTTAGTGGTAAACTTAAACACTTATAGACCCTGTGCTGCAACACAGACTCTTAGTGGTACACTTAAACACTTATAGACCCTGTGCTGCAACACAGACACTTAGTGGTACACTTAAACACTTATAGACCCTGTGCTGCAACACAGACACTTAGTGGTAAACTTAAACACTTATAGACCCTGTGCTGCAACACAGACACTTAGTGGTACACTTAAACACTTATAGACCCTGTGCTGCAACACAGACACTTAGTGGTACACTTAAACACTTATAGACCCTGTGCTGCAACACAGACTCTTAGTGGTACACTTAAACACTTATAGACCCTGTGCTGCAACACAGACACTTAGTGGTAAACTTAAACACTTATAGACCCTGTGCTGCAACACAGACACTCAGTGGTACACTTAAACACTTATAGACCCTGTGCTGCAACACAGACTCTCAGTGGTACACTTAAACACTTATAGACCATGTGCTGCAACACAGACTCTTAGTGGTACACTTAAACACTTATAGACCATGTGCTGCAACACAGACTCTCAGTGGTACACTTAAACACTTATAGACCCTGTGCTGCAACACAGACACTTAGTGGTACACTTAAACACTTATAGACCATGTGCTGCAACACAGACTCTTAGTGGTACACTTAAACACTTATAGACCATGTGCTGCAACACAGACTCTTAGTGGTACACTTAAACACTTATAGACCCTGTGCTGCAACACAGACACTTAGTGGTACACTTAAACACTTATAGACCATGTGCTGCAACACAGACTCTTAGTGGTACACTTAAACACTTATAGACCCTGTGCTGCAACACAGACACTTAGTGGTACACTTAAACACTTATAGACCATGTGCTGCAACACAGACTCTTAGTGGTACACTTAAACACTTATAGACCATGTGCTGCAACACAGACACTCAGTGGTACACTTAAACACTTATAGACCCTGTGCTGCAACACAGACACTTAGTGGTACACTTAAACACTTATAGACCATGTGCTGCAACACAGACTCTTAGTGGTACACTTAAACACTTATAGACCCTGTGCTGCAACACAGACACTTAGTGGTACACTTAAACACTTATAGACCATGTGCTGCAACACAGACTCTTAGTGGTACACTTAAACACTTATAGACCATGTGCTGCAACACAGACTCTCAGTGGTACACTTAAACACTTATAGACCCTGTGCTGCAACACAGACACTTGGTGGTACACTTAAACACTTATAGACCATGTGCTGCAACACAGACTCTTAGTGGTACACTTAAACACTTATAGACCCTGTGCTGCAACACAGACACTTAGTGGTACACTTAAACACTTATAGACCATGTGCTGCAACACAGACACTTAGTGGTAAACTTAAACACTTATAGACCCTGTGCTGCAACACAGACTCTTAGTGGTAAACTTAAACACTTATAGACCATGTGCTGCAACACAGACTCTTAATGGTACACTTAAACACTTATAGACCATGTGCTGCAACACAGACTCTTAGTGGTAAACTTAAACACTTATAGACCCTGTGCTGCAACACAGACTCTTAGTGGTACACTTAAACACTTATAGACCCTGTGCTGCAACACAGACACTTAGTGGTACACTTAAACACTTATAGACCCTGTGCTGCAACACAGACACTTAGTGGTAAACTTAAACACTTATAGACCCTGTGCTGCAACACAGACACTTAGTGGTACACTTAAACACTTATAGACCCTGTGCTGCAACACAGACACTTAGTGGTACACTTAAACACTTATAGACCCTGTGCTGCAACACAGACTCTTAGTGGTACACTTAAACACTTATAGACCCTGTGCTGCAACACAGACACTTAGTGGTACACTTAAACACTTATAGACCCTGTGCTGCAACACAGACTCTTAGTGGTACACTTAAACACTTATAGACCCTGTGCTGCAACACAGACACTTAGTGGTACACTTAAACACTTATAGACCCTGTGCTGCAACACAGACTCTTAGTGGTACACTTAAACACTTATAGACCCTGTGCTGCAACACAGACACTTAGTGGTACACTTAATATAGACCCTGTCCTGGCCTAAACGTTGCCCAAGTAAATATTGTAACTGGGTTGTGTTATGATAACATTATGTGTTAACATTTAAACTAGATGCCCCTCAAAACCATTGGTACTGCAGTAATACAGGAAGACATTGTACTCTTATAGAGGTGATGTAATGCATTATTCCAAGACTGACAGATCATTAGTTCCTTAAAAATTATCTATTGGAATGCGTTGAGCATTCAACCGAGACATCAATAACTTTTTAAGGGTCGATCCAACATTGTACTTCCTGATTCTTTTAAATGGTAAACAGAGTACATAAACACTAAAGATGAACACGTCATGATGAACAGAAACGTGTTGCATTATTAAAAGTTTATGTTTCAGTGTTTTGTTTGGCTACAGGAATAAAGCTCTGTTCTCTTTCCCTTGTCGACATTTTGAAAAAAAAAAGACTTCATATATTGGTTTGAAACTGACAAGGGTGATTTACAAAACGAAAATCACATTTTTCTTTGCCTTGTTCAAGTTTCATCTTCTAGAGAACTGAGAGCAGACAGACTTACCTCCCCTGATTTATCATAGGCAGGTGCTTTCGGTACGATTTCTTCTCTTGCGAACTTCCTGGCCAGGGCTTGATACTCCTTCTGCTCCTCACTCAATTCTGCAATAGTCCAAATAGATTTCTTATCAATTAGATGAATTCCATTATAGAGCCACCCAATGAGTTGTTTGTATATTACATGAGTGTCGATGACGTACTATGTTTAGGACACAAGAGACTAAATATTAGTATTTCCAGTGATATTCTGATATTTAGACATGAGTGTCATAAACATAGTATGTCATGGGCACAAATATATTTTTCTGCTTATTTACGTAGTCCAAAAATTAAGGAAAATACTCAAAACCTACTTCTCAGCATGGACAGACTAGCCGCGACTGGCCTGTATAGATTGTGACTTCATAGGTGAACTGTGACGTCAGAGCATATTTTCTTTGTTATGTCACAATGAAAAATTGAAATTTTGCCCTTGGGAAACATATGAAAAATCTCGATATGACTGCCCTCACAGGTAATAAATCAACTTTTGCAAGATTCGAAGAAAGTATCATTTGTCGTATAGTAACATTAGGAATGTTTGAAGTCATGATAACCAGACAATGATGCTCATCAATCAGTAATTAGTAACCAGGATGTAATGTTTTTAATGTAATATCAGGGCTACACTGTTTGAAAAATAGGTCCTTTACAGTGAATTTTCTTTACATTTGGAACCCATTGAAATACATCATTAATATTTTTTGTTAATGATTATAATGAACATAATTGATATTTTTTCTATTTGATATGCAACAGATGGCTGCTTTATGGAGATTCTGCAGTCCATAATTAACTGAACATATGGCCATTAAGAGCATAGACTACACAAAACAGTAAATCATGAAAATGTACTGCAAATATAATAAGCAATTTTTCCCTCAGATAATTGTCATTTTTATGAAAATCTATGTTATAGATAATGTTAAATATCATGCTTCGCATCCAATTTGAAATTCTCAAATCCCTTAATAAATCAAAACAAATTGTGTATAATTATTCAATATAATCACATAAATTACAATATAAATTGTTCTATCTATCATTTTTAAGAAAACATATCAGTCTCTTGCTTGATGCTTCCTCTGTGTTGCCATAAATTTGGAAATTTAAATTTTACACTTTCGGTAGATTGAATTAAGGGGGGTGCATTACTTATGTTTAACCACATTAGCTCGGCTACTTGTATCCTTTAGTGGATCCATGTAGTAACCAGCTCGTTACCTCCTCAAGCCAACCGTGGACAAGCCTGTACAAAAGCTGAGAAGAACTGTTTGATGGAAGAAAGCAAAGCTGTTCCACAATTTTATTTTATTCAATAAAACATTACTTCAAATGTTCAAGTTTCTTTTATACCAAATCTATCTCCCACACAGGGTTCGAAATTAGCACTAGCCCGGTAGCCAATGGCTAGTGAAAAAGATGCTGGGCTAGTAAAGTGCAATCATTGGTAGTCCGAAGGACTAGTTGCATTTCAAGAAAATAAGATTATAACGGTGTATTTGGCTAGTCAGAATATCTTTGGGCATATTATTGTGAAATTACATTTACATTTAGTAGTATGATGTATAGAGGTGTGACGATATATTGTGGTATTCGTGAATCGCGATACTCAATCTGACGATACATGTATCGTGATACATTCTCTGTATCGTGATACGTATCATTGATTATTACACGGCTTATTTTCCCTAAAAATCAGATGATTCATAAAGAATTAACGATCTTTTTTGTAAAAAACCTTGAAATAGCGTATCGTGATGTGTATCGTATCGAAACGTATCGCCATGAGATATCGTGATACGTATCTTATCGCCATGAGATATCGTGATACGTGTCGTATCGTGAAAAATCTGTATCGTCACACCTTTTACATTTAGTAGTATTATGTATGCATTATACTCCCTCATCAGGGAGGATGGCGGTGAGAAACAATTGGGGATTATAAGTACCTTAATGCATAGCAAAGAAAACCGTGATGCAATAATGAGTAAGCATATATTCTGAAATGTTATGATTTTCACAGTAAAAAAGGAACTCAAATTGATTAGAATATTTCAATACTGATTTAAACATATTTTTATTCATGAAATTGAAGCATTTACATGAATATGGATCGGCACAACAAGCTTTAAGCTTATATAAGTGCCGCTCCATTTAATATTACAAAATACAGTCAATAATACAAATCATAATTTACAAAGTTAGTAAAGTAGTATTTCCACATAGGCCGACAAAATAAAACACAAAAATAAGTGGTTTATAATCATCAAGATATATAAAATATAGGAGTTCTATAATATTTTAAATTTAGGCGTTTATAATAACTTAAAACGTTGTGAATCTCGTATAAATTTATGGACAGATTCAAGAATATTCTGATTTATTTTTTCGCTTAAATATTGATCACCATAGAGAATGGTATATACATCAAAACCTTTTTTGTAGAAAGATGTATCTAATATGTCAATACTCACCAAAGCCGAATGTGGCACCGCCTGAAGATGTTGCGGAGGCAGTACTTGGAGCGGTGCCCAGAGCACGGAGACCGACTCGGACCAGAGAACTTGCCTTCCACAACTGGGGATAAATAAGATGAGGGATGCTTAGTTCATGTGATTATCACTTTATGCTATTTATGTTTTAACCTGTCATTGTTACTTTATAAAGAGGAGGCAGCAGTTTTTCTATCAAACACCCTGAAAATATTTTATTGTGACATTTATCGCATCGATTTGTATCATTCTTTTATATATTGTTGTTGAATTGAGGTTTAACGTCTTATTCACCTTTGTGGTATGTACGGCTTATATATCACAAATACAGTGGAAACCTGATAAGTAAAATCTCAAGGGACTCTTGAAAATATTTTACTTATCCGGTATTCTACTAATCTTGAACATTTAACTTTAAAACAAAGACTTGTTTTTGTTGAGTAAAGCATTGTAAAACTTGCGCCTTGAGCTAGGGGAGCTAGTACCGAGGCGAGCATGATCGTCTAGTTTCCACTGTACATATAACTTATATATGTATAATCACAATTAAATCGGATACACAGTAAGGTGTTATACTTGGAAAATCTTTGTCTTATTATTTGAATCGTTCTTCAATTTTACTTTAAAATATTTGCTAGGCCAACATAAATGCATTTTACTACAAAACAGTGATAACATAGAGCATTACACATATCATATGACAAGATTTTCAGTGATAAATCTACCCCTCAGGCCTGCGTCCGAATTCTTTTTATGAATTACTTGCATATTATTGAGAGGACTGAGGAAAACTTTAACTGTTCGTCGCAGGATGCTGCAATTGCTTACACATTAAAGGACTCATATCAATCTGCAATGACTCGCAAAACATTGTTCTAGGAAGTCCCTTAATTATCTTAGTAAATCATTGTAGATTGTTCACTAATTTTACATAACTTTCTGATGTTCAGCACTGTTCAGTAGCCTACGGCAGCAAAGAGCATATTCAATGCATTTCCTAACGACACGATTCAGGTGTAAATAAACCTGAAACTGCTTAGTGCTAAGTTCTAACATTTGGATGAAAATGCAGCAAAAATTCTACCACAAAAAATTAGTTAAGTGTCGAAAAGTCGAAAAGAGTGCTCAGAACTTGACAGAAACAAATCGGTGCAACATGAAAGCGGTCATGTCTTCAAATAAAATTCATATTTCAAGTTTAACAATGCTTCACTGAACAAAAAGAAGTCTTTGTTTTAAAGTTAAATGTTCGTTTACTGAAAGTAACAGTAAAAACATAAGCTATTCGAGAGAGCTGTCTAACCTGCTGCATGACGGCTGCCATTGTTGAGAGTTCAAAGTTCAAGGTCAAGGTCGTTATATAAGCTATGCGCAGATAAAATTATGTTATTTTTAGTTTAAGATTTAAGATTTAAGATTAAAGATTTCTGGTTTTATTATAAACAGAAGTTGAATGTTATCGAATGAGAAGAAAATAATTGTTTAAAAAATTAATACATATTTTTATATAACAGTAACAAAGGTGACCGACTAATTCCTTTTCGTAAGAACATGTTGATACTTGAGCTCCAAAATAAGCTCCAAATCCAGATTATCGCCGGGTACAACGCCCTTGGAAGTTTCGAAAACAATAATTTATTCAGGGTGTGTTCACTTTCATCATTCATTATTTCCATTATCATCGAATGAAGAAAAAAAATAGATGTATTTATCTTTAAGCTGCATATATATGGTCCGTATATTGTAAAGTGGGTCTTATTAATTTTTAACATGAATGCCCTGTACAGTGTACACTATAAAAAATAGGTTTCTTTTTTTTTCAAACTTCACAAATATCATTCCAAAATATGTTAAAGAAACTTCTGTCCCTATCATCAAGGTTAAAATCTAAATAATCAATTTTTCTCTGTAAATAAAATCATAAAGTCAGATCAGTATTACCAAATTGCAGGTCAACTAAATTGTTATAAGGATATTAAACTCAAAAATTCCAAAGCTATACAAAATATTCTGATAAAAAAGCGCATTGTCAAAGTTTTACCGGGCAGCCATTTTAATAGGTGGTTTGAACACTAGCTATGTCAACATATCTCCATTATATTACAATAAAAGTATTAATGATATTCAAGTTTCATAGCCCTGATTTTGTGAGGTATTTTTTTTCAAATTTGATCTACCTGTCAAATCAAAAGAGAATTTCACAACTCAAACTCATTAATAAAGGTTACAATTTCAGGGTTTGTGTTTTAGTTTTGCAGTAAATGTAACTCATTATTCAACTCTTTTGAAACAATCAATAAATTTTTTTCTTTCATACATAACTCGATCATTGTTATCTTTCCAACTATTCACATACAAAATAAAAAACACACCAAGACAACATTTTGTGAAGACAGTATCATTTTTTCAATTATGCACATGTATGTTAATATTTCATAAATGCACGTAATGCTGAAGATTTCAATTCAATAAATTCTGAGAAAATTTATCTGAACAGTTGAAGATTTTTACTTTTTTAGATGCCTCATTATTTAGTTTATTCATCTATAATGTGCTTTATAAGTATAAATGCTTCTGGTAAGCACTGGATACTAAAAATAATTTACCACGATAAAAGGGTTTATTTACCACGATAAAAGGGTTTATTTACCACGATAAAATGGTTTATTTACCACGATAAAAGGGTTAATTTACCACGATAAAAGGGTTAATTTACCACGATAAAAAGGTTTATTTACCACGATAAAAGGGTTAATTTACCACGATAAAAGGGTTTATTTACCACGATAAAAGGGTTAATTTACCACGATAAAAGGGTTTATTTACCACGATAAAAGGGTTAATTTACCACGATAAAAGGGTTAATTTACCACGAGTATACGATCACTAGTCATATATCTAGTAAGCCTAGCTACTTTGATGTGATACAATGATTTTTCGTAAAAAGCTTTAGGTGAAAATCCATATATTTAGATATATATTTTTCAACCCTACATGACTTTTTGTGAAGGATTAATTCAATGAAAAACCTTAGACCTATCTTTACATTTTTCACAAGGCTACAAATAATATTCTCGTAGACTGATATCTATATTATATAAACTTGAGGATTTAAACATAATACTTTGACGCTACAATGAAAAGACTTTTGTTGATCTGTACGTGTCTTTTAAAGGGGCCGTAGCACGTTTTTTAATAATTTTATACTTTGAATATTTCACTGATTATTGTACGTTAATGCTAAATGTATTAATTTCAGAAATCACATTACACAAGCCAATCATCCATAGTCAGAGGACAAAGTATGGAGATTAACATAAAATCCATTGGCGGCCATTTTGTGTAAACACCTTTTAATTCATTTTGTGTAAGAATAAGGAATCGCATGGCTAAACTTTACGTTATACATTTGAATTAGTGCTGCTTCATTCAGTTTCAATACAATCATTATCTGTCAATAAGAACCATTAGTTTTCATTTTCCTGACATCAACTTATATTCCCCATAAAAACGTGCTATTGCCCCTTTAAGAAATAGGCCAAGTCCTAAAATCTTTCATCACAGCCAGTATTTGTGTTTGTGTTCCGAATTAGTTGTGCTCTGTTATCCTATCTTATCAGTTCACATACGTTTTAACACCTGTTTGGTTTGTTTATATATAGTCTATGTATGTACGTACGAAATGTATCATCTCTATGTATGATATGATATACAAATATGTACATGTACTTACATGTGTAAGCAAATCAATGTACCGTTTTAAATAACATAATTTCATAAACGCATGGAAATAATTTTTCATGAGCCCATGCACCTAACAGACATTTATACCCTAAACATTACAATTTTCTTTTCGAAAATGAACGTTGAAGAACCGATCTCGTCAACAAAAGGCAATGGCACCCATCATGATAAATAAGTGACGGGTTTCCACACTAGCTTTCTGTTATTTTACATCAAATACGGTACGCCTATAGCCGTTCTTTGTCCCAATTCTCATACCTAAAACTTATCGCTCCACAACCTTTCAAATCCACGTTTGTAGGTCAACATATACACATTTGCTTAAGTTAATCAATTCACTTTGCTTGTGATTGTGCTTGTTTGTCAAGTGCAAGCTGCAAGCTCTTCTACAGAGAGTTCCTACTAGGCCTATATTTTAAGAGTAATAATTTTATAATTGCCATAAAGGGTAAAACATATTAGAAAAATGAAGGGTAGAGGGAATCGAAAATATAGCGACGAAAAAAAGAACTTTTTGGAACGTTCCTTCTGGGGCATTATTTATGCCCTGAAATACACGACTGAGTGTTAGGTGGACATATACTTATGTATCTTATGTAACAATATAACCGAAGAATACCGGTCATCGCTAGACAGTGCGTAAATACCGGTTGTCTATTACATTCAATTTTAAATGTTGCCTGTGCCCGAAGCTGTAACTTCGGATCACATAAGATGCAATTCCATAAGACCTTTGCGAAAAGCCATGGAAGCCCTGGAAGGAACAATTAAGGGCATTGCGGTTGAGATTCAATTCAGGATAGCATGCTCGCACAAATCTGAAAAATGCAGGAGAAAGATTGAGGATAGTCATGATTATTTTACTTTGCCAAAGGGGCATCAATATTTGAATTTTTGTATCTATCTTTTAAAATGCATGGATTCAGTGCCTGCTTTAAGTCTGGTTTGGAAGATGTATACTTTGCTGCTCTTCTAATGACATACATGATTCGGTAAAAAGTAATATAGAAACACGTTAGATTATGGTATAATCCTTATCACTCTTGATTGTCCGTATTATACTGAACCTAGAATGAAATATTTACCTAAACGTTTCTTCTCAATGAGGAGTATAATAGCATTCACATTAATTTTGTCATCAAATGATGAGGATGTTATATTGCAATTATCTCTGTTCATAAAACATGGCATGGATCTTAGACAAAATGTGTTAAATGGAAATTCGCGATCAATGCTTTGTCTGCAAAAACTTAAACTATTCTTTGGTTTAATCCTACATATCTGTGAATCCTTACTCAATTGTTATATCCACGCATATCGTATATGGGCCAGAGGCCTCAAGTACAATAAACTTCTATTGACTTAGACTTTGAATTCTTATCAATCTGACACTTGTTACGGGCATATACATTTTCTCTTATATCTGGTGACTTATTATAAAGTTTGATTGGTGCCTCACTGCATTGTAATGTCTTCATCCTCTCTCGATACTCTTTTGTATCGGATCATATGTCACTTTATGAATATCGATATGTTATCGTGCAGGAAAGACATGTGAAACTATACAGAATCCCAACCAATTTTGATAGTCCACAACCTATTAAGTATCATACTTAACCTGAAGGTCATTTACATTCTTTCAAATGAATTAAATGAATATATTCATCCTGCAACGTTTTCTTCAGGTGAACTGTTTAAGCCCTTATGTACAAAATAAATATACAAAAGGCGACAGAACTTGAATCTCCTGGACTTTAAGACTTGCTTTGGCTTGTGTCCAGACAGTAAACTCTGACAGTGAGTGTGGTAAAATAATTAGTCAGTGCGAACAGGAGGACAGTCTACTGAACTCCCAAGCTGGGTAGCTGTTTTGTTGATTGGTTGGGCTCGCTGAACGTTGGAAGGAGAGATTTGAATCAGTCACAGCTGGGTCAGAATGCAGGTATGACGTGATTTATTTGTCTTCATCGTAACTGAGAATCTTTTAACCAGACATTTCTTTGTTCATATGATTAAGAATAGTTGTGATTAGTGTTCTTCATTCGTCCCACTTCGATAACAGACCCAGTAATATTGTCTTGAGAAAGTAATTTCAAAGAATGAAAAAATATCATATTTGAACTACGTTTGAAGATTTATCAAGCATTCATCCATCTTAAAGAATACACTGGCAAAAGATCTATCAAAATTAAATTGAGAAGATAATATAAATGGATTTGAAGAGGCAATGCTTTTAGTTGGTAAAGATTTACACCGAGTACCTGACTACTTGTAATTGGGATTTTTCAAAAGGTTTACTATTGTAATCTAAACTTAATGATAGTTAACTGTTGACAAACACGACAAAATTAAGAATGCCTTTACCATTTGTTCACTTTTTGTTAAAGGGTGGCATCTGACTCAGTCGTTCGAGGACTGCTGTTGTGAGGGGACGCAGACCTTGTTGTTGGAAATACGTCTGTTAGAGGTGTCCAATCCCATGTCAGCTTTCCCCGCCATTAACTTATGGGTGAATAGCTGCAGGCATCTGTTCTTGGACTTCTCCAGAACTGCTCTGCCAGGATTGGTATAACAAGGTTGTCAATCCTTGTTAAGAATAAGGCACCATGCTTTTCATGGTGGATAGGGACCACACAGTCCCCAGTGTGGGTGCACCAGTTTTGAATGTAGGGTACACCTCAATATGTTTAGTTTAGGGATAGGTTCCCCTCAGGCATTTTCCGACACCTGGTTTGCTAGCTTCACATACATGCACCTGGACCAAAAGAAAACCCGGACGATGCCGGGCCAGAAGAAGACCCAGGGGGATGCCAGGCCAGAGGAAGACCCAGGGAGATGCCTGCCCAGAGGAAGACCCAAGAGGGCGATGCAAGATGAGGCGACCGAGGGAGGTATGAATACATCTTTTTTCCCATAGCAGTGAACATAAATTATCGTTTTGAAAAGCCAATGAAGCACTGATTCAATTATTTAAGGTCATAATATTACCAAGATTGAAGTAATTTCATGAAGCTGTTTGTATAATAAATGAAAAGTACAATTATACATATTAAATGCTTTTGTTAAATGAATCTGAACAAAAAAAATCAATTTGCAGGACCGGAAGAAGACCCAGGGGGATGCCAGGCCAGAGGAAGACCCAGGGAGATGCCTGGCCAGAGATAGACCCAAGAGAGTGATGCAATATGAGGTGACCGAGGGAGGTATGAATATGTCTTTTTTTCCATAGCAGTGAACATAAATTATTGTTTTTAAAAAATGCTTAAAGGAACCTTGAAAAACAAATGAACCACTGATTCATTTATTCAAGGTCAGAATATTATCAAGAAAGAAGTAATTTCATGAAGCTGTTAGTAGAATAAATTAATATTACTGTTTGAATTACATATTGAATGCTTTTGTTAAATGAATCTGAACAAATAAATCAATTTTGCAGGACGGGAAGAAGACCCAGGTAGATGCCTGGCCTGAGGAAGACCCAGGGAGATGCCGGGCCAGAGGAAGACCCAGGGAGATGCTGGGCCAGAGGAAGACCCAGGGAGATGCCTGGCCAGAGGAAGACCCAGGTAGATGCCTGGCCAGAGGAAGACCCAGGGAGATGCTGGGCCAGAGGAAGACCCAAGAGGGCGATGCAAGATGAGGCGACCGAGGGAGGTATGAATATATCTTTTTTTTTCATTGCAGTGAACATAAATTATAGTTTGTTTAAATGCTTAAAGGAACTTTGAAAAGCAAATGAACCACTGATTCAATTATTCAAAGTCATAATATTACCAAGATTGAAGTAATTTCATAAAGCTGTTTGTAGAATAAATGAATATTACTGTTTTATATATTAAATGCTTTTGTTAAATGGATCTGAACAACAAAAATTCAATTTTTCAGGACCGGAAGAAGACCAAGGGAGATGCTGGGCCAGAGGAAGACCCAGGGAGATGCCGGGCCAGAGGAAGACCAAGGGAGATGCTGGGCCAGAGGAAGACCCAAGAGGGCGATGCCAGATGAGGCGACTGATGGAGGTATGAATATATCTTTTTCCATAGGAGTGAACATAAATTATAGTTTGATAAAATGCTTAATGGAACCTTGAATTGCAAATAACCACTGATTCAATTATTCAATGTCATAATATAACCAAGAAAGAAGTAAATTCATGAAGCTATTTGTAGAATAAATGAATATTACTGTTATACATGTTTATTGCTTTTGTTAGATGAATCTGAACAAATAAATCAATTTTGCAGGACGGGAAGAAGACCCAGGGAGATGCCGGGCCAGAGGAAGACCCAGGGAGATGCCTGGCCAGAGGAAGACCCAGGGAGATGCTGGGCCAGAGGAAGACCCTGGGAGATGCCGGGCCAGAGGAAGACCCAAGAGGGCGATGCAAGATGAGGCGACGGAGGGAGGTATGAATATATCTTTTTTTTTCATTGCAGTGAACATAAATTATAGTTTGATAAAATGCTTAATGGAACCTTGAATTGCAAATAACCACTGATTCAATTATTCAATGTCATAATATTACCAAGAAAAAAGTAAATTCATGAAGCTATTTGTAGAATAAATGAATATTACTGTTATACATGTTTATTGCTTTTGTTAAATGAATCTGAACAAATAAATCAATTTTGCAGGACGGGAAGAAGACCCAGGGAGATCCCTGGCCAGAGGAAGACCCAGGGAGATGCCTGGCCAGAGGAAGACCCAGGGAGATGCCGGGCCAGAGGAAGACCCAGGGAGATGCTGGGCCAGAGGAAGACTCTTGGAGATGCCGGGCCAGAGGAAGACCCAAGAGGGCGATGCGAGATGAGGCGACTGAGGGAGGTATGAATATATCTTTTTTTTTCATTGCAGTGAACATAAATTATAGTTTGTTAAAATGCTTAAAGGAACTTTGAAAACCAAATGAACCACTGAATCAATTATTCAAAGTCATAATATTACCAAGATTGAAGTAATTTCATAAAGCTGTCTGTAGAATAAATGAATATTACAGTTTTTTAAATCAAATGCTTTTGTTAAATGGATCTGAACAACAAAAATTCAATTTTGCAGGATCGGAAGAAGACCCAGGGAGATGCCGGGCCAGAAGAAGACCCAGGGAGATCCCTGGCCAGAGGAAGACCCAGGGAGATGCCGGGCCAGAGAAAGACCCAGGGAGATGCCGGGCCAGAGGAAGACCCAAGAGGGCGATGCACGATGAGGCGACCGAGGGAGGTATGAATATATCTTTTTTTTTCATTGCAGTGAACATAAATTATAGTTTGTTAAAATGCTTAAAGGAACCTTGAATTGCAAATGAACCACTGATTCAATTATTCAATGTCATAATATAACCAAGAAAGAAGTAAATTCATGAAGCTATTTGTAGAATAAATGAATATTACTGTTTTATATATTAAATGCTTTTGTTAAATGGATCTGAACAACAAAAATTCAATTTTGCAGGACCGGAAGAAGATCAATGGAGATGCCGGGCCAGAGGAAGACCCAGGGAGATGCTGGGCCAGAGGAAGACCAAGGGAGATGCTGGGCCAGAGGAAGACCCAAGAGGGCGATGCAAGATTAGGCGACTGATGGAGGTATGAATATATCTTTTTTTTCCATAGTAGTGAACATAAATTATAGTTTGATAAAATGCTTAATGGAACCTTGAATTGCAAATAGCCACTGATTCAATTATTCAATGTCATAATATTACCAAGAAAGAAGTAAATTCATGAAGCTATTTGTAGAATAAATTAATATTACTGTTATACATGTTTATTGCTTTTGTTAAATGAATCTGAACAAATAATCAATTTTGCAGGACGGGAAGAAGACCCAGGGAGATGCCTGGCCAGAGGAAGACCCAGGGAGATGCTGGGCCAGAGGAAGACCCAGGGAGATGCGGGGCCAGAGGAAGACCCAAGAGGGCGATGCAAGATGAGGCGACCGAGGGAGGTATGAATATATCTTTTTTTTTCATTGCAGTGAACATAAATTATAGTTTGTTAAAATGCTTAAAGGAACTTTGAAAAGCAAATGAACCACTGATTCAATTATTCAAAGTCATAATATTACCAAGATTGAAGTAATTTCATAAAGCTGTTTGTAGAATAAATGAATATTACTGTTTTATATATTAAATGCTTTTGTTAAATAGATCTGAACAACAAAAAAATCAATTTTGCAGGACCGGAAGAAGACCAAGGGAGATGCTGGGCCAGAGGAAGACCCAGGGAGATGCCGGGCCAGAGGAAGACCAAGGGAGATGCTGGGCCAGAGGAAGACCCTGGGAGATGCCGGGCCAGAGGAAGACCCAAGAGGGCGATGCAAGATTAGGCGACCGATGGAGGTATGAATATTTCTTTTTTTTCCATAGTACTGAACATAAATTATAGTTTGATATAATGCTTAAAGGAACCTTGAATTGCAAATGAACCACTGATTCAATTATTCAATGTCATAATATTACCAAGAAAGAAGTAAATTCATGAAGCTATTTGTAGAATAAATGAATATTACTGCTATACATGTTTATTGCTTTTGTTAAATGAATCTGAACAAATAAATCAATTTTGCAGGACGGGAATAAGACCCAGGGAGATGCCTGGCCTGAGGAAGACCCAGGGAGATGCCTGGCCAGAGGAAGACCCAGGGAGATGTCGGGCCAGAGGAAGACCCAGGGAGATGCCGGGTCAGAGGATGACCAAAGAGGGCGATGCCAGATGAGGCGACTGATGGAGGTATGAATATATCTTTTTCCATAGGAGTGAACATAAATTATAGTTTGTTAAAATGCTTAATGGAACCTTGAATTGCAAATAACCACTGATTCAATTATTCAATGTCATAATATTACCAAGAAAGAAGTAAATTCATGAAGCTATTTGTAGAATAAATGAATATTACTGCTATACATGTTTATTGCTTTTGTTAAATGAATCTGAACAAATAAATCAATTTTGCAGGACGGGAAGAAGACCCAGGTAGATGCCTGGCCAGAGGAAGACCCAGGGAAATGCCGGGCCAGAGAAAGACCCAGGGAGATGCCGGGCCAGAGGAAGACCCAGGGAGATGCCTGGCCAGAGAAAGACCCAGGGAGATGCCAGGCCAGAGGAAGACCCAGGGAGATGCCGGGCCAGAGGAAGACCCAGGGAGATGCCGGGCCAGAGGAAGACCCAGGGAGATGCCGGGCCAGAGGAAGACCCAAGAAGGCGATGCAAGATGAGGCGACCGAGTGAGGTATGAAAATATCTTTTTTTTTCATTGCCGTGAACATAAATTATAGTTTGTTAAAATGCTTAAAGGAACTTTGAAAAGCAAATGAACCACTGATTCAATTATTCAAAGTCATAATATTACCAAGATTGAAGTAATTTCATAAAGCTGTTTGTAGAATAAATGAATATTACTGTTTTATATATTAAATGCTTTTGTTAAATGGATCTGAACAAAAAAAAAATCAATTTTGCAGGACCGGAAGAAGACCCAGGGAGATGCTGGGCCAGAGGAAGACCCAGGGAGATGCTGGGCCAGAGGAAGACCCAAGAGGGCGATGCAAGATTAGGCGACCGATGGAGGTATGAATATATCTTTTTTTTTCCATAGTACTGAACATAAATTATAGTTTGATATAATGCTTAAAGGAACCTTGAATTGCAAATGAACCACTGATTCAATTATTCAATGTCATAGTATTACCAAGAAAGAAGTAAATTCATGAAGCTATTTGTAGAATAAATGAATATTACTGCTATACATGTTTATTGCTTTTGTTAAATGAATCTGAACAAATAAATCAATTTTGCAGGACGGGAAGAAGACCCAGGTAGATGCCTGGCCAGAGGAAGACCCAGGGAGATGCCGGGCCAGAGGAAGACCCAGGGAGATGCCGGGTCAGAGGATGACCAAAGAGGGCGATGCCAGATGAGGCGACTGATGGAGGTATGAATATATCTTTTTCCATAGGAGTGAACATAAATTATAGTTTGTTAAAATGCTTAATGGAACCTTGAATTGCAAATAACCACTGATTCAATTATTCAATGTCATAATATTACCAAGAAAGAAGTAAATTCATGAAGCTATTTGTAGAATAAATGAATATTACTGCTATACATGTTTATTGCTTTTGTTAAATGAATCTGAACAAATAATTCAATTTTGCAGGACGGGAAGAAGACCCAGGGAGATGCCTGGCCAGAGGAAGACCCAGGGAGATGCCGGGCCAGAGGAAGACCAAGGGAGATGCTGGGCCAGAGGAAGACCCAAGAGGGCGATGCAAGATGAGGCGACTGATGGAGGTATGAATATATCTTTTTCCATAGGAGTGAACATACATTATAGTTTGTTAAAATGCTTAATGGAACCTTGAATTGCAAATAACCACTGATTCAATTATTCAATGTCATAATATTACCAAGAAAGAAGTAAATTCATGAAGCTATTTGTAGAATAAATGAATATTACTGTTATACATGTTTATTACTTTTGTTAAATGAATCTGAACAAATAAATCAATTTTGCAGGACGGGAAGAAGACCCAGGGAGATGCCTGGCCAGAGGAAGACCCAGGGAGATGCCTGGCTAGAGGAAGACCAAGGGAGATGCCGGGCCAGAGGAAGACCCAGGGAGATGCCTGGCCAGAGGAAGACCCAGGGAGAAGCTGGGCCAGAGGAAGACCCTGGGAGATGCCGGGCCAGAGGAAGACCCAGGGAGATGCCTGGCCAGAGGAAGACCCAGGGAGATGCCGGGCCAGAGGAAGACCCTGGGAGATGCCGGGCCAGAGGAAGACCCAAGAAGGCGATGCAAGATGAGGCGACCGAGTGAGGTATGAAAATATCATTTTTTTTCATTGCCGTGAACATAAATTATAGTTTGTTAAAATGCTTAAAGGAACTTTGAAAAGCAAATGAACCACTGATTCAATTATTCAAAGTCATAATATTACCAAGATTGAAGTAATTTCATAAAGCTGTTTGTAGAATAAATGAATATTACTGTTTTATATATTAAATGCTTTTGTTAAATGGATCTGAACAACAAAAATTCAATTTTGCAGGACCGGAAGAAGACCAAGGGAGATGCTGGGCCAGAGGAAGACCCAGGGAGATGCTGGGCCAGAGGAAGACCCAGGGAGATGCCTGGCCAGAGGAAGACCCAGGGAGATGCCGGGCAAGAGGAAGACCCAAGAGGGCGATGCAAGATTAGGCGAGCGATGGAGGTATGAATATATCTTTTATTTCCATAGTAGTGAACATAAATTATAGGTTGATAAAATGCTTAAAGGAACTTTGAAAAGCAGATGAACCACTGATTCAATTATTCAAAGTCATAATATTACCAAGAAAGAAGTAATTTCATAAATCTGTTTGTAGAATAAATGAATATTACTGTTATACATGTTAAATGCTTTTGTTAAATGAATCTGAACAAAAGAATCAATTTTGCAGGATCGGAAGAAGACCCAGGGAGATGCCGGGCCAGAGGAAGACCCAGGGAGATGCCGGGCCAGAGGAAGACCCAAGAGGACGATGCAAGATGAGGCGACCGAGGGAGGTATAAATATCTTTTTTTTTGCATAGCAGTGAACTTAAATTATAGTTTTTTAAAAATCCCTAAAGGAACCTTGAAAAGCAAATGAACCACTGATTCAACTATTCAAGGTCAGAATATTATCAAGAAAGAAGTAATTTCATGAAGCTGTTTGTATAATAAATGAATAATACTGTTATACATGTTAAATGCTTTTGTTAAATGAATCTGAACAAAAAAAATCAATTTTGCAGGACCGGAAGAAGACCCAGAGGGATGTCGGGCAAGGGGAAGACCCAGGGAGATGCCTGGCCAGAGGAAGACCCAGGGAGAAGCTGGGCCAGAGGAAGACCCAGGGGGATGCCGGGCGAGAGGAAGACCAAGGGAGATGCCGGGCCAGAGGAAGACCCAAGAGGGCGATGCAAGATGAGGCGACCGAGGGAGGTATGAATATATCTTTTTTTGCATATCAGTGAACATAAATTATAGTTTTTTAAAATGCTTAAAGGAACCTAACAAGAAACAAAGATATAATTTTTAAATTCACAATATTTGTTATAAAAAATGTTATCCTGAAATTATTTTGTATCTTTATGAATGTAAATTTAGCTTAAGCGCTGTCAAGAAATATCTGCTAACAACCCAGCAGCTTTAATTTAAACAAGTTAATAAAAGCGTTTGTCATATTTTAATCTCACCAATGATATTTTACAGGACCAGATGAAGACCTGGGATGATGCCATGCCAGATGTTGTTGTGAAGGGACGTTAACTTTGGTGTTGGAGATATGTCTGTTTGAGGTGTCCAATCCTATGTCAGCTTCCCCCATCACTAATTAAGGGGTGAATAGCTGCAGGTAACAGTTCTCGAGAATTGCATCCTAGGCATTCTCATTTGCAGAACTGCTCTGCCAGGATTGGTATATCAAGGTTGTCTATCCTTGTTCAGAGTAAGGGACCATGGTTTTCATGGTGGATAGGGACCACACAGTCCCCAGTGTGGATGCGCCAGTTTAGTGTAGGGTACACCTCAGTAGGTTTAGTTTAGGGATAGGTTCCCCCTCCCCTCAGACATCTCCGACACCTGGTTGCTAGCTTCACAAACATACAACTGGAGGGTTCCACGCCAGTAGATGAGCAAAGAGGGTGCCGTGTCAAAGGACGAGCAAAGAGGGTTCCACGCCAGTAGATGACCAAAGAGGGCGCCATGCTAAAGGACGGCCAAAGTGGGCGATGTTCCATTGAATAACCTAAAGCGTAATATATGTTCTTATAATAACACAGTTTACGTCAAATGCTTGAAACAATTAAATCGTCACACTTGAATAGCTTGGAATTAAATATGTAAAACGTAATTGACTGAATGCTACAATGACAGATTGTTTCTATTAACGCGATTAAGTGAATAATTTGTGGACATTTAGTGTTTAATATTGTAACCTTCTGCTCAACATGGCATGATTTAGAGGTACATAGATTGCTAATGATCCAACATTTTATTTTCCAGATAACGACACCCAAAGAAGAAACCAGTGCGTTTTATCAATTATCTTATCAATTTCAAAATTCCCCATTGAACCGCATCTTCAAAAATGCCTCAAATTTCTTAGATTGAAAATTTTTGGGTAATTCATTTGAAATTTCTATTTTGGCCAAATCATTATCTTACTTTACTCATATAAATAGCCATATTTTATTCAGGACCAACGAGGGATTGGTTCAAAATTTCAAATTTCAACATTCCCTTTTCATAACAGCTTTCATAGCAGCTTTTATATATGAAATATGATATTTCGAAATATCTTCATTTAATTTTTGATTCGGCAACATTCATTTATTGTTTGCCTCAGTTGTGAAAATCCTGATAAAGATATTTTGGAAAGAGTAATTTGGTACATTCAAATCATTTGTTCGAGTTTTTGTTCTGCTTTCAAAATATTCTTGCTAATCTGATCTTGACACATCTAAATAAAAAATAAAGACTTTACAAACCATTTTTGGGTAATTTGGGGTATGATTAGGTTCATTGGTGCTAAAGAAAAAACATTCGCATAGTATGTTTCATTTCGAATTTACACTTTTATTTTTCTAATTACTGAAATTGTTTTACCATTTAATATTAATGCGGCTTTAAACTTAATCCAAACAAACAGAATCAAAGTCCTTTTAAATGCACCATGTTTTTATAATTTCTTAAAAATCTTTCAAATCCAATTTTCATTTGGGCTTTCGAATAACATCGTTCTTCTCATTTTGATAATCATTCATCAGTCGTTTCGATGTAAACATCTGTGTCCAAATTCTTTTTTGGTTCGTCTTCAAAATGATCTTCACTAAACTTGGCACATTCAACTGATGGGGCTGATAAGTTTACAAAAGATAATTTTGAAGCCGAAACAAAATAATCTCACCCTTGTAATCATTTTGTTTATAATTCCTTGTTAAGGGCTAAATTGAAATTATTTCTCTTCCAAATTGAAACTTTGAAGGTCCATCTTAAACTGACCATGTTTATATCATTTCTTTAAAATGATTTCAAATCCAATTTTCAGTTGGGCTTTTGAATAACATTATTCTTCTCATTTTGATAATCATCCATCAGTCGTTTCGATGAAAACAATAGTGTTCAAATTCTTTTTTGGTTCGTCTTCAAAATGAACTTCACTAAACTTGGCACATTCAAGTGATGGACTGATAAGTTTACAAAAAATAATTTTGAAGCCGAAACAAAATAATCTCACAATTGTAATCATTTTGTTGATAATTTCTTGTTGATCAGGCCTAAATTGAAAGTATTTCTCTTCCAAATTGAAACTTTGAAGGTCCATTTTAAATGCACCATGTTTATATCATTTCTTTAAAATGATTTCAAATTCAATTTTCAGTTTGGCTTTTGAATAACATTAGTCTTTTCATTTTGATAATCATTCATCAGTCGTTTCGATGAAAACAATCGTGTTCAAATTCGTTTTTGGTTCGTCTTCAAAATGATCTTCACTAAACTTGGCACATTCAAGTGATGGACTGATAAGTTTACAAAAAATAATTTTGAAGCCGAAACAAAATAATCTCACAATTGTAATCATTTTGTTGATTATTTCTTGTTGATCAGGCCTAAATTGAAATTATTCTCTTCCAAATTGAAACTTTGAAGGCCCATCTTAAATGCACCATGTTTATAGCATTTCTTTAAATGATTTCAAATCCAATTTTCATTTTGGCTATTGTATAACATTATTCTTCTCATTTTGATAATCATTCATCAGTCGTTTCGATGAAAACAATCGTGTTCAAATTCGTTTTTGGTTCGTCTTCAAAATGATCTTCACTAAACTTGGCACATTCAAGTGATGGACTGATAAGTTTACAAAAGATAATTTTGAAGCCGAAACAAAATAATCTCACAATTGTAATCATTTTGTTGATTATTTCTTGTTGATCAGGCCTAAATTGAAATTATTCTCTTCCAAATTGAAACTTTGAAGGCCCATTTTACATGCACCATGTTTATATCATTTCTTTAAAATGATTTCAAATCCAATTTTCAGTTTGGCTATTGTATAACATTATTCTTCTCATTTTGATAATCATCCTTTAGACAAAATCAGTCGTTTCGATGAAAACAACTGTGTTCAAATTCTTTTTTGGTTCGTCTTCAAAATGATCTTCACTAAACTTGGCACATTCAACTTATGGTGCTGATAAGTTTACAAAAGATAATTTTGAAGTCAAAACAAAATAATCTCACCCTTGTAATCATTTTGTTCATAAAGTTTTGTTTGATCAGGTCTAAATTGAATTTTGTTTTCCAAATTGAAAATATGAAAGTCTATCTTACATGCACCATGTTTATAGCATTTCTTTAAAATGATTTCAAATCCAATTTTCAGTTGGGCTTTTGATAACATTATTCTTCTCATTTTGATAATCATTCATCAGGAAAAATCAGTCGTTTCGATGAAAACAACTGTGTTGAAATTCAATTTTGGTTCGTCTTCAAAATGATCTTCACTAAACTTGGCACATTCAACTGATGGTGCTGACAAGTTTACAAAAGATAATTGATGAAAACAATAGTGTTCAAATTCTTTTTTGGTTCGTCTTCAAAATGAACGTCACTAAACTTGGCACATTCAAGTGATGGACTGATAAGTTTACAAAAAATAATTTTGAAGCCGAAACAAAATAATCTCACAATTGTAATCATTTTGTTGATAATTTCTTGTTGATCAGGCCTAAATTGATATTATTCTCTTCCAAATTGAAACTTTGAAGGTCCATCTTAAATGCACCATGTTTATATCATTTCTTTAAAATGATTTCAAATTCAATTTTCAGTTTGGCTTTTGAATAACATTAGTCTTTTCATTTTGATAATCATTCATCAGTCGTTTCGATGAAAACAATCGTGTTCAAATTCGTTTTTGGTTCGTCTTCAAAATGATCTTCACTAAACTTGGCACATTCAAGTGATGGACTGATAAGTTTACAAAAGATAATTTTGAAGCCGAAACAAAATAATCTCACAATTGTAATCATTTTGTTGATTATTTCTTGTTGATCAGGCCTAAATTGATATTATTCTCTTCCAAATTGAAACTTTGAAGGTCCATCTTAAATGCACCATGTTTATAGCATTTCTTTAAATGATTTCAAATCCAATTTTCATTTTGGCTTTTGAATAACATTATTCTTCTCATTTTGACAATCATACATCAGACAAAATCAGTCGTTTCGATAAAAACAACGATGTTCAAATTCTTTTTTGGTTCGTCTTCAAAATGATCTTCACTAAACTTGGCACATTCAACTGATAGTGCTGATAAGTTTACAAAAGATAATTTTGAAGCCGAAACAAAATAATCTCACAATTGTAATCATTTTGTTCATTATTTCTTGTTGATCAGGCCTAAATTGAAATTATTTCTCTTCCAAATTGAAACTTTGAAGGTCCATCTTAAATGCACCATGTTTATATCATTTCTTTAAAATGATTTCAAATTCAATTTTCAGTTGGACTTTTGAATAACTTAAGTCTTTTCATTTTGATAATCATCCATCACACAAAATCAGTCGTTTCGATGAAAACAACTGTGTTCAAATTCTATTTTGGTTCGTCTTCAAAATGATCTTCACTAAACTTGGCACATTCAAGTGATGGTGCTAAAAAGTTTACAAGAGATAATTTTGAATCCGAAACAAAATAATCTCACCCTTGATATCATTTTGTTGATTATTTCTTGTTGATCAGGCCTAAATTGAAATTATTTCTCTTCCAAATTGAAACTTTGAAGGTCCATCTTAAATGCACCATGTTTATATCATTTCTTTGAAATGATTTTAAATCCAATTTTCATTTTGGCTTTTGAATAACATTATTCTTCTCATTTTGACAATCATACATCAGACAAAATCAGTCGTTTCGATAAAAACAACGATGTTCAAATTCTTTTTTGGTTCGTCTTCAAAATGATCTTCACTAAACTTGGCACATTCAAGTGAATGTGCTGACAAGTTTACAAAAGATAATTTTGAAGCCGAAACAAAATAATCTCACCCTTTTAATCATTTTGTTCATTATTTCTTGTTGATCAGGCCTAAATTGAAATTATTTCTCTTCCAAATTGAAACTTTGAAGGTCCATCTTAAATGCACCATGTTTATATCATTTCTTTAAAATGATTTCAAATCCAATTTTCAGTTGGGCTTTTGATAACATTATTCTTCTCATTTTGATAATCATTCATCAGGAAAAATCAGTCGTTTCGATGAAAACAACTGTGTTGAAATTCTATTTTGGTTCGTCTTCAAAATGATCTTCACTAAACTTGGCACATTCAACTGATGGTGCTGACAAGTTTACAAAAGATAATTGATGAAAACAATAGTGTTCAAATTCTTTTTTGGTTCGTCTTCAAAATGAACTTCACTAAACTTGGCACATTTAAGTGATGGACTGATAAGTTTACAAAAAATAATTTTGAAGCCGAAACAAAATATCACAATTGTAATCATTTTGTTGATTATTCCTTGTAAAGGCCTAAATTGAAAGTATTTCTCTTCCAAATTGAAACTTTGAAGGTCCATCTTAAATGCACCATGTTAATATCATTTCTTTAAAATAATTTCAATCCAATTTTCAGTTTGGCTTTTGAATAACATTAGTCTTTTCATTTTGATAATCATTCATCAGTCGTTTCGATGAAAACAACTGGGTTCAATTTTCTTCCAAATTGAAACTTTGAAGGCCCATTTTACATGCACCATGTTTATATCATTTCTTTAAAATGATTTCAAATCCAATTTTCAGTTTGGCTATTGTATAACATTATTCTTCTCATTTTGATAATCATCCTTTAGACAAAATCAGTCGTTTCGATGAAAACAACTGTGTTCAAATTCTTTTTTGGTTCGTCTTCAAAATGATCTTCACTAAACTTGGCACATTCAACTTATGGTGCTGATCAGTTTACAAAAGATAATTTTGAAGTCAAAACAAAATAATCTCACCCTTGTAATCATTTTGTTCATAAAGTTTTGTTTGATCATGGCCTAAATTGAATTTTGTTTTCCAAATTGAAAATATGAAGGTCTATCTTACATGCACCATGTTTATAGCATTTCTTTAAAATGATTTCAAATCCAATTTTCAGTTGGGCTTTTGATAACATTATTCTTCTCATTTTGATAATCATTCATCAGGAAAAATCAGTCGTTTTGATGAAAACAACTGTGTTGAAATTCTATTTTGGTTCGTCTTCAAAATGATCTTCACTAAACTTGGCACATTCAACTGATGGTGCTGATAAGTTTACAAAAGATAATTTTGAAGCCGAAACAAAATAATCTCACCCTTTTAATCATTTTGTTGATTATTTCTTGTTGATCAGGCCTTAATTCAAATTTTTCTCTTCCAAATTGAAACTTTGAAGGTCCATCTTAAATGCACCATGTTTATATCATTTCTTTAAAATGATTTTAAATTCAATTTTCATTTGGACTTTTGAATAACTTTAGTCTTTTCATTTTGATAATCATCCATCACACAAAATCAGTCGTTTCGATGAAAACAACTGTGTTGAAATTCTATTTTGGTTCGTCTTCAAAATGATCTTCACTAAACTTGGCACATTCAAGTGATGGTGCTAAAAAGTTTACAAAAGATAATTTTGAATCCGAAACAAAATAATCTCACCCTTTTAATCATTTTGTTGATTATTTCTTGTTGATCAGGCCTTAATTCAAATTTTTCTGTTCCAAATTGAAACTTTGAAGGTCCATCTTAAATGTACCATGTTTATATCATTTCTTTAAAATGATTTTAAATCCAATTTTTAGTTGGGCTTTTGAATAACATTATTCTTCTCATTTTGATAATCATTCATCAGTCTTTTCGATGAAAACTGTGTTCAAATTCTTTTTTGGTTCGTCTTCAAAATGATTTTCACTAAACTTGGCACATTCAACTGAAGGGGCTGAAAAGTTTACAAAAGATAATTTTGAAGCCGAAACAAAATAATCCCACACTTGTAATCATTTTGTTGATTATTCCTTTTTGACCAGGCCTAAATTGAAATTATTTCTCTTCCAAATTGAAACTTTGACGGTCCATCTTAAATGCATCATGTTTATATTATTTCTTTAAAATTCTTTCAAATTCAATTTTCATTTGGGCTTTTGAATAACATTATTCTTCTCGTTTTGATAATCATCCATCAGACAAAATCAGTCGTTTCGATGAAAACAACCGTGTTCAAATTCTATTTTGGTTCGTCTTCAAAATGATCTTCACTATACTTGGCACATTCAACTGATGGTGCTGAAAAGTTTACAAAAGATAATTTTGAAGCCGAAACAAAATAATCCCACCCTTGTAATCATTTTGTTGATTATTCCTTGTTAAGGGCTAAATTGAAATTATTTCTCTTCCGAATTGAAACTTTGAAGGTCCATCTTAAATGCACCATGTTTATATCATTTCTTTAAAATGATTTTAAATCCAATTTTTAGTTGGACTTTTGAATAACATTGTTCTTTTCATTTTGATAATCATCCATCAGACAAAAACAGTCGTTTCGATGAAAACAAATGTGTTCAAATTATTTTTTGGTTCGTCTTCAAAATGATTTTCACTAAACTTGGCACATTCAAGTGATGGTGCTGATAAGTTTACAAAAGATAATTTTAAAGCCGAAACAAAATAATCTCACCCTTGTAATAATTTGTTGATTATTCCTTGTTGACCAGGCCTAAATTGAAATTATTTCTCTTCCAAATTGAAACTTTGAAGGTCCATCTTAAATGCACCATGTTTATATCATTTCTTTAAAATGATTTCAAATCCAATTTTCAGTTGGGCTTTTGATAACATTATTCTTCTCATTTTGATAATCATTCATCAGGAAAAATCAGTCGTTTTGATGAAAACAACTGTGTTGAAATTCTATTTTGGTTCGTCTTCAAAATGATCTTCACTAAACTTGGCACATTCAACTGATGGTGCTGATAAGTTTACAAAAGATAATTTTGAAGCCGAAACAAAATAATCTCACCCTTTTAATCATTTTGTTGATTATTTCTTGTTGATCAGGCCTTAATTCAAATTTTTCTCTTCCAAATTGAAACTTTGAAGGTCCATCTTAAATGCACCATGTTTATATCATTTCTTTAAAATGATTTTAAATTCAATTTTCATTTGGACTTTTGAATAACTTTAGTCTTTTCATTTTGATAATCATCCATCACACAAAATCAGTCGTTTCGATGAAAACAACTGTGTTGAAATTCTATTTTGGTTCGTCTTCAAAATGATCTTCACTAAACTTGGCACATTCAAGTGATGGTGCTAAAAAGTTTACAAAAGATAATTTTGAATCCGAAACAAAATAATCTCACCCTTTTAATCATTTTGTTGATTATTTCTTGTTGATCAGGCCTTAATTCAAATTTTTCTGTTCCAAATTGAAACTTTGAAGGTCCATCTTAAATGTACCATGTTTATATCATTTCTTTAAAATGATTTTAAATCCAATTTTTAGTTGGGCTTTTGAATAACATTATTCTTCTCATTTTGATAATCATTCATCAGTCTTTTCGATGAAAACTGTGTTCAAATTCTTTTTTGGTTCGTCTTCAAAATGATTTTCACTAAACTTGGCACATTCAACTGAAGGGGCTGAAAAGTTTACAAAAGATAATTTTGAAGCCGAAACAAAATAATCCCACACTTGTAATCATTTTGTTGATTATTCCTTTTTGACCAGGCCTAAATTGAAATTATTTCTCTTCCAAATTGAAACTTTGACGGTCCATCTTAAATGCATCATGTTTATATTATTTCTTTAAAATTCTTTCAAATTCAATTTTCATTTGGGCTTTTGAATAACATTATTCTTCTCGTTTTGATAATCATCCATCAGACAAAATCAGTCGTTTCGATGAAAACAACCGTGTTCAAATTCTATTTTGGTTCGTCTTCAAAATGATCTTCACTATACTTGGCACATTCAACTGATGGTGCTGAAAAGTTTACAAAAGATAATTTTGAAGCCGAAACAAAATAATCCCACCCTTGTAATCATTTTGTTGATTATTCCTTGTTAAGGGCTTAATTGAAATTATTTCTCTTCCGAATTGAAACTTTGAAGGTCCATCTTAAATGCACCATGTTTATATCATTTCTTTAAAATGATTTTAAATCCAATTTTTAGTTGGACTTTTGAATAACATTGTTCTTTTCATTTTGATAATCATCCATCAGACAAAAACAGTCGTTTCGATGAAAACAAATGTGTTCAAATTATTTTTTGGTTCGTCTTCAAAATGATTTTCACTAAACTTGGCACATTCAAGTGATGGTGCTGATAAGTTTACAAAAGATAATTTTAAAGCCGAAACAAAATAATCTCACCCTTGTAATAATTTGTTGATTATTCCTTGTTGACCAGGCCTAAATTGAAATTATTTCTCTTCCAAATTGAAACTTTGAAGGTCCATCTTAAATGCACCATGTTTATATCATTTCTTTAAAATGATTTCAAATTCAATTTTCATATGGGCTTTTGAATAACATTGTTCTTCTCATTTTGATAATCATTCATCAGTCGTTTCGATGAAAACAACTGAAATTATTTCTCTTCCAAATCAACAGAAACAAAGTCCTTCTTAAATGTCCTATGCTTATATCATTTCTTTATAATAATTTCAATCCTGTTTTCAGTTGGACTTTTGAATAACATTATTCTTCTCATTTTGATAATCATCCATCAGACAAATTCAGTCGTTTCGATGAAAACAAATGTGTTCAAATTCTTTTTTGGTTCGTCTTCAAAATTATCTTCACTAAACTTGGCACATTCAAATGATGGTGCTGATAAGTTTACAAAAGATAATTTTGAAGCCGAAACAAAATAATCTCACCCTTGTAATAATTTTGTTGATTATTCCTTGTTGACCAGGCCTAAATTGAAATTATTTCTCTTCCAAATTTAATCTTTGAAGGTCCATCTTAAATGTACCATGTTTATATAATTTCTTTAAAATGATTTCAAATCTAATTTTCACTTTTGCTTTCGAAAAGAATAATATCATTAATATAATTTTGAACATCTAATAATATTTCCAGTGTCTGGTTTAAGTTTACATGTGTTTAACATTTCAATCGCCAATGCTAGAATTTTTAAATATAAAAAGTAATTGAAAGGCATGAAGTTTTGAGAAAAATGTCTCTTTAATTATGTAATTTTTTTTAGATTACATGTACATGTACATAGCTAATAGATTGCGCTTAAAGCGGGTTGCCATGTTATGAAACCGTACCATATTCTGGACTTTGTTCTTATCTTTTGTATAGTTTCAACTTGATTCAATTGAAGGCTTATTATCTTATCATTTCGAGCTCTACCCCTTTTTTAGTATGCAAATGATGGATTTCTCGACTTTGCCAACACCATTCCAAAATATATTACTTATCAAAACAAATTTAAATTTCCAACGGGGTTATTTTCATCTTGGTTTTTTTGTCCACCATTAATAATTACCTGCATGGCAGTGTGTAGCCTTCAATTGAATACAAAGTCTTTTTCTCATTTCATTCAATCAGTCATTTCTTGGAAATTATGATAACAAATATTGCTTTTATATGTATGCAATACATGTATCGAATGTTCTCTATTTGCTATGTGTAAACTATGTTGAATATAGTTTTACTCAGTTATTATACTGGCACTTATGTCACGAGATGTCCATGACTTACGAATTACTTTTGTTGATTATTCAACATAATTCTATTTGGTAGAAGAATCGTACACATTGATATTGTAATATTTTAAAGTTTTATTTATGATTTAGTTCCTAATGTTTAAAACCAGTATATGAGGAAGACAGGATCATATTATGTGAGGACGGACTAATATGTGTTGCAGATTATAGCAACAAGAACATCCTCTGTTTTATGAAATGTTCACGTCCTAAGGTACAAAAATGTCTACCCAACAATAATCTTGAAGAAATATGATGCTTGTTACCCTATTACCTCCGGTTAAGCTAAACAAAAGGGAATGAACTATACTAATTCAATCCCATTTGTCATAAAATGCAAAAGTCTTTTGAATAATTTAAAATTGATTTGTTTATTGTTACAAACAAAACAGTGTATGTAGATGTGTACATCATCAAGTAATGATTTTGAAGCGTTTATTATGAATGGAATACTACATTATTTTGTAATATATATTTAATTGTGAAGTTTGAAGTAGAATGTTAGCTATAAAAGGGAATGTCACATATATGAAATAACCATTTGCCATGTAATGTTTGAAAGAATGTGATTTCTTCGGTAACACAATTTATTTTTTAGTTAAGCACTGTATCAGTCACTTTGCTTTGTGGATTTGTTTTCACTGCGTTAAAGTTCTCTAGACTAGTACAATGTCTTGGCTAATATCACAATTGCAAATAGCGTATTGTGGTAACTCGTCTTTTTACATAATTGAAGTTATGACAGACCATGTAACATTGAGTTAAGAACTTTACAAAGTACATACTTATGTTTCGATTACTTTGTAAATCAATCAACTGTGATAATCATCTTTTATATAGTGTGTTTACAAAACTATTGTCTATGGGTTTGCTCATAATAATTTCATCACGTTATGTATCCGTTAATGTTATACTGTCATCATAAATCTTAGACTAAGCATATTATTGATGATTATCATCAATCAAGAATGTAATATCAATTATTGTTCTCTATATAATGAAAACGTATTTGACTATAAAATGCAACAGTTAAATGATGTTGAAACCTACATACTCTGAAGTGCAAGAAACGCCAATGTAGTGCATCTTCACTGTGTGTACTAAAACCTGACATTGTTTGCTTCTACGGCGAATAATACAGTTCATTTAAGTTTCATTAGTTTTTGCTTATATAGTGTGTTATGTACTTGGTCTAAGGTTATCACTCCTATTATTCCTCTTTCTCTATCTCTTATCGTCCGTGTCTATCTCTCCCTCCCTTTCTATTTCTCTCTCTCTCTCTCTCTGTCACTCTCTGTTTACATCGTTATTTAAATTTGATTTAATAAGAATAATATGTTTGTTCACTGGCTTTTAAACGGTTTGAAAGTTAAACTCGTATGAATACCGGAGCATGTCTACGATATTCATACAACAGCTTAACTTGTACTCCTCGACCCGTTTATCAACCAGTGAAATAAACATACTTGACTTGATGAATGAACTGTATTCTTATACTTGTTTGAACAATGTAGTTTCTTCACCCATGCAAACCATGTTCGAATGTAAAACTGGAAAAATGAATAAAGATCTCAAATGAAAATAGTAAGTCCTTTATTCACAAACATCATCATTTTAATGGAGATTGCTTCAGGCAGTTGCTGTAGACAAAGAAAGCGTTCTTGAAAGGATTCGTAGGCTTAGTTATTTCTAATGCACTATTTAGTGGAGCGGCTTGGTAAAATTTTAAGAAAAAATTGATACATGGTGGCAGAAAGCCTCATATTTTGCACATAATAGGCTTTTGCTATCCCTGACATAAAATCATCAAGAGGCAGTCCATATTTTCTTAAGATTTAATTTTATTGATCTATGAAAATTTAAAAAAATCCATGACAAGAAACGAAGCATCATAAAATCAGCATCTTAAAAATTATCTCCCTTTACTTAAAACTTACCTTCCTTTAAAGGGACAGTAGCACGGTTTTAAGGTGATGTCAGGAAAATGAAAATTAATTGTTCCAATTGAATGACAATGTATTTAAACTAAATGGAGCACTTCTAATTCAAATATATATGGTAAAGTTTAGCCATAGGATTCCTTTTTCTTACAGAAAATGAATTAAAGCTGTTCAAAGAAAATGGCCGCCAATGGATTTTATGTGAATCGTCATACTTTGTCCTCTGAATATGGATGATTGGTTTTTGTAATGAGATTTTTGACAGTCAAAATAATACATTTATTCTTAACTTAAAATCAATGAAAATTTTAAGATATAGATATATAAAAAAAACCGTGCTATTGCCCCTTTAAGGCATTCCTGATAAACAGGGGTAGAGTGATCTCCCTTGTCTGTCGTCTGCATGGTATTTTGATGAAGATTTCTGGTCATATTTAGATGGATATGAGTTAAACAGGTTGTGGGAAGTCTCTCAAATTGAAGTCATGGCCTGCAATCCTGATCATCAACTATGATTTCGTTTACTAACCGTCTTTTTTCAATAAACAAATCGTTTACGAAACCTGTCAACATCAAATTTCGTTTACCAAACTTTCTGTCAATTTTGGATTGAACGTCCTCTGATTTTGAGGCCGCTTCACCGCGCATTGATACAGTAATTTCAGAGCTGGCATTCTGCTGTTTACTGAGATTAAAACTTTTAAAACCTTATTTAACAAGTTTTATTTCTGTGTGTTTACGGGGGATGACCAAATAATTTGAGGTAGATGAATGAAACCGACCGAACAATTTTACTCACAGGTACCAACGGCAGTTAAAGTCTCATGTTCAAACACGTCATTTACCCAACTTCGGTGTTCTTTACCTTAATATTGTTTAGTTTGGTTTCAATTTAAAATTTACTTGCTATCAATCCAGCATAACATGTCTCTGATTTTCAAACACACTAGGTTTATCTCCTAATTAACCCTAAATCAGCGCTTCGTTTACTAATCCCTCTTTCCCTTCAAAATATATCTATCAAACAATATATTGGTTTCTTACCCTTCTTCCAATCATGTCAACATATCATTTACCGAATCCTCATTTTTCCCTCTGCCCACCCACAAATAGTTAACCATAACTGTACACCCTGTCAACATACTGCTTGCCAAAATCCTCTTTGCCCTTCTCCATGTGAATTACCAAACCCCTTTCGCCTCATGATGTTGTTTATCACTGTTGTGATCATTCTCAGATTGTCATTGGTTTATGTGGTATGCGTATTGATGAACACACACCCCAGGATCATGATAAACGTCTATCATCTAAAAAATCCTAGATTGTGTTCCAAAGTTCTTTTATACCTGATCGTTTCGTGTTTCTGAATACTTCAATGATTATATTGATGTTGATCAAGTTCTTCTTATAAAATATGCTATTAAACGGTATGAAAAGGGTTTTGCTTATTCTTATAAACAAATGATTGGTATCATCATCGGGATTCGAACCCGGGCCTCTGGTAAGAGGCCAGCAAGCCTACCGCACTCTGCTCCAAACAAAACATTCATTTTCAACAAATTTAGTGAAACAAAAAGGCAAGATCGACTTCAGTCGAAACAAATATCTAAAGCATTATCTAGTGGGAATCGCAATCTGTTATATGAGAGCATGAGAGAGACATAAGTAAATCGCTAAGCAAACCTACAAGTCAACAACCGACATGATTCACCTCAAAATGTTTCTGTCTGGTAAAGTGATTTTATTCATTTTATTCATTTTAGAAACTTCATATTGTCAATATTTTAAATTGTATTCTACACAATTTGTAAATTCAATGATAAAATAACAGTTATTTCAAGTCAAGCTTCAACGAAGCTACCGTGCACAATTTTAAACCTATTCAGTCAGTCAGTCAGATAAATGTAATGAGACAAATAAAAGCTACAAAGCAAATAAAAGCTACAAACGTTAATCATGACCGTTTAATTTGGATTGTTAAAATTTGTTGTTTCTCACAAAGAAAATTAAGATGTTTAGAAATTTACAGCCCGGTCATTTGTTTTGTACTACATGTTTGGTCAACGCCCTATGTATTCTTAAATCACGAAGCAATTGATGCCAAATAATTATGAAATGAGACCATATGAAGCGGAGTACAAGACATTATTGATTAACATTGTCATTGATCATATAAAAATGAAATGATATTCTATCAATATATATTATAAATATAATACGAAAAATGAAAGACACTTCTGGTGTAACATATTTATTTCTATAAAGAACTGGATTGGTAAGCAAGCCATAAGATTATGTTAATACCGCTTCAAAATAAAACAAACGGAACATCTCGTGGTGAATTTAAAAATATGTACATATTCATCTATAAACACGCCAACAAGATAAGGAACATGTCATGGTGAGTTAACAAGTGTAATATACTTATCTATCAAACGTCAACACGATAAAGAACATGTCATGGTTGATATACATAATATATTATCTACATATATATAAACGCCAACAAGGTTAAACAATACATCATATATTTGCCTATAATTCCTATCTTATAAATCGTATATGACACGTCTACTTGCAGGTCTGTCGACAATCTTATGGCTCCTATCATCAACAGAAGCCGCTAAACGTAATATTACCTGTTTTACCTTTACCTATCCTTAATCACACCATTGAAAAGATACTTACGTTGCTGTAATATGAACATCCTTCGGGTTTCAAGAAAATGTACATTATTTCAACCGATGAACACACATGATGGCTTTTCACTAAGGCCAATGTCCTGATCCCAATTATTAAACCGTGTCCTGTCAAGGATATTGAAAGTGTCCGATAAAATTTGGTTTTCCGAAGCGCTCGTAAATAACTTTCAAACGATTACTTCTGACACAGCGCCGCTGAAGTCGCATTAGTAAATCAATTGCTACTTTTATTGCTTCCAATCTGACATCTCTCTTATATACTCAGGGGCAAAAGAAACGATACCAACTTTCCAAAAGAGTACAAAACAAAATCCTGTCGTAAATGAAATGCGACTTAGTATCCTATCGTTAGACAAATACGTTTTGAAGAAGTACTCATAATTTCAAACACCAGAGTATGATACTTTTAATTGTATGACTAATACAAATACACGAGAGATCCAAAACAGATTTTTCAATGTTATTTTTGGTCATAACCTTTGGAAGTGGATTAGGAAAATTAATGATAAAAATAATATGGTCATGCATTTTGTCTGTATGTTGGTTTAAAAACAAGCAAAGGGGCCATTTTCCATATCCCATCTCGTCTCGTTAAGGAGATGTTTTGTTTTTTTGAAAGGCGTGTTTTCAAAAGCGTTCACAGATAAAGCTTTGAAATTTAAAAATTAGTTTAGTTGGTTCTTGAAGACATGAAATAGCACTGAGTTTGTATTGTTCATCCAGCTATTGTCTGCCAGCATTGTGATGATTTGAGTTTGTTTTGTTCATTCAACCATCATGTGCTCTCGTTGTAATGATGTGAGTTTATTATGTTCATTCAGCCATCGTGTGCCCTCATTGTAATGTTGTGAGTTTATTATGTTTATTCAGCCATCGTGTGCCCACATTGTCATGGTGTGAGTTTGTTTTGTTCATTCGGCTATTGTATGCTCACATTGTCATGATGTGAGTTTGTTTTGTTCATTCAGCCATCGTGTGCCCTCATTGTAATGATGTGAGTTTGTTTTGCTCATTCAGCAATCCTGTGCCCACGTTGTGATAATGAGAGTTTGTTTTGTTCATTCGGCCATCATGTGTCATTGTTGTAATGATGTGAGGTTGTTTTAATCATTCAGCTATCGTGTGCCCGCATTGTAAAATGTGAGTTTGTTTGAATCATTCAGCCATCGTGTGTCCACATTGTAATGATGTGAGGTTGTTTTGTTCATCCAGCTATTGTGTGCCCGCATTGTAATGATGTGAGTTTGTATTGTTCATCCAACGATTGTGTGCCCGCATTGTAATGATTTGAGTTTGTTTTGTTCATTCAACCACCACCGGATCTTGATAAACGTCTATCATCTAAAAAATCCTAGATTGTGTTCCAAAGTTCTTTTATACCTGATCGTTTCGTGTTTCTGAATACTTCAATGATTATATTGATGTTGATCAAGTTCTTCTTATAAAATATGCTATTAAACGGTATGAAAAGGGTTTTGCTTATTCTTATAAACAAATGATTGGTATCATCATCGGGATTCGAACCCGGGCCTCTGGTAAGAGGCCAGCAAGCCTACCGCACTCTGCTCCAAACAAAACATTCATTTTCAACAAATTTAGTGAAACAAAAAGGCAAGATCGACTTCAGTCGAAACAAATATCTAAAGCATTATCTAGTGGGAATCGCAATCTGTTATATGAGAGCATGAGAGAGACATAAGTAAATCGCTAAGCAAACCTACAAGTCAACAACCGACATGATTCACCTCAAAATGTTTCTGTCTGGTAAAGTGATTTTATTCATTTTATTCATTTTAGAAACTTCATATTGTCAATATTTTAAATTGTATTCTACACAATTTGTAAATTCAATGATAAAATAACAGTTATTTCAAGTCAAGCTTCAACGAAGCTACCGTGCACAATTTTAAACCTATTCAGTCAGTCAGTCAGATAAATGTAATGAGACAAATAAAAGCTACAAAGCAAATAAAAGCTACAAACGTTAATCATGACCGTTTAATTTGGATTGTTAAAATTTGTTGTTTCTCACAAAGAAAATTAAGATGTTTAGAAATTTACAGCCCGGTCATTTGTTTTGTACTACATGTTTGGTCAACGCCCTATGTATTCTTAAATCACGAAGCAATTGATGCCAAATAATTATGAAATGAGACCATATGAAGCGGAGTACAAGACATTATTGATTAACATTGTCATTGATCATATAAAAATGAAATGATATTCTATCAATATATATTATAAATATAATACGAAAAATGAAAGACACTTCTGGTGTAACATATTTATTTCTATAAAGAACTGGATTGGTAAGCAAGCCATAAGATTATGTTAATACCGCTTCAAAATAAAACAAACGGAACATCTCGTGGTGAATTTAAAAATATGTACATATTCATCTATAAACACGCCAACAAGATAAGGAACATGTCATGGTGAGTTAACAAGTGTAATATACTTATCTATCAAACGTCAACACGATAAAGAACATGTCATGGTTGATATACATAATATATTATCTACATATATATAAACGCCAACAAGGTTAAACAATACATCATATATTTGCCTATAATTCCTATCTTATAAATCGTATATGACACGTCTACTTGCAGGTCTGTCGACAATCTTATGGCTCCTATCATCAACAGAAGCCGCTAAACGTAATATTACCTGTTTTACCTTTACCTATCCTTAATCACACCATTGAAAAGATACTTACGTTGCTGTAATATGAACATCCTTCGGGTTTCAAGAAAATGTACATTATTTCAACCGATGAACACACATGATGGCTTTTCACTAAGGCCAATGTCCTGATCCCAATTATTAAACCGTGTCCTGTCAAGGATATTGAAAGTGTCCGATAAAATTTGGTTTTCCGAAGCGCTCGTAAATAACTTTCAAACGATTACTTCTGACACAGCGCCGCTGAAGTCGCATTAGTAAATCAATTGCTACTTTTATTGCTTCCAATCTGACATCTCTCTTATATACTCAGGGGCAAAAGAAACGATACCAACTTTCCAAAAGAGTACAAAACAAAATCCTGTCGTAAATGAAATGCGACTTAGTATCCTATCGTTAGACAAATACGTTTTGAAGAAGTACTCATAATTTCAAACACCAGAGTATGATACTTTTAATTGTATGACTAATACAAATACACGAGAGATCCAAAACAGATTTTTCAATGTTATTTTTGGTCATAACCTTTGGAAGTGGATTAGGAAAATTAATGATAAAAATAATATGGTCATGCATTTTGTCTGTATGTTGGTTTAAAAACAAGCAAAGGGGCCATTTTCCATATCCCATCTCGTCTCGTTAAGGAGATGTTTTGTTTTTTTGAAAGGCGTGTTTTCAAAAGCGTTCACAGATAAAGCTTTGAAATTTAAAAATTAGTTTAGTTGGTTCTTGAAGACATGAAATAGCACTGAGTTTGTATTGTTCATCCAGCTATTGTCTGCCAGCATTGTGATGATTTGAGTTTGTTTTGTTCATTCAACCATCATGTGCTCTCGTTGTAATGATGTGAGTTTATTATGTTCATTCAGCCATCGTGTGCCCTCATTGTAATGTTGTGAGTTTATTATGTTTATTCAGCCATCGTGTGCCCACATTGTCATGGTGTGAGTTTGTTTTGTTCATTCGGCTATTGTATGCTCACATTGTCATGATGTGAGTTTGTTTTGTTCATTCAGCCATCGTGTGCCCTCATTGTAATGATGTGAGTTTGTTTTGCTCATTCAGCAATCCTGTGCCCACGTTGTGATAATGAGAGTTTGTTTTGTTCATTCGGCCATCATGTGTCATTGTTGTAATGATGTGAGGTTGTTTTAATCATTCAGCTATCGTGTGCCCGCATTGTAAAATGTGAGTTTGTTTGAATCATTCAGCCATCGTGTGTCCACATTGTAATGATGTGAGGTTGTTTTGTTCATCCAGCTATTGTGTGCCCGCATTGTAATGATGTGAGTTTGTATTGTTCATCCAACGATTGTGTGCCCGCATTGTAATGATTTGAGTTTGTTTTGTTCATTCAACCACCATGTGCCCTCGTTGTAATGATGTGAGTTTATTATGTTCATTCAGCCATCGTGTGCCCTCATTGTAATGTTGTGAGTTTATTATGTTCATTCAGCCATCGTGTGCCCTCATTGTAATGATGTGATTTTATTATGTTAATTCAGCCATCGTGTGCCCACATTGTCATGGTGTGAGTTTATTATGTTCATTCAGCCATCGTGTGCCCTCATTGTAATGATGTGATTGTATTATGTTAATTCAGCCATCGTATGCTCACATTGTCATGATGTGAGTTTGTTTTGTTCATTCTGCCATCGTGTGCCCTCATTGTAATGATGTGAGTTTGTTTTGTTCATTTAGCCATCGTGTGCCCTCATTGTAATGATGTGATTTTATTATGTTAATTCAGCCATCGTGTGCCCACATTGTCATGGTGTGATTTTATTATGTTAATTCAGCCATCGTGTGCCCACATTGTCATGGTGTGAGTTTGTTTTGTTCATTCGGCTATCGTATGCTCACATTGTCATGATGTGATTTTGTTTTGTTCATTCTGCCATCGTGTGCCCTCATTGTAATGATGTGAGTTTGTTTTGTTCATTCAGCTATCGTGTGCCCTTATTGTAATGATATGAGTTTGTTTTGTTCATTTGGCTATCGTATGCTCACATTGTCATGATGTGAGGTTGTTTTGTTCATTCAGCCATCGTGTGCCAACATTGTAATGATGTGAGTTTGTTTTGTTCATTCAGCTATCGTGTGCCCACATTGTAATGATGTGAAGAATCCATGGAGTTGCGGCTCACAGGTTTGTGAGGGAATCGAGGTATGGACGACACATTATAAATGTGATCTTAATAATTCTCATTGATCAGTTCTGTTTCGCAGTATCAATTATATTCTATTCTTTAATCGAATCATTTTGGATACGTTATTTTGTTCACTGATAACAATCCTTGCTGTTTTAGGCCATTAGTCGGTGTGTCACGTACTTGCACACGGACTAGACTTACGGATTATTTATATTTTACGAACTATCGTTAACTGTTCGAACATGAATCACGATATCTTTTGTGCAAAAATATATACGAAATGTATTTCGAAACTCTTTATCATCTATCTCTTATTATTCGTAGATCACTCGAATAAGTCTCGTAACTTCTTCTTATCTATCTCTTATAATTTGTTGACCATTCGTACAAGTTTCATAGCTTTTAAGCATCATCATCTAATCTTTACAGTTCGTTTCAACACGACTCCGAACATTCGTGATTTTATTTTAATATTCATGCAGACTTTGGATGATTCAAATCTTAGTGAACACCTTGCCACTTTTGCTGTACCCAAAAGCTATAAAAATGCAACAAGGAATCGAAGCAAGATGAATTGGGATTTGTAATTGCAAACAACAACACGAATTTCTTGATTTTAACATTATATACGATAACAATATTTTACTTTTCTGATTATAAGCAGTTTTAATCTTTTATACACATAATTAAAACAATATTTATTCATGTACTCAGGTTCCAGGGGATTCCCTCATTGAATGTCTCTCACCAAAAGATACATTTTACTACAGGATGTATACATCATAAGGATTCATAAAAAGATATAAAGTGGAAAACAAACATATACACGAAGAACTTAATAAAGCACCCTTTATTTTGTAAAATGAATTTTGGTGCTCTTTGACTATTTTGATAAATTTGATGTATCGACCACTCCAGATATAACAACTGCCTTTTCATTGGCTATTTAATTTAACTTAAAATCGCTAATGTACAAAAGTAACGAAAAACTGTGAGACTACTGAAATTTGAACTAAACATTAAACTTTGGATGTTATAAATCAAAAATAAAATTTTTGATCCCTAGTTGACATTCATACACGAAATACCTTTTTATTATGCATGATAAGAGGCTAGCAAGACATTGAATTTTCAGTACTTTTTTCATCAACATTGATAAAATGCCTACAGTCTTAACATCTGTGAATAAATTTGAGATTCCTTGAATTGAACTTGTTGATTAAAAACTTCTTCTTCTTTCTTTAGATAAGGCATTATCTTTTACGGTTGCCAATTAATGTCTTTGTGCAGTTTCCTTTAAATTCGATATTCGTGAATTTTGTGATTTTTAAGGTTCATACTGCTTTAAGGATTGAATTTTGCTATGATCAATTCACTCAAGAGAATGATAATAATCACATTGCAGCAAAAAAATTTGACTTTCATTTTCAATTATAAGGAAACTTGGATTTTGACTAACAAATACTAAGTTTTTGTAAAACCAGTTATTCAGCGACAGTGAATCGTAAACCGAATGAAGTTTTCGTTTCCACAATGCTAGATGATCGTTCTATTACAAAATCCTTATTGTTTGCCTGTACCTATGCTTTGTTTATTATCTGTTTGAAAAAGTTGGGGTGCTTAACTAAGTTCTTTGTTTATATAATTGTAATACATTTTCAGGTGAAGTGTCTGCTTTCCATGTGTATTAATGTCTATCACAGATGAGAATTTAATATCGTTCTCCAAATGTAAAAAGCTACTTTCCTTTCCAGGATGGTTGCTACTGGCAAGTAAACCGGGAAAATGGCGACATCCGGGTACATGCTCGCTGTATCTCAGATGATGTGAGTTTCATGAGTAATTGTCAAGACACAGGTGAGGTGATATGAGGTTTATCGCCGCTTTCAACAGAACTTCACTTATATCGCGGCTGTTATTGCCAGGAGAAAGCCCGCAACACTGTTGTGGCTATGTATTGCGGTAAAACCTGCCCGTATCGGCTGGAACTAGCGATCCATGGGTGGTACTGCGCTTAAATTAAGAGGAGCATTGCACCCAAACCTGAATTCGTATGGAACAGTTCTCTACTACATACAAAGTTGCCGCGCCCCTGGCCTACTAGGCAGAGGACCCAGTGCAATGAAATATAAAGCAATTTCACAATAAAACTGTCTTCTCCTATGCACTATCATCAATTGTTATAACGCCCTTCAGATCTCTTAAAAAATAGATAGTTACTAAAAAGAGTTTAAAGTTTTTCAAGAAAACTTTGATGGCATACTTATTCAAAATTTTCTCTTATCATTTGTAATACAGTTAAACAAATATTCGTGCACACCAAATACACGTTAAGCATGTAGCTTTGCCTTCGAAAAAGGTTATGAATAAATGTGACTTAACATTTGTTGGTGCAATACATTGTATTACGAAAACGATATTGAACGATCTGCACTAATATATTGGCATTGCTATAATATTTCAAGTCGGCGAATTTTTATATATTTTTGACTATGTAATGTTGACAAGTAATAAACAAAATACTTTACTCGGTCCCCTTTTTATACATTTTTATAAAAACTCGCTTTCGCTCGTTAAATACTACCCCAATGACTCGTTTGATAAAAATGTTATTTAACGGGACGTGGTTTAGTATTGTCTATATCTCCAGACCTGTCACCACCCCGACCACTGGCACGGGTACCCAGGATGGGCAGGCACATTCCTAGAGAACGGATGCTGTTTCGGCTCGCACAACTGTAGCATACCCCAGCTTACTGCATCGATGAACAGTAAGAGTCTTTGATCACCAACTTGTGAGGCCAAAAGTCTTATACGCAGCAGATTATGTTAAGGTCTACTCAGATCGTCAATATGAACTTTTACTACCTTTTACTATCAAGTTATCTTCCGCATGTGATCAGGGTAAACAGATGTAAACAGGGTCTTAAGTGTAAAAAAACCGAGGATGTTCCATTCACCTCTTCACTGTGGTATTTGTAAAAATGTTTCTTACGGATGCATGATTTTGAAAGCTCAGGTCTCCTTTGCAAGAAGATTGCGTATTGATGGACAAAAACATATGAACATGATTATTTATTTGTAATTACCTATTTATGTAATGAAGGAAATCATTTTTGCAGTATATAAATTAAATAACTCAAAGGGACAATAGCACGTTTTTTGAAAATTTTCACTGATAAATTGACCTTAATGCTAAATGTATTATTTTAAAAATGTAATATTATAAAAATATCATTACACTCACCATTGACGACCATTTTTTTGCACCTTTAATCCATTTTGTGTAAGAAAAAGGAATCGCATGTCTGAACTTTACATCATATATTCGATTTGTTACTGATTTAGGTACTTTACATGCATTGTCTTTCAATTTGAACCATTTGTTTCATTTTCCTGACATCACCTTATAGTCCCCCTAATACGTGCCACTGCCCTTTTAAAAAGTCAATTCAAAAATAACGTTTCTATACGATGAAAGTTGAATCAGACAAAGTTTGAAAAATATGACAATGTCACCACACATTTCGAAAATAGGAGTAAAGTGTTTGAAGTAAAATACATTCTGAGGCAAAAGAAACGATACAATATAAAATACATGAATGTGTGAGCCACGCTTGATAATTGGGACGAAAACAGGGTTACTTCATTCCTTCAGCATCCTTCTGAACTAAATTATTAATTTGAAAACCATAGCCTATATCTTCTCGTTTTTCAAGAACACGTCTCTCAAATTATGTCGTTTTGAAGTACCATTAACTAGAGGATATAGGATAGTGAAAACTGGCTTTTCACTTGTGTTTCTAGCATCCTATAGTAAATATACGTTAACAAAATAATTTCAATCCAATTTGTTTTATTCTTGACAAAACATTGAAAAATATTTTTGGGCCCCCAAGTGTTCTTAAACAATAACAACTTTGTTTCTCTGCTGACAGAATGGAATCATTACTACCAGACTCATCCTGCTACACACGCCCCGAAAGGTAAACAATCTCAATCTAAAATAATTTAAAAGCATTTTAACACCTTTGTTTAATATTTTTAATTTTTTTTAGATTACCCTGATTAATGTTTTATTGATATCTGATAAAGAACATGGAAAACCTTTGGCCCAGGTTATCTTTAGGAAGGTGTTGCTCGGTGTATGTGTTCTGTCTCTCAATAATCAATATAGCTCTCAGGGATGGTCGCATATCTTCTTACGCAAAGCCTAACACGCCAATTTCCTAACTGTCAGTTTTATACCTTGCTGCGGACCCTTGAGTTTTCTGTGCTTATATCAGCGCCACCTCAAGTTACTTTCTGATAGGAATATTGCTTTCTCTTATAGTAAGCTAGAGAGCAAGCACAGAAAACTCAAGGGTATGCAGCAAGGCATAAAACTGACAGTACGGAAACAGACGTTTTATGCTTTCGTAGGAAGATGTGTCACCCAGTATTATTGAATATTTATTTCACAATGAACAGTTCTAAATACATATTTATCAATTATGTATTAAAGTTCATAATGCCTTTAAGGCCCGATGAACATTTGGCATGACGTCAATCAACTTTGTGCATTTAAATCTTCTCTAGAGCCTAATAGCGTGTTAAGCTATTGGATACGTAACTAAAGCACATGACAAAAGAAAGTATCGTTTTTAATAATATATTTAAACAAAAAGTTGTTGTAAAACCAAGAGCAGATCTACACATGCGATGTATTGACTTGCGAAACCGATTCTGAACTGCGACATCAACAGCTCTTGCACTCGTTTGTTACGTTTTATTTATTACTCTTCAAGCCCGACCTATATTTTCTTTTGCCGCGTAGTTTATTATACGCAATCAACCGGAAGTGTGGGTCTACGTTAATGTAAGCTCTACTTTACTTGAATTGAAGCATGAGACCCGCATGGTCGTCAAATGTATCGCTTGAAGATAAAATTATGAAATGATTCTGTCGTATATTTTCTCAAGGGGCCCGACCTAAAAAGCTATTTAATCTTCCTCTTCAGAAGAAAATGACACAGAAAGCTGAATCTGTTTGTAGACTCATTAGTTGATGAGGTATATAATTTATGGATTAGGTGACCCAATGACCCCTATGGCCCCCGGGCAACGTCCTTCGACCTCTTTCGTCACCCTCCCAAAAAGCAAAAGGTCTAGAAAGCTGAAGCCATTTATGTATGTTATTATTACAGTATCACAATACACTATTGTAAATTTTATCAGACTTTCTACAAGAATGAATAAACTGAAAAATAACTTTGTTGACAGCAACGACTCGCCATGTTCAGAAACATCCAACAACACACCATCACAAATTTTCAAGATGTAAAACTTGCATATACCGGGTATACATTAAACATTATTGTGACGTTGCTATATCAATGGTTTTAAAACTAATTTTCTAGGTATACAACCAAATCGAATATTGTTATTTATTTGTACACCACAGCAATAATATGAATTCAATTTCATTATAGAAGTAATATAACAAAAATATAATAATTTTAGCCAATAGATTTCAGCATTTTGCCTCCATACGTTAGAGACACAGAGTATGTTGATAGGATCACATATGTCAAATTTTAAGATCGATGTTATTACATAGGGAACCACTAACTGTTACTGAAAATAACAAGTTAAAGGTCATTCAGTACATTAGAGCGAAAATACGGCCATTCAAAGTCGGGATTTTGATCGAAAACCGGACAATGTGGCTCGAGTGGTGCGCGCAAATTCGCCAAACGTAATTTTGAAACCTGGTCATAAGCTGACAGGAAGATATCTTCGATTCGATAGTGTTTATTAGGTATTGTAACTAATAGGTAGATTAATTGGATGCATAATTTCGAATATTAAACGTATTTGAGATGTTTTCTTGATTGTCCCATAAAATCAAGAATTTTAGAGATATTATGCATAAATGGATATATTTGCAAGTCCAATGAAGAGATGTGAACTTCAATCAGCATATTAGATATTTTGTAGCTTATCAAAACCAAGTAAAATTTTAAGAAAGATACTCTGTGTCACTTTAAGATTAATTTACTTGCTGTTCAAGGTTGGTTAAGGATATTTGTAAATGTTTGTATATTTTTAGATAAAGGGGTATAACCTGGAAAATATATTATTGCTTTTTGCTAAACTTAGAAAAATCTTGTGGCACAGGAATCATATGTTTTATAGATATGTGACAAATGTTGCAACGTTGACCTTAACGGCTTTATACCAAATGAATAAACTGAACAATTGCTCTTTTGAAAGCAACGACTCACCATGTACAGAAACATCCAACAACTCACCCTCCGCCAGGTAACAGACCCATTTAATATCTCGTTTGCTTGTGCTTAAAGGGGCAGTAGCACGTTTTTTGATATTTTCATATGTCAAACTTTTCACTGATAATTGCAAGTTAATGCTAAATGTATTACTTTGACAGTGTCAAAAAAATCAATACTCAAGCCAATCATCCATAGTCAGAAGACAAAGTATGAAGATTCACCTAAAATCCATGGGCGGCCCATTGTGGGAACACCTTTAATTCATATTTTGTAAGAAAAAGGAATCACATGGCGAAACTTTACATTATATATTTGAATTATTACTGCTCCGTTTAGTTTAAATGCATTGTCTTTCAATTGGAACCATTTATTTTCAATTTCCTGACATCACCTTATATTGCTCTTAAAAACGTGCAACTGCCCCTTTAATTGGTCCATCTTTCAAACTCAACGCCTGTTCAGATAATTGAACAATCACAAATACATATCAAGAAATAATAGTTTTCATCAGAGTTTAAAAAGATTGGGAAGAAAACGTTGATTTAACGTTGGCAGTACTTAAATATAATGAAAATGAAATATATGAAATATCTATACTACGTTAAGTTGAGAAAATTGACGTGAGAAAAGACATCTATCTATCGTATGATTTCAGTGAATCACTTCTGTACAGTGTGTCAAGGATCGTCTTCTCTGAGTCAGTGCAAGAAACATCAGCGCTGTGCCACTGGTCAGGTAATCTTCTCCTGCTACGTCAGCGTATTTATATTTAGAAAGCTCCAACAATACCCTGATACCATTCATCAATATATCGAGCTACATTTCGCGTTTCCTTTCCTCTAGGCTTAGAAAACCTGTGACACAAGGCATGGATACCTATTCTGATCATGAGTTATGCCCCCTTTCAGCTCCTCCCGTAGTAGCCAATGGAATCGTCGTTTAGTTTCGGAACATATTTGAAATAGAAAATCTATTTAAGAGAAATCGAGTGATGTTTGATATCAAATTTCAGTCCGCAGGATTGGAATGTACTTAATGCCATGGATGCAAACCATTGCAGTTATTTATGTTTTAGTTTGAGTTTCTGGTGTTTCAATTTGAGTTTTTGGTGTTTTCATTTGAGGTTTTCGTGTTTCATTTTGGGTTTTTCGTGTTTCATTTTGGGTTTTTCATGTTTCATATCAAAGAAAATCAAGAAACTATCGTAAAAACTCAAGAAACTGTTGTAAAAGATGCATGTCCCCTATGGGCCACCGTACAAACCAAAACATAAGCATTATTATCCTTCAAACATTACATGTTTTCTCCCTTGTTATAAGCATACATAAATATCTTTTAAAAGTCGGTATAATTTTGAGTAGCATAATTTTCATTCATACCTTATATGTAATTTTTCTTAGTAATTGTAATAATAATAATTGTGGATAAGTACAATTTTCCTAATTGTATTATTCAATAAATGCTCACTGATCAGGGGATATTGTAGAGCGTCTATAGGTTTAAATACGCTCATTTTACACTGGACAGGCAAGATTTATCAAAGGTAAGCATTTCTCTAAATGAGACCCTTGTGTCCTTATAATTTGCTATCGTGTGACAAATGGTCGCAGCTTTTTAACCTCATGAAGTGAAGTCAAGCAGGTAAGTTTCTTTTTTCATTTTTATCGACGAAATGCTAGGTTTAAATAAATCCTTTTAAAGTAAGATACAATTACAGGACTGTGGCACCAAAAGGCACATTTTTTCACTTTTAGCTTAAAGGTGTGGGGGCGGGGGGGTAGGGGGTGGTGGCTGCAAAATGAAAGAAGGAAATTTGACAAACGCTTGTTTTTCCATCTTTACATAGATTTTATTAGCCCGACAAACGCCTTTGTGTCATATATTTGAATTATGAAATCTTTTGTCATTTTGCTAAGGGCCTGCATTACATGTGACTTTTGTCCACAGAACAAGTGCTTCATGCAAGTCAACCGCGGCTATAACGGTGCAGTGGAGATATACGCTCGATGTACACATGATTCAGTAAGTTGTCTCCCAGCACTTCTTGTTTACGGATAGCTCAGTCGGCAAGAGCGCCGGTCTCACGTTGCTGAGGTCCGGAGTTTAAATCCCATCAAGGGCAAGATGTAAAAACCTAGAGTTCACCTCTGTTAGAACTGTGAATGGGTATCCTGTAAAGCATATGATGATCCATAACCTGAGCGCCACATTATATGGATGCCGGTTGAATATACCAGAGATTTGAATTGGAAAAATGATCGGACGGTGAAAGAATGCTATTGACCAGGGGAAACAATGTAAGCGCCTTGAGCAACCACGAGTGGATGGATATGCTCGCTATATAAATATTCATATGATAATAATAATGATTATATTTCTCAGCCTATAACTGTAGTCATATGAACGAAAGGAGATAACTCTCATTTAGTTCATCCTTGCCAGGTGTGCTAATAATTATTTATACGATTGATTACATATTGTATGATTTATTGTGTACCTTTGTGAGGGCCTTCTTGCAGGAAAGGGCAATTTTGTTAATAAACGATTTCTTTTCTCTATACATTTTCCTTAACCAAGATATTACGAGATATGGCCTCAAGTAAGATATTAAGTATAGATTAGCTTAATCAGACACCTGATTTTTGCTGTTGAATTATAAGCGTTGTTTAGAGAATTACTTACAACCTTATAGATAATGTTTTTGATATAAACTTTCCTTTTTCTTTTACGCTCTTGAAAAGTGTGGCGGTATCAGTGATTTATCAGTCATGTTTTTTTATAAGTGTTTTAAAATAATCTGCCAAAATAAGTGATCTTTAGTGGCTTGAGTGGACAAGAAGTACAAGCAAATAGTTTCCAGAATCAACAGAATATTGTCCTGTTCAATGAGGTACAAGTCTGATACGATATTCATATGGTAATTTTGATTCAGTACCACACACGAGATTGCCTCCTTTTTATCTTATATTCTTTTAATCGCATGCATGCGTAGCAAATAAACATGTATCTTAATCGTATTCTAGCTATTCTTTAACTTCTTACAGTGGTTTCTCAAAGAAAGATTTCATGCAAACTAAACTTAAGGTGAAGGTCAATGGTTTATGGTCTAGTTGGGTTTAAGTTCAGAACATTTATTAGCGCTGAAAGAATCTTTATCCCGAAGAAGCAAGCAATGTTTTCAATATGTTAAAATATAAATATGATGTGTATGCATTGGACTAACTTTAATGTACAATATCACTCGAAATTTATTTCATCTTTAAAATTAAAACGCCATACAGAGAGCATACTGCTACATCAGCGTATATGTCTCCGCGTTTGCTACAACCTATCTCCTGATATCCTGCTATGGTATTCTGCCGTATCGCTATATATAGCAAGCCAATCAAATTATACCCTTATAGCGATAGCGGCAAACTGGTTTCTTTGCTTTGTTCCGCGTGTTCACCTCGTGATTCAAATTAACCAATGGGAGTGCTATAAGATAACAAATCTGATTCTCATTGCAGGCTCCCGCTGAGCTCCAAATTGCGCACTCTTAGATGTCCACGTGTGACATCACTAGACAACAGTGTATGGAGTTCGAAATAGTTTGACTGAAAACAAAAAGGCTATAAATAGCGCTGAGTAACCACCTTTCAGCGATACGACAGAATGCTAATGCTATAGGAGGAGATCAGGGGATAGGTTGTAGCAAACGCGGAGACATATACGCTGATGTAGCAGATATACAGAGAGATGTGAATCTAATGAGGTTAACTGTAATCCCTAACTCTTGTTATTTGGAAGGCCTGTCATAACCTTCAAGGCGAGACCTGGACAAGGAACGATCATTTCCAAGCCGATGTCTGTCAAGCTTGTTGTTGGGGCAACGACTGTAACCATCACGTGTGTCAAGGTAGCTACTACAACATTAAAACAACCATTGGAGCATGGCTTATCATATACTTTAACAATGAAGAAGAAAATGGTGTTGGTGGAACTTTGCCAGATTATGATAGCGGCCACCTTCTGAAATATTTTAACTTGTGAATACCGGCGATACTTAGGGCCTTCTGTTAAACATTCTGCCCCTTTGCTTCCCTTATTTAGTTTACTAACCAAATTCTGTAAACAGGGTTTATACAAAACAAATGTCTCTGTGACACTCATGAAAGTGACGGTGAAAAATACATAACACGAAGTTGATACAAATACTTGTGTATAACATTTTCAAAATTTACTCCCCATCATTTTCAAGCACACTAGGTTTATCTCCCAAATGACATGCAAATAGCTTGGTTACCCTGTCGCAGTATAGTGAACCTGTTCTTGTTATTGTTCTTCTGTGCTTACTTTACAATAAATTAACATTTATGCAAAAAAACATCCTTGGCCCAAGAATATTTGTTGCTGGGAAAAAACAAACTGCATCGAGATATTCTTCTTATTTCTTAAGCGCCATGTGACATGTTTAAAAGGGATCTAAACGTGAGCTAACTGGATTGAATTTTAAACTGATTATGTTTAAATGGGACACATTTATTTACCCTTTGAACCCTTCAGATAAGTATAGTGCAACATCAGTAATGTCCGTCATGCCTTATACTTCAGGTGGAGCTCCATATTCAACTAGTACGACACCACTCCCGCCTACAGTTCCCTACAGGCTTACTCAAGGCAGTGAGTAGTTACATATACTACCGGACAAAAGAGAGTACACCTCAATGGAATTTATCATGTGGATGGTTTACATTAAACATAATTAAAAAAATTGACGTCTATTTCAAGCAGTGATACACGAGTTAAATTACCCTTCAACGCTTCAACGTAGTATTTGAATGTTATTTTGGAAAAATGAATATTATGAAAATACATCATATAAACTGAACGCCAAAAGAAAAGTTACACCTCTTTGAATTTGAATATCATATAAAGTAACGTGTTCAGAGGAATTTGCTTTGATGTGTTGTAACACTCCATTAGTTTGGTGTTTTGTGCTAAAATAGCAGACCTGTAACTTTAATGGTAAAAAAGCTATCTCCAGTTCTTCAGGTGGGGTCAATTGTCCTATTTCCGATCATGCAATAGTAGGAGGGAAAATTGTAAAACGTAACCAAACTGACTTTGTTTTCTTTGATAATGAATGCACATTCACAAAAAAAGGAAATAAGTCATGTTTTTGGAAACAGGTCTGCTATTTTAGCACAAACCACTAAACTGATGGAGTGTTACAACACAACAAAGCAAATTCCTCTGAACACGTTACTTTTTACTATATTCAAATTCAAAGAGGTGTAACATTTCTTTTGGCGTTCAGTTTATAATAACTTTTGACATAACAGAGCTGTTCATAATTTTTCATTACAGTGTACATGTATATAAGTAAGTTTTATCATCGAAATGCTAGGTCCAAATAAATCCTTTTTAAGTGAGATACAAGTAAAGGACTGTGGCACCAAATGGCGAACTTTTCATTTTTTAGCTTAAAGGGGTGGGCGCGGGGGTGGCTGCAGGGGGAAAATAGGAAACCCGACAAACGCTTGTTTATCCATCTTTACATAGGTTTTATTAGCCCGATGACCTACAAACGCCTTTGTGTCATATATGATCAATGAGATAAAAAATGGTACATTTACATAATTAAATGGTTTTTGCGTGCAGCGAAATTCAAGTCGTCACATTAAAGTCGGGGTTATCTCTATTATATCATATAAGCTCTTGCAAGGACGTTTTGATCTACAGTATTTTGGTGCATTGCAGATCAATGTCACGTGTGCACTGGAGCGTCGTGTCAGGGGTCAGGGGTCACCTCCAAGTGCCCGGATGCTTTTCCTTACTGCATGAACACAGTGGAGAACGATGCTAGCGGGAATCAACTCATCACTAAAAAGTTTGGTCATATAAATTTTTGCAGTCTAAGAAAATCTAGCTTCAATATTACCCGCTACACTCCCATATTGATATGCAGCGTGTATTATTGAGGATAGTTATTGATATCATGAAAGTGTAGCGTGTATTATTGAGGCCAAGTTTACTTAGACAGGTATTAATGAATTCATTGTTCTCACTAATCTATCAGTAATGCTTTGCTTTTTTTGTCCTCTACATGCGTTTTGATATTCCAAAAAAGGTTGACAGTATAAAATAAAATTAGCTTTCCATCCGTCCGTCCTTCAGTCCAAGGTAATTTTGGTCCGACTGATTGAATAAATTCTTTTCGCCTAAACCTTAGCAAAACAATATATGTCTTCCATTCTGTAAGGAGAATTCCAATCGGAACAAACTTTTCGTGACGCTGTAGCTTGGTAGTGAAATGGGACATTACAATTCCGTGCTAACCATGGTAACAGAAATACAGGGTACGTACATGCATCGTAGGAGGTCTTACTGACGTGCAAAGCCGTTGCTATCATTTTATCAAGAAATCATTAACGTTTAAAAACATTTCTAAATCTTTCGTGATTATGTACGAACTTGTTTACCTAAGGGTCTTATCGCTAGAATACCTTCAGAAGAATATGTTGATATGACCAATTAAACAAATTGCAAACAGATTACTCTTACACAGATTATTGTGCAAATTGTTTTAAAGGTTAAAAGTATGTACATAGTACATAAGATAGACTTCTATGCTTTCAAAACGTTCTATACGTTCATCTAACACTCTCTGTAAACATTAAGCTATGCTAACAGTCAAAACTTAAAACGCGTAAATAAAATCTTGCAACAACAAGAAACCTGGTTGCATCAGTAAGCTGTTGCCTGAGTCAAAATAACAAATAATTAATGTTTGGTTCATAAAAAATGTACATGTAACGTCAATGCCATCATACAGGTATTTCAGAACAATTTGCAAGAAGGTCGGTCAACTTGCTATGAAATATTCACTTGAATTCTGATTATGAAAGCTGCTCTTGAATGTCATCGGTTGTGGTCAAAGGCAATATTAAATGCTTTGAAAAAAAATGGAAAGAAACATTTATCTTTTCCAAGAACATTACTAAGCATGGTTTATAATTTCTCATCATTTTTCCTTTCGTCTTTTAAGATGTGCCTCCGAGGCGACCTGTCAGAAGCAATGGTGGGAGGACACTTCCGGTCACAGCATCTGCTCCGTCCTTGACCCCGCCATGACCTACAGAACGACCTTCACCTGTAGCTACTGTTGTCTGACCCCTGACTGTAACAAAGATGTGCATCCCAATCCAACAAGTCTCTTCATTGGGACTGACAACTAGGTCCATTTGCAATTACTTTTATTCATCTTCTTTGAAATTGTTGTTTTGGTGATCGAAATAAAGCTGGAGGGAAAAAATGGAGCATGTTACAGCATTTCATATCATGAATCATAGAAAACCTCTGCTTACTGTGGTTTGAATTACACCACTGCTGTTTGTTGCAGTTTTAGGTGTTTGCTATTTGTTGTTCATAGTATACTGAACCAGTTATTGAGACGCAAATTACATAACTGCTAATTAAGGTCTGCTAAATGCATTATAATAGCAATCATAGATTACTACTGCCACTGATGGACCGTTTAATACCACTGCTTATTGTCTTAAGCTTGAACCAATTTTCTGGGATTAGTTTCTTTCGCTTTCATGGAAACGTCACATTTTCCACAAATTTATATGATGTACATTCGGGACATGTTTTCTCAGGAACTATAACACTTAGATGAATTAAATGTTACTAATGAGTACAACTCATGACACTCTTGTTTAAGTTCGAAAGCCATTTCTGAAATATTATACAGCTGCGTCCCTTAAGTTTGTTCACTTGCTTGTATCTCAGTGCAAATATCATGTAAATTGGGTTTCGTTTTGACGTCCATAAAATAACTCCAGGAGCACATACGAACGACAACCAATTATCCATTAGTGAAATAATTAATCCCAAACCATATTTCGGGGTCGTCTTGTCACTGGTACTGAATTTAGATATTTGGCATGACTAAATAGACAGATGGGGTCATATTTGTGAAATTTCGATTTAAATATTCCATATAAACTCTGTAAGAAAGAAATCAGTACACTTACATTGCATTAATGTAAAGGAACAAATATGACTAAGTTCTAAAGTTATTGATCACTAACGAAGGATTTTGTAGAGAAAAATACAAAATACTGTTTTCGAAATTTTGACCCCTGGTCATTTCAATGCCCTGCCAAATTAGCTACGGTTATCTTTAAGGTATGACATACAAATATGTTAACGCAAACTAAATATTAACTTATGTACTCAAATCTTAACATTATCCGTTTTGTTTTCGCAATGCTAGGATCCCTCAAAGACATTCCAAATTACATAATATTTGCACTAAAAACGCAGGGAAGTGAACAAACTTAAGATACGCAGCTGTATATGAGTTATGACCCTTGACTCTGCTTTTGCATCTGGAGCAATGTGATGTTCCATTGTGTGTTTTTATGTTCAGACACTATTGCCCCCATAGTTTCTTTGTTTGAAAATTGTAAAACTTAACCAAACTTACTTTGTTTTCTTTGATAATCAATGCACATTCACAGAAAAGGAAATAAGTCATGTTTTTGGAACCTATATTTGTTATTTTGTCTGAAAATGACGGAATATTGAGATGTATTTTTTTTCTATTCTAAACACAACCATAAGATTCTAAGAAAACTTTTTGGTTCAAAATGTGCTTCGACTGTTTTAGGAAGCTATGGCACATGTTTACGGACTAGATTTGTTTCTAAATCTTTCTAAATAGTGAACTTCTTTTACATTTTGGATTTCATCAGAAGGATCATGTCACCAAAACGTAGCCATAGAATTTTACCACGCATAAAATGCAATTGAAATCAGTAAATAACGGGTATAAAAGGCCCCTGTATTCATTATTTCACACCATTATTCGATAACAATGTCGAGATTAACAACTGACGAGCGAGAAAGAGCGATTGGAATACTGCAGACTTGGTCCACTGATGGAGAAGTCGCTGCCGCATTCGGATGTCATCGTCTCCCACTTTCTTAGGCTGTGTGGACGTCTACAACAGACTTGATCGCCTCGAGACCGAACTAGAAGCGGTAGGCCGATAGTGACAACCCCAAATGAAGACCGGCACCTGATTCAACTGCATCTCAGGAACCGCTCTCAAGCCGCCACAACGACAGCTTCTACTGCCCTTTGACACCGAATCAGTCCCAGACGGTTAGAAGAAGGCTCTAAAAACATGGACTGAGGTCATACCGGTCAATGCGAGCAATGCTGTTGACACGCCGACATCAACAAAACAGGGTTGCTTGGGCCAGAAATGTTTGACATTGGCTGAACCAAAACTGGCAGAGAGTGTTATTTGCCGAGGAAAGTTGCTTCCAGATACACGTAGCAGACTGGAGAAGGAGGGTGTACCGTCGCCGGGTTGAGAGGGAGGCACGCCGCTGCGTCCAGGAAGTTATCTCTTCCGGTAGAGGCAGCGTCATGGTCTGGGGTGTGATACGCGGCAACGCAACCACAAACCTCATTGTCACTGACGGCAATCTGACGGCGCAGAGGTACATTTAAAGGGTCTACAGCCATCGGTCATCCCATTCTTACAACGCCATCCAAACACCCTTTTTCAACAGGAAAATGCTCGTCCTCATATAGCCACCGTGACTTTACAGTACCTTAACGTCAACAACGTCCACGTTTTGCCTTGGCCTGCCAGATTGCCCAATATGAATCCCATCGAGCACCTCTGGGATTACATCGATCGAAGGATCCGTCAAAGTCGACATCAACCACACACACGTCAATAACTTATTGCTGCATTGATGGCCGAATGGAGGCAGATACCACCTGCTTTCATCAGACGATTGACTTACTCTGTGAGACGAAGAGTTCAGGCATGTTTGAATGCCAACGTCGATCATACCAGATTGTGATCAAATACAATTTGTCATTAAACTAATGATTATTCTTTGATTTTGTTGTTTTTGTGCATGATCGGAAATAGGAAATTGACCCCACCCATGAAGAACTGGAGATAACTTATTTACTATTAAAGTTACAGGTCTGCTATTTTAGCACAAAACACTAAACTGATGGAGTGTTAAAACACAACAAAGCAAATTCCTCTGAACACGTAAGTTTTTACTATATTCAAATTCGAAGAGGTGTAACATTTCTTTTGGCCTTCAGTTTATATTTGCTTAATTACTGCTTCATTTAGTTTAAATGAATCGTCTTTCAATTTGAAGTATTTACTTCAATTTTCATGACATCACCTTATATTCCCCCTTAAACGTGCTATTTCCCCTTTAATATGTGCATTTGCAACATTTTAGCAACAAGCAAAGTACATACTCACTCATACCTGAATAAATCAACACTATTTTTCTTGTTGTTACAAGAAAGACAACATGAAAAATAACAAGGTGTAAACAAAACACATGCAAGTGCAAGAAAAAGTACGTGAGCGATAAAGAATGCTAAGCCTTTTATCAGTGGGAAACGCAATGTGTTTTTTCATTCAGGCCCTTGCCAGGCCTATTCTTATCTCCTTGTCCATAATCCATCGACATGGGGCCTCACAACGCTGTCTTTGGTAACGTATAAATATTATGTTTAGAATCTGTTGTTTTATATTGTTATGATTGTATTATTTTAGAAATTTCAATGAAGCTATGAAGTATCTGCTATAAAGTTGTTTGCAATAATAATGTCAAATTTGTGCTATTCCCATTGACCTCCATGTTATTTATTGCAGCTTTTCTAATTTTCATAAAATGAATTCTGCTTATATCGTTTTAATTTTTATTGCTCATTTGTGAAGAATCATCCTAGCTATGGCTACATAATTTTTATTCAATCGTAATTAGTACTCACACAATTAAAGAAAAAAAAGCCCATATATTGTACGAGTGTAGTAAATAAAGTTAGATTTGTGATCGTAATTGTCAACGTCCAATATGCATAGAATTCCAATTCTTTGTTTATAATACACTTAATACTCAGTGTAAGAATAGCGGCCTACGATTAATTTTTCGCCTTTTCCAAACTGACGTGCATCTTATTTGTTGAAATCCTCGGTTTAAGTTTAATATAGAATGTTTCTTTCCTGCAGGTATCTCCATACTTCTGTGGCTCTCAGCATCGGCATTAGCAGCTGCACGTATGTCTCATTTCTTCTTCTACACAGACATCGAGTACTCCTCTAACTTGACATGCTTATTTAACAACAAAAATATGTTGTCAAGCTGTACGATTTAAAAAATAAGAAAAAACAAACCCTCTCCACCATATGTTTATAATTGTCTCGCTATATGTTAGACTGTAAAGAGGAAAAATGAATATATCCTATAAAATGGTTTCAGAAATGATTTGATTGTACTTTGTTCCAAAACTCTTGTACCAAGAAATTATTATTTTTGTCTAGCAGTTATTGTTCCATGATCTCGATCAATGATTATATCTGTACAGCAACATGCAAAATAGTCTCTCACGCTAAAACGGTATTTGATAAATTGAGTATATTTTAAAACAGTGGTTATTAAACTCAGACTGGATATGATAAGTTTTTGTTTATTTCAGCAATTGTGTGTACGCATTGTGATGATACGACGGATCTAAGGCATTGCAAGAACGAGACCTGCCATGGGATTGAGGTAGGGGACAGCCGCTAAGTGATTGACAGCCATTATACCCCACTTCCGGTCTCGTTGCTATGGTTTTTGTTGTTCTAACTGTAGGTGTATTAACCGATACACATACTTATTATTACACTTACTAAGGTGAAGAGATGTTCAACTAAGGCAAATAAACGGACACGTAAAAATTAGAAGCATAATATTGACCGAGTTAGTTCAAGACATATTTACATAGAGAAGGATGGAAAACTCTTTATCGTCAAATATAACTCGGCCAGGGTGGGCTATAAGTCAGATTTAGACCATGGCTCCTTTGTGACCATGGCTCCAAAAGTAATATCAACTTTTAATTTAACATAGTGTTTGATAAAAAACGTTTACGGCCATGATCTAAGTAAGTTAAACCATTTGAGCATTGTTGACTAATCGTTTAAATGGTTAGTTATACCACGTGGTCTGACTATATATTTAAACGATTAGACAACATACCCTCATGGTCTAACTATTACATACCCACACTTTCCTCGTTGCATCGCTCAATACACCTCCTAAATCGTGTTTTCCTCGGTTCTGCTACGCCTCGGAGACCCACGATTCAAACAGGAGGTGTATTGAGCGATACACCTCGGAAAGTGTGGGAATATCTATCACTTACCCGTCAAATGAAAAACTAACTAACTAAACTAAAAGTGTATCCATCCTTCGTTGCAAAATTGAATGAATACTCTGGTTTACAAATCTGAAGGTTGCACGTTTGGGTCTTGACTCCGACACTTCGAAAGAGCGTTAGCAAGTTAATAGAATTATCAACATATTACAATAAAACTCATGTTGTGAATATGAGCAGATATATTAGTTTATGTAATGAGAAACGTTGTAAACAATTAAACAAGTCAGTTCCTTCCCATGTATAGCCATGTACCAAATTATTTCATGTAATAACCGATGAGGGGCCTTAAAGGGGCAGTAGCACGTTTTAAGGGGGAATATAAGGTGATGTCAGGAAAATGAAAATTAATGGTTCCAATTGAAAGACAATGTATTTAAACTAAATGAAGCAGTAACAATCCAAATATAAACGTACAGTTTAGCCATGCGATTCCTTTTTCTTACACAAATGAATTAAAGGTGTTCACAAAAATTGGCCGCCAATGGATTTTATGTGAATATTCATACTTTGCCCTTTGACTATGGATGATTGACTTGTGTAATGAGATTTTTGACACTGTCAAAATGATACATTTAACATTAACTTTTCAAATTTAAAATATAAAATTATCAAAAAACTTGCTACTGCCCCCTTAAAGGCCGAAGTCGAAATAAAGTTCTTCTGTCGGTCTGTCTATGAAAACAATCCGGGACAGTCAATAAGCAGTGATCTGTTTAAAAAAAATCCACTGTTAACACAAAAGAGTGACGTCTTCGCCATCGGTTAAACTTTAATCACACTCAAACTTCCTAAAACTTTAATTACTTTGATTGCATAAGAGATACAAGAAACGGTCATACATTGAAACCCTCTCTCCAAGTAGTAGGTTCGTCCATTTTGACCAAAGGTTTTATGAAACCCCTACGCTCGCTATTGGCCGTACGGCTCAAACACATAAGACAAACTGGACATGAGAATTACACGCGGCAAACTAAATACGTACAAGGTAATACAAGGTGACGAATAGTTAACAAGTCTCTTCTTTGTTGGCTGGATGCATCTGGACTTTCAAGATGATAAACCATAGTTGACAAATTGTGATGATCGTAAAGAACCCACTAGATCATAATAGAATCATCACACAATTTCATCACTCGTGACAGATCGTTTATAACCGTAAGATAATTACCTTGTTTTTAGTTTTATGGGAGGAAAAATACATTTTAGAAGATCTTGGTCTAGGTTTTCGAAGCTCTATTAAAATTAGGACAGTAGAATACCAGGACTATCTGAGCACTACATACATATAGACCCTGGTTCGTGCCATGACCTGACCTAACCGTGTTCAAGCGTTAACATAGCATATCTATTTAACCTGTTACATTTTTGAACTTTAGAGAAAGAATGTTTTTGTCTACGGCAAAACATTCAGTATTACATAAACCTTATTCTCGAAAAATGGAAATAGTAATATTTATAAAAACTTGGGCTAGAACTATGGGCTAGTTTTTTCGAGCCATTAAACAGTTAGAACCTTTGTCCGATAGTCTTTAACGTTGACATTACATGCAAGTTTTGTTTTCTCCAAAATGAGAACATCATAACTTGTTTTCTCTTCCAGGATGGATGTTACTGGCAAGTAAACAACGAGCACAATACAGTTAGGATACATGCTCGCTGTATATCGGACCATGTGAGTACAGACAATATCATCACATCCCCCTGCCAAAACTAAACTTTCAGAGATATGCAAATCAACTCCGTCCGTCCGTCCGTCAGCCTGTCCATCCGTCCATATGTTTGACCTGATCTTCCTTGGAATAAGACTAAAAAACATAAAACCTAGCTCATTGAAGTTTGGTATATGGAATAGTCATAACATGTATAGTCTGTCATCCAGACCCTTAAGCAAAATATTCAATTGACGACCAACCAAGTCTACACAGGTAAAGCAAGTCTAGATCACTCAGCTCCAAAGAATCTTCTGGGCTCCATTTTGTTATATTACATGACTTGTTGTAAAATATTGTCCATATTGAGAACAATACTTTTATTGTTAGTTGTTATCATGAATTCATGATATATATCAAAAATGATAATTACATTTCAAATGTTATGTCATTTAAATATGTCCATATTGAAGATAGCAATTATATGTTTTGCAATTATCATTTTGGGAGACTCAAATGATTTTGATCTACACTTTCAACGGAACACATATTGGGGTTCATATTTGCAAAACTGATACGGTAAAGTCTTTGATTAAAATTCGAATTTTCAAGGTTACAATCCAAATTCTGTAGTTAAATCTCAAGATTTTTCACAATGCTACCGTTGCTTAAAAAGAATTCAAATTACATGATATTTGTACTAGTAAAGACAGGTATGTAAACACACGTAAGTTGCAATGTTGTATAATTTCTCATTCGCTCTGAACGAAAAAATCTGTGCAAGTCCTGACATTTCAAATATAAATGTTGTCTATCTCGAGTTGTCAACATGGTAAGATATTGAAACTCATATAATTCAGACCTGTCATCACCCGGAAACCTGGCATGGCTTGGTCACTTGGAAAGGAACATTTCTTGAAAACGGGTGCTGCTTCGGCATTCACCATTGCAGCACATCCAAGTACATAGCAGCTTTAAACAGTAAGAACACTCCATGGTTACACAGTTAGTCAAGGGACATCCCTCTTGCATCACCAATGTCACGTTAAGCCAATGAAGAGACACCAATTGGTTGAACAGTAAGAATACTCCATGGTTACACAGTTAGTCAAGGGTTATCCCTCTTGCATCACCAATGTCACGTTAAGCCAATGAAGAGACACCAATTGGTTGAACAGTAAGAATACTCCATGGTTACACAGTTAGTCAAGGGTTATCCCTCTTGCATCACCAATGTCACGTTAAGCCAATGAAGAGACACCAATTGGTTGAACAGTAAGAATACTCCATGGTTACACAGTTAGTCAAGGGACATCCCTCTTGCATCACCAATGTCACGTTAAGCAAATGAAGAGACATCAATTGGTTGAACAGTAAGAATACTCCATGGTTACACAGTTAGTCAAGGGACATCCCTCTTGCATCACCAATGTCACGTTAAGCAAATGAAGAGACACCAATTGGTTGAACAGTAAGAACACTCCATGGTTACACAGTTAGTCGAGGGACATCCCTCTTGCATCACCAATGTCACGTTAAGCAAATGAAGAGACACCAATTGGTTGCTATACTCACCACCATAAGTTAAGGAACACCACTTTAAATCGTTGTAAAACCCCAGTTAGTAAGATAATCTATAAAATATTTTATTTGGAATGTTTTGATAGCTGAGTATAAAAACAATGCCAAGAATAATAATCCATAAATGAATGACAAAGCTACGATAAATAGTGTTATGATTGTATTAAAAGGGAATCATTTTCTTCAAAAAAGTTAATGATCATTATGATTTTTTATTGATAGTTACCTACACACCAACTTACATGTATGCAATATTGGGCATCATTTATGTAGTAAGCCATTTGTACAAATTCCAAAAGTAAAGAAGTTTCTAACAGCTAAACATTAATTACTTGGGTAATGTAAAGCCATGCTGAAACAATGCTTTTTACCTGCGTCAACACTACACGTTTTGAAACCAGGATATGGGAAGTCTTAACCCTTCTTGCGTTTTGCAGATTTACCCTCAACTATCATATATACTGGCCGGCAAATTGAGAGTATAAGTCTCTTGCTTGCTTAGACACTATGTTTGTAACCAAATGTCATGTTTTTAACTTTTATTAACCTTGAAAAACGCGTACTTCCTGAAACCTAATTGACAGATAATCAGGAGAAATCCATGAAGTTTGTTTTACGTTAATATGACTTCCTTGTATTGTGGACAGTGTTTCATTACTTGTCTCATGTATATGTTAAAGAGCCACTCATTGATTTTCATCACATACTAATTTGATTTGATACGAACGTACATGTTAATGGCATATTTCATGATATTGATTCCAAATATCTCACATATTCACCCCAAATGCCAATTATGTGATACAAACTTGTTTTCAATGAAATTCTTAAAACAGTCAAATGTATTCGCAAAAGCGAGATTTACTCGTCCAACTTACATTATTCTTGTTATATAACCTATCAACCCATGTGACCCCTGTCACCTCACCTAGTGGCTCCTGTCACCTCACCTAGTGATCCCTGTCACCTCACCTAGTGATCCTTGTCACCTCACCTAGTGGCTCCTATCACCTCACCTAGTGGCTCCTATCACCTCACCTAGTGGCTCCTATCACCTCACCTAGTGATCCCTGTCACCTCACCTAGTGGCTCCTGTCACCTCACCTAGTGGCCCCTGTCACCTCACCTAGTGGCTCCTATCACCTCACCTAGTGATCCCTGTCACCTCACCTAGTGACCCCTGTCACCTCACCTAGTGACCCCTGTCAACTCACCTAGTGATCCCTGTCACCTCACCTAGTGGCTCCTGTCACCTCACCTAGTGGCTCCTGTCACCTCACCTAGTGGCTCCTGTCACCTCACCTAGTGGCTCCTGTCACCTCACCTAGTGATCCCTGTCACCTCACCTAGTGACCCCTGTCACCTCACCTAGTGATCCCTGTCGCCTCACCTAGTGGCTCCTATCACCTCACCTAGTGGCTCCTGTCACCTCACCTAGTGGCCCCTGTCACCTCACCTAGTGGCCCCTGTCACCTCACCTAGTGATCCCTGTCACCTCACCTAGTGATCCCTGTCACCTCACCTAGTGATCCCTGTCACCTCACCTAGTGATCCCTGTCACCTCACCTAGTGACTCCTGTCACCTCACCTAGTGGCTCCTGTCACCTCACCTAGTGACCCCTGTCACCTCACCTAGTGACCCCTGTCACCTCACCTAGTGGCTCCTGTCACCTCACCTAGTGGCCCCTGTCACCTCACCTAGTGATCCCTGTCACCTCACCTAGTGATCCCTGTCACCTCACCTAGTGATCCCTGTCACCTCACCTAGTGATCCCTGTCACCTCACCTAGTGGCCCCTGTCACCTCACCTAGTGACCCCTGTCACCTCACCTAGTGGCTCCTGTCACCTCACCTAGTGATCCCTGTCACCTCACCTAGTGATCCCTGTCACCTCACCTAGTGGCTCCTGTCACCTCACCTAGTGGCTCCTGTCACCTCACCTAGTGGCCCCTGTCACCTCACCTAGTGGCTCCTGTCACCTCACCTAGTGATCCCTGTCACCTCACCTAGTGATCCCTGTCACCTCACCTAGTGATCCCTGTCACCTCACCTAGTGATCCCTGTCACCTCACCTAGTGATCCCTGTCACCTCACCTAGTGATCCCTGTCACCTCACCTAGTGATCCCTGTCACCTCACATAGTGGCTCCTGTCACCTCACATAGTGGCTCCTGTCACCTCACATAGTGGCTCCTGTCACCTCACCTAGTGGCTCCTGTCACCTCACCTAGTGGCTCCTGTCACCTCACCTAGTGGCTCCTGTCACCTCACCTAGTGGCTCCTGTCACCTCACCTAGTGGCTCCTGTCACCTCACCTAGTGGATCCTGTCACCTCACCTAGTGACCCCTGTCACCTCACCTAGTGGCTCCTGTCACCTCACCTAGTGGCTCCTGTCACCTCACCTAGTGACCCCTGTCACCTCACCTAGTGGCCCCTGTCACCTCACCTAGTGGCTCCTGTCACCTCACCTAGTGGCTCCTGTCACCTCACCTAGTGGCTCCTGTCACCTCACCTAGTGACCCCTGTCACCTCACCTAGTGGCTCCTGTCACCTCACCTAGTGGCTCCTTTCACCTCACCTAGTGATCCCTGTCACCTCACCTAGTGGCTCCTGTCACCTCACCTTGTGATCCCTGTCACCTCACCTAGTGGCTCCTGTCAACTCACCTAATGGCTCCTGTCACCTCACCTAGTGGCTCCTGTCACCTCACCTAGTGGCTCCTGTCACCTCACCTAGTGGCCCCTGTCACCTCACCTAGTGGCTCCTGTCACCTCACCTAGTGATCCCTGTCACCTCACCTAGTGATCCCTGTCACCTCACCTAGTGATCCCTGTCACCTCACCTAGTGATCCCTGTCACCTCACCTAGTGATCCCTGTCACCTCACCTAGTGATCCCTGTCACCTCACCTAGTGATCCCTGTCACCTCACATAGTGGCTCCTGTCACCTCACATAGTGGCTCCTGTCACCTCACATAGTGGCTCCTGTCACCTCACATAGTGGCTCCTGTCACCTCACCTAGTGGCTCCTGTCACCTCACCTAGTGGCTCCTGTCACCTCACCTAGTGGCTCCTATCACCTCACCTAGTGGCTCCTATCACCTCACCTAGTGATCTCTGTCACCTCACCTAGTGCTCCTGTCACCTCACCTAGTGATCCCTGTCACCTCACCTAGTGGCTCCTGTCACCTCACCTAATGGCTCCTGTCACCTCACCTAGTGGCTCCTGTCACCTCACCTAGTGGCTCCTGTCACCTCACCTAGTGACCCCTGTCACCTCACCTAGTGATCCCTGTCACCTCACCTAGTGGCTCCTGTCACCTCACCTAGTGGCTCCTGTCACCTCACCTAGTGGCTCCTGTCACCTCACCTAGTGGCTCCTGTCACCTCACCTAGTGGCTCCTGTCACCTCACATAGTGGCTCCTGTCACCTCACCTAGTGATCCCTGTCACCTCACCTAATGGCTCCTGTCACCTCACCTAGTGGCTCCTGTCACCTCACCTAGTGGCTCCTGTCACCTCACCTAGTGGCTCCTGTCACCTCACCTAGTGACCCCTGTCACCTCACCTAGTGGCCCCTGTCACCTCACCTAGTGGCTCCTGTCACCTCACCTAGTGGCTCCTGTCACCTCACCTAGTGGCTCCTGTCACCTCACCTAGTGGCTCCTGTCACCTCACCTAGTGACCCCTGTCACCTCACCTAGTGGCTCCTGTCACCTCACCTAGTGGCTCCTATCACCTCACCTAGTGATCCCTGTCACCTCACCTAGTGGCTCCTGTCACCTCACCTAGTGATCCCTATCACCTCACCTAGTGATCCCTGTCACCTCACCTAGTGGCTCCTGTCACCTCACCTAGTGATCCCTGTCAACTCACCTAATGGCTCCTGTCACCTCACCTAGTGATCCCTGTCACCTCACCTAGTGGCTCCTGTCACCTCACCTAGTGATCCCTGTCACCTCACCTAGTGGCTCCTGTCAACTCACCTAATGGCTCCTGTCACCTCACCTAGTGGCTCCTGTCACCTCACCTAGTGGCTCCTGTCACCTCACCTAGTGGCCCCTGTCACCTCACCTAGTGGCTCCTGTCACCTCACCTAGTGATCCCTGTCACCTCACCTAGTGATCCCTGTCACCTCACCTAGTGATCCCTGTCACCTCACCTAGTGATCCCTGTCACCTCACCTAGTGATCCCTGTCACCTCACCTAGTGATCCCTGTCACCTCACATAGTGGCTCCTGTCACCTCACATAGTGGCTCCTGTCACCTCACATAGTGGCTCCTGTCACCTCACCTAGTGGCTCCTGTCACCTCACCTAGTGGCTCCTTTCACCTCACCTAGTGATCCCTGTCACCTCACCTAGTGCTCCTGTCACCTCACCTAGTGATCCCTGTCACCTCACCTAGTGGCTCCTGTCACCTCACCTAATGGCTCCTGTCACCTCACCTAGTGGCTCCTGTCACCTCACCTAGTGGCTCCTGTCACCTCACCTAGTGGCTCCTGTCACCTCACCTAGTGACCCCTGTCACCTCACCTAGTGATCCCTGTCACCTCACCTAGTGGCTCCTGTCACCTCACCTAGTGGCTCCTGTCACCTCACCTAGTGGCTCCTGTCACCTCACCTAGTGGCTCCTGTCACCTCACCTAGTGATCCCTGTCACCTCACCTAGTGATCCCTGTCACCTCACCTAGTGATCCCTGTCACCTCACATAGTGGCTCCTGTCACCTCACCTAGTGGCTCCTGTCACCTCACCTAGTGACCCCTGTCACCTCACCTAGTGCTCCTGTCACCTCACCTAGTGATCCCTGTCACCTCACCTAGTGGCTCCTGTCACCTCACCTAATGGCTCCTGTCACCTCACCTAGTGGCTCCTGTCACCTCACCTAGTGGCTCCTGTCACCTCACCTAGTGGCTCCTGTCACCTCACCTAGTGACCCCTGTCACCTCACCTAGTGATCCCTGTCACCTCACCTAGTGGCTCCTGTCACCTCACCTAGTGGCTCCTGTCACCTCACCTAGTGGCTCCTGTCACCTCACCTAGTGGCTCCTGTCACCTCACCTAGTGATCCCTGTCACCTCACCTAGTGATCCCTGTCACCTCACCTAGTGATCCCTGTCACCTCACATAGTGGCTCCTGTCACCTCACCTAGTGGCTCCTGTCACCTCACCTAGTGACCCCTGTCACCTCACCTAGTGACCCCTGTCACCTCACCTAGTGGCTCCTGTCACCTCACCTAGTGGCTCCTATCACCTCACCTAGTGATCCCTGTCACCTCACCTAGTGGCTCCTGTCACCTCACCTAGTGATCCCTATCACCTCACCTAGTGATCCCTGTCACCTCACCTAGTGGCTCCTGTCACCTCACCTAGTGATCCCTGTCAACTCACCTAATGGCTCCTGTCACCTCACCTAGTGATCCCTGTCACCTCACCTAGTGGCTCCTGTCACCTCACCTAGTGATCCCTGTCACCTCACCTAGTGGCTCCTGTCAACTCACCTAATGGCTCCTGTCACCTCACCTAGTGGCTCCTGTCACCTCACCTAGTGGCTCCTGTCACCTCACCTAGTGGCCCCTGTCACCTCACCTAGTGGCTCCTGTCACCTCACCTAGTGATCCCTGTCACCTCACCTAGTGATCCCTGTCACCTCACCTAGTGATCCCTGTCACCTCACCTAGTGATCCCTGTCACCTCACCTAGTGATCCCTGTCACCTCACCTAGTGATCCCTGTCACCTCACATAGTGGCTCCTGTCACCTCACATAGTGGCTCCTGTCACCTCACATAGTGGCTCCTGTCACCTCACATAGTGGCTCCTGTCACCTCACCTAGTGGCTCCTGTCACCTCACCTAGTGGCTCCTTTCACCTCACCTAGTGATCCCTGTCACCTCACCTAGTGCTCCTGTCACCTCACCTAGTGATCCCTGTCACCTCACCTAGTGGCTCCTGTCACCTCACCTAATGGCTCCTGTCACCTCACCTAGTGGCTCCTGTCACCTCACCTAGTGGCCCCTGTCACCTCACCTAGTGGCTCCTGTCACCTCACCTAGTGGCCCCTGTCACCTCACCTAGTGATCCCTGTCACCTCACCTAGTGGCTCCTGTCACCTCACCTAGTGGCTCCTGTCACCTCACCTAGTGGCTCCTGTCACCTCACCTAGTGGCTCCTGTCACCTCACCTAGTGATCCCTGTCACCTCACCTAGTGATCCCTGTCACCTCACCTAGTGATCCCTGTCACCTCACATAGTGGCTCCTGTCACCTCACCTAGTGGCTCCTGTCACCTCACCTAGTGACCCCTGTCACCTCACCTAGTGCTCCTGTCACCTCACCTAGTGATCCCTGTCACCTCACCTAGTGGCTCCTGTCACCTCACCTAATGGCTCCTGTCACCTCACCTAGTGGCTCCTGTCACCTCACCTAGTGGCTCCTGTCACCTCACCTAGTGGCTCCTGTCACCTCACCTAGTGACCCCTGTCACCTCACCTAGTGATCCCTGTCACCTCACCTAGTGGCTCCTGTCACCTCACCTAGTGGCTCCTGTCACCTCACCTAGTGGCTCCTGTCACCTCACCTAGTGGCTCCTGTCACCTCACCTAGTGATCCCTGTCACCTCACCTAGTGATCCCTGTCACCTCACCTAGTGATCCCTGTCACCTCACATAGTGGCTCCTGTCACCTCACCTAGTGGCTCCTGTCACCTCACCTAGTGACCCCTGTCACCTCACCTAGTGACCCCTGTCACCTCACCTAGTGGCTCCTGTCACCTCACCTAGTGACCCCTGTCACCTCACCTAGTGGCTCCTGTCACCTCACCTAGTGGCTCCTGTCACCTCACCTAGTGGCTCTTGTCACCTCACCTAGTGGCCCCTGTCACCTCACCTAGTGACCCCTGTCACCTCACCTAGTGGCTCCTGTCACCTCACCTAGTGGCCCCTGTCACCTCACCTAGTGGCCCCTGTCACCTCACCTAGTGGCTCCTGTCACCTCACCTAGTGGCCCCTGTCACCTCACCTAGTGACCCCTGTCACCTCACCTAGTGGCTCCTGTCACCTCACCTAGTGATCCCTGTCACCTCACCTAGTGGCTCCTGTCACCTCACCTAGTGGCTCCTGTCACCTCACCTAGTGACTCCTGTCACCTCACCTAGTGGCTCCTGTCACCTCACCTAGTGGCTCCTGTCACCTCACCTAGTGGCTCCTGTCACCTCACATAGTGGCTCCTGTCACCTCACCTAGTGGCTCCTGTCACCTCACCTAGTGACCCCTGTCACCTCACCTAGTGATCCCTGTCACCTCACCTAGTGGCTCCTGTCACCTCACCTAGTGATCCCTGTCACCTCACCTAGTGATCCCTGTCACCTCACCTAGTGATCCCTGTCACCTCACCTAGTGGCTCCTGTCACCTCACCTAGTGGCTCCTGTCACCTCACCTAGTGGCCCCTGTCACCTCACCTAGTGGCCCCTGTCACCTCACCTAGTGGCTCCTGTCACCTCACATAGTGGCTCCTGTCACCTCACCTAGTGGCTCCTGTCACCTCACCTAGTGATCCCTGTCACCTCACCTAGTGATCCCTGTCACCTCACCTAGTGATCCCTGTCACCTCACCTAGTGATCCCTGTCACCTCACCTAGTGACCCCTGTCACCTCACCTAGTGATCCCTGTCGCCTCACCTAGTGGCTCCTATCACCTCACCTAGTGGCTCCTGTCACCTCACCTAGTGATCCCTGTCACCTCACCTAGTGGCTCCTGTCACCTCACCTAGTGGCTCCTGTCACCTCACCTAGTGGCTCCTGTCACCTCACCTAGTGGCTCCTGTCACCTCACCTAGTGGCTCCTGTCACCTCACATAGTGGCTCCTGTCACCTCACCTAGTGGCTCCTGTCACCTCACCTAGTGACCCCTGTCACCTCACCTAGTGATCCCTGTCACCTCACCTAGTGGCTCCTGTCACCTCACCTAGTGATCCCTGTCACCTCACCTAGTGATCCCTGTCACCTCACCTAGTGATCCCTGTCACCTCACCTAGTGATCCCTGTCACCTCACCTAGTGGCTCCTGTCACCTCACCTAGTGATCCCTGTCACCTCACCTAGTGGCTCCTGTCACCTCACCTAGTGGCTCCTGTCACCTCACCTAGTGGCTCCTGTCACCTCACCTAGTGGCTCCTGTCACCTCACCTAGTGGCTCCTGTCACCTCACCTAGTGGCTCCTGTCACCTCACCTAGTGATCCCTGTCACCTCACCTAGTGGCTCCTGTCACCTCACCTAGTGGCTCCTGTCACCTCACCTAGTGACTCCTGTCACCTCACCTAGTGGCTCCTGTCACCTCACCTAGTGGCTCCTGTCACCTCACCTAGTGGCTCCTGTCACCTCACATAGTGGCTCCTGTCACCTCACCTAGTGGCTCCTGTCACCTCACCTAGTGACCCCTGTCACCTCACCTAGTGATCCCTGTCACCTCACCTAGTGGCTCCTGTCACCTCACCTAGTGATCCCTGTCACCTCACCTAGTGATCCCTGTCACCTCACCTAGTGATCCCTGTCACCTCACCTAGTGGCTCCTGTCACCTCACCTAGTGGCTCCTGTCACCTCACCTAGTGGCCCCTGTCACCTCACCTAGTGGCCCCTGTCACCTCACCTAGTGGCTCCTGTCACCTCACATAGTGGCTCCTGTCACCTCACCTAGTGGCTCCTGTCACCTCACCTAGTGATCCCTGTCACCTCACCTAGTGATCCCTGTCACCTCACCTAGTGATCCCTGTCACCTCACCTAGTGATCCCTGTCACCTCACCTAGTGACCCCTGTCACCTCACCTAGTGATCCCTGTCGCCTCACCTAGTGGCTCCTATCACCTCACCTAGTGGCTCCTGTCACCTCACCTAGTGATCCCTGTCACCTCACCTAGTGGCTCCTGTCACCTCACCTAGTGGCTCCTGTCACCTCACCTAGTGGCTCCTGTCACCTCACCTAGTGGCTCCTGTCACCTCACCTAGTGGCTCCTGTCACCTCACCTAGTGGCTCCTGTCACCTCACATAGTGGCTCCTGTCACCTCACCTAGTGGCTCCTGTCACCTCACCTAGTGACCCCTGTCACCTCACCTAGTGATCCCTGTCACCTCACCTAGTGGCTCCTGTCACCTCACCTAGTGATCCCTGTCACCTCACCTAGTGATCCCTGTCACCTCACCTAGTGATCCCTGTCACCTCACCTAGTGATCCCTGTCACCTCACCTAGTGGCTCCTGTCACCTCACCTAGTGATCCCTGTCACCTCACCTAGTGGCTCCTGTCACCTCACCTAGTGGCTCCTGTCACCTCACCTAGTGACTCCTGTCACCTCACCTAGTGGCTCCTGTCACCTCACCTAGTGGCTCCTGTCACCTCACCTAGTGGCTCCTGTCACCTCACATAGTGGCTCCTGTCACCTCACCTAATGACCCCTGTCACCTCACCTAGTGACCCCTGTCACCTCACCTAGTGATCCCTGTCACCTCACCTAGTGGCTCCTGTCACCTCACCTAGTGGCTCCTGTCACCTCACCTAGTGGCCCCTGTCACCTCACCTAGTGGCTCCTGTCACCTCACCTAGTGGCTCCTGTCACCTCACCTAGTGGCTCCTGTCACCTCACCTAGTGGCTCCTGTCACCTCACCTAGTGATCCCTGTCACCTCACCTAGTGATCCCTGTCACCTCACCTAGTGATCCCTGTCACCTCACCTAGTGATCCCTGTCACCTCACCTAGTGGCTCCTGTCACCTCACCTAGTGATCCCTGTCAACTCACCTAATGGCTCCTGTCACCTCACCTAGTGATCCCTGTCACCTCACCTAGTGGCTCCTGTCACCTCACCTAGTGATCCCTGTCACCTCACCTAGTGGCTCCTGTCACCTCACCTAGTGGCTCCTGTCACCTCACCTAGTGGCTCCTATCACCTCACCTAGTGATCCCTGTCACCTCACCTAGTGGCTCCTGTCACCTCACCTAGTGATCCCTATCACCTCACCTAGTGATCCCTGTCACCTCACCTAGTGGCTCCTGTCACCTCACCTAGTGACCCCTGTCACCTCACCTAGTGGCTCCTGTCACCTCACCTAGTGGCTCCTGTCACCTCACCTAGTGGCTCCTGTCACCTCACCTAGTGACCCCTGTCACCTCACCTAGTGGCTCCTGTCACCTCACCTAGTGGCTCCTGTCACCTCACCTAGTGGCTCTTGTCACCTCACCTAGTGGCCCCTGTCACCTCACCTAGTGACCCCTGTCACCTCACCTAGTGGCCCCTGTCACCTCACCTAGTGGCCCCTGTCACCTCACCTAGTGGCCCCTGTCACCTCACCTAGTGGCTCCTGTCACCTCACCTAGTGGCTCCTGTCACCTCACCTAGTGACCCCTGTCACCTCACCTAGTGGCTCCTGTCACCTCACCTAGTGATCCCTGTCACCTCACCTAGTGGCTCCTGTCACCTCACCTAGTGATCCCTGTCACCTCACCTAGTGACTCCTGTCACCTCACCTAGTGGCTCCTGTCACCTCACCTAGTGGCTCCTGTCACCTCACCTAGTGGCTCCTGTCACCTCACATAGTGGCTCCTGTCACCTCACCTAGTGGCTCCTGTCACCTCACCTAGTGACCCCTGTCACCTCACCTAGTGATCCCTGTCACCTCACCTAGTGGCTCCTGTCACCTCACCTAGTGATCCCTGTCACCTCACCTAGTGATCCCTGTCACCTCACCTAGTGATCCCTGTCACCTCACCTAGTGGCTCCTGTCACCTCACCTAGTGGCTCCTGTCACCTCACCTAGAGGCCCCTGTCACCTCACCTAGTGGCCCCTGTCACCTCACCTAGTGGCTCCTGTCACCTCACCTAGTGGCTCCTGTCACCTCACCTAGTGGTCCCTATCACCTCACCTAGTGATCCCTGTCACCTCACCTAGTGGCTCCTGTCACCTCACCTAGTGATCCCTGTCAACTCACCTAATGGCTCCTGTCACCTCACCTAGTGCTCCCTGTCACCTCACCTAGTGGCTCCTGTCACCTCACCTAGTGATCCCTGTCACCTCACCTAGTGGCTCCTGTCAACTCACCTAATGGCTCCTGTCACCTCACCTAGTGACCCCTGTCACCTCACCTAGTGGCTCCTGTCACCTCACCTAGTGGCTCCTGTCACCTCACCTAGTGGCTCTTGTCACCTCACCTAGTGGCCCCTGTCACCTCACCTAGTGACCCCTGTCACCTCACCTAGTGGCTCCTGTCACCTCACCTAGTGATCCCTGTCACCTCACCTAGTGGCTCCTGTCACCTCACCTAGTGGCTCCTGTCACCTCACCTAGTGATCCCTGTCACCTCACATAGTGGCTCCTGTCACCTCACATAGTTGCTCCTGTCACCTCACATAGTGGCTCCTGTCACCTCACATAGTGGCTCCTGTCACCTCACCTAGTGGCTCCTGTCACCTCACCTAGTGGCTCCTGTCACCTCACCTAGTGGCTCCTATCACCTCACCTAGTGATCCCTGTCACCTCACCTAGTGCTCCTGTCACCTCACCTAGTGATCCCTGTCACCTCACCTAGTGGCTCCTGTCACCTCACCTAATGGCTCCTGTCACCTCACCTAGTGGCTCCTGTCACCTCACCTAGTGGCTCCTGTCACCTCACCTAGTGGCTCCTGTCACCTCACCTAGTGACCCCTGTCACCTCACCTAGTGATCCCTGTCACCTCACCTAGTGGCTCCTGTCACCTCACCTAGTGGCTCCTGTCACCTCACCTAGTGGCTCCTGTCACCTCACCTAGTGGCTCCTGTCACCTCACCTAGTGGCTCCTGTCACCTCACATAGTGGCTCCTGTCGCCTCACCTAGTGGCTCCTGTCACCTCACCTAGTGGCTCCTGTCACCTCACCTAGTGGCTCCTGTCACCTCACATAGTGGCTCCTGTCGCCTCACCTAGTGATCCCTGTCACCTCACCTAGTGGCTCCTGTCACCTCACCTAATGGCTCCTGTCACCTCACCTAGTGGCTCCTGTCACCTCACCTAGTGGCTCCTGTCACCTCACCTAGTGGCTCCTGTCACCTCACCTAGTGACCCCTGTCACCTCACCTAGTGGCTCCTGTCACCTCACCTAGTGGCTCCTGTCACCTCACCTAGTGGCTCCTATCACCTCACCTAGTGATCCCTGTCACCTCACCTAGTGGCTCCTGTCACCTCACCTAGTGATCCCTGTCACCTCACCTAGTGGCTCCTGTCACCTCACCTAATGGCTCCTGTCACCTCACCTAGTGGCTCCTGTCACCTCACCTAGTGGCTCCTGTCACCTCACCTAGTGGCCCCTGTCACCTCACCTAGTGGCTCCTGTCACCTCACCTAGTGATCCCTGTCACCTCACCTAGTGATCCCTGTCACCTCACCTAGTGATCCCTGTCACCTCACCTAGTGATCCCTGTCACCTCACCTAGTGATCCCTGTCACCTCACCTAGTGATCCCTGTCACCTCACCTAGTGATCCCTGTCACCTCACATAGTGGCTCCTGTCACCTCACCTAGTGGCTCCTGTCACCTCACCTAGTGACCCCTGTCACCTCACCTAGTGACCCCTGTCACCTCACCTAGTGGCTCCTGTCACCTCACCTAGTGACCCCTGTCACCTCACCTAGTGGCTCCTGTCACCTCACCTAGTGGCTCCTGTCACCTCACCTAGTGGCTCTTGTCACCTCACCTACTGGCCCCTGTCACCTCACCTAGTGACCCCTGTCACCTCACCTAGTGGCTCCTGTCACCTCACCTAGTGGCCCCTGTCACCTCACCTAGTGGCCCCTGTCACCTCACCTAGTGGCTCCTGTCACCTCACCTAGTGGCTCCTGTCACCTCACCTAGTGACCCCTGTCACCTCACCTAGTGGCTCCTGTCACCTCACCTAGTGATCCCTGTCACCTCACCTAGTGGCTCCTGTCACCTCACCTAGTGGCTCCTGTCACCTCACCTAGTGACTCCTGTCACCTCACCTAGTGGCTCCTGTCACCTCACCTAGTGGCTCCTGTCACCTCACCTAGTGGCTCCTGTCACCTCACATAGTGGCTCCTGTCACCTCACCTAGTGGCTCCTGTCACCTCACCTAGTGACCCCTGTCACCTCACCTAGTGATCCCTGTCACCTCACCTAGTGGCTCCTGTCACCTCACCTAGTGATCCCTGTCACCTCACCTAGTGATCCCTGTCACCTCACCTAGTGATCCCTGTCACCTCACCTAGTGGCTCCTGTCACCTCACCTAGTGGCTCCTGTCACCTCACCTAGTGGCCCCTGTCACCTCACCTAGTGGCCCCTGTCACCTCACCTAGTGGCTCCTGTCACCTCACCTAGTGGCTCCTGTCACCTCACCTAGTGGCTCCTGTCACCTCACCTAGTGATCCCTGTCACCTCACCTAGTGATCCCTGTCACCTCACCTAGTGATCCCTGTCACCTCACCTAGTGATCCCTGTCACCTCACCTAGTGACCCCTGTCACCTCACCTAGTGATCCCTGTCGCCTCACCTAGTGGCTCCTATCACCTCACCTAGTGGCTCCTGTCACCTCACCTAGTGATCCCTGTCACCTCACCTAGTGGCTCCTGTCACCTCACCTAGTGGCTCCTGTCACCTCACCTAGTGACTCCTGTCACCTCACCTAGTGGCTCCTGTCACCTCACCTAGTGGCTCCTGTCACCTCACCTAGTGGCTCCTGTCACCTCACATAGTGGCTCCTGTCACCTCACCTAGTGGCTCCTGTCACCTCACCTAGTGACCCCTGTCACCTCACCTAGTGATCCCTGTCACCTCACCTAGTGGCTCCTGTCACCTCACCTAGTGATCCCTGTCACCTCACCTAGTGGCTCCTGTCACCTCACCTAGTGGCTCCTGTCACCTCACCTAGTGATCCCTGTCACCTCACCTAGTGATCCCTGTCACCTCACCTAGTGGCTCCTGTCACCTCACCTAGTGATCCCTGTCACCTCACCTAGTGGCTCCTGTCACCTCACCTAGTGGCTCCTGTCACCTCACCTAGTGACTCCTGTCACCTCACCTAGTGGCTCCTGTCACCTCACCTAGTGGCTCCTGTCACCTCACCTAGTGGCTCCTGTCACCTCACATAGTGGCTCCTGTCACCTCACCTAGTGGCTCCTGTCACCTCACCTAGTGACCCCTGTCACCTCACCTAGTGATCCCTGTCACCTCACCTAGTGGCTCCTGTCACCTCACCTAGTGATCCCTGTCACCTCACCTAGTGATCCCTGTCACCTCACCTAGTGATCCCTGTCACCTCACCTAGTGATCCCTGTCACCTCACCTAGTGGCTCCTGTCACCTCACCTAGTGGCTCCTGTCACCTCACCTAGTGGCCCCTGTCACCTCACCTAGTGGCCCCTGTCACCTCACCTAGTGGCTCCTGTCACCTCACATAGTGGCTCCTGTCACCTCACCTAGTGGCTCCTGTCACCTCACCTAGTGACCCCTGTCACCTCACCTAGTGATCCCTGTCACCTCACCTAGTGGCTCCTGTCACCTCACCTAGTGATCCCTGTCACCTCACCTAGTGATCCCTGTCACCTCACCTAGTGATCCCTGTCACCTCACCTAGTGATCCCTGTCACCTCACCTAGTGGCTCCTGTCACCTCACCTAGTGGCTCCTGTCACCTCACCTAGTGGCCCCTGTCACCTCACCTAGTGGCCCCTGTCACCTCACCTAGTGGCTCCTGTCACCTCACCTAGTGGCTCCTGTCACCTCACCTAGTGGCTCCTGTCACCTCACCTAGTGATCCCTGTCACCTCACCTAGTGATCCCTGTCACCTCACCTAGTGATCCCTGTCACCTCACCTAGTGATCCCTGTCACCTCACCTAGTGATCCCTGTCACCTCACCTAGTGATCCCTGTCACCTCACCTAGTGGCTCCTGTCACCTCACCTAGTGGCTCCTGTCACCTCACCTAGTGGCCCCTGTCACCTCACCTAGTGGCTCCTGTCACCTCACCTAGTGGCTCCTGTCACCTCACCTAGTGATCCCTGTCACCTCACCTAGTGATCCCTGTCACCTCACCTAGTGATCCCTGTCACCTCACCTAGTGATCCCTGTCACCTCACCTAGTGATCCCTGTCACCTCACCTAGTGATCCCTGTCACCTCACCTAGTGATCCCTGTCACCTCACCTAGTGACCCCTGTCACCTCACCTAGTGATCCCTGTCACCTCACCTAGTGGCTACTGTCACCTCACCTAGTGATCCCTGTCACCTCACCTAGTGGCTCCTGTCATCTCACCTAGTGGCTCCCGTCACCTCACCTAGTGGCCCCTGTCACCACACCTAGTGACCCCTGTCACCTCACCTAGTGGCTCCTGTCACCTCACCTAGTGACCCCTGTCACCTCACCTAGTGATCCCTGTCACCTCACCTAGTGATCCCTGTCACCTCACCTAGTGGCTCCTGTCACCTCACCTAGTGGCTCCTGTCACCTCACCTAGTGGCTCCCTGTCACCTCACATAGTGACCCCTGTCACCTCACCTAGTGGCCCCTGTCACCTCACCTAATGGCTCCTGTCAACTCACCTAGTGACTCCTGTCACCTCACCTAGTGGCTCCTGTCACCTCACCTAGTGGCTCCTGTCACCTCACCTAGTGGCTCCTGTCACCTCACCTAGTGACCCCTGTCACCTCACCTAGTGACTCCTGTCACCTCACCTAGTGGCTCCTGTCACCTCACCTAGTGGCCCCTGTCACCTCACCTAGTGACCCCTGTCACCTCACCTAGTGATCCCTGTCACCTCACCTAGTGGCTACTGTCACCTCACCTAGTGATCCCTGTCACCTCACCTAGTGGCTCCTGTCACCTCACCTAGTGACCCCTGTCACCTCACCTAGTGGCTCCTGTCACCTCACCTAGTGATCCCTGTCACCTCACATAGTGGCTCCTGTCACCTCACCTAGTGATCCCTGTCACCTCACCTAGTGGCTCCTGTCACCTCACCTAATGGCTCCTGTCACCTCACCTAGTGGCTCCTGTCACCTCACCTAGTGGCTTCTGTCACCTCACCTAGTGGCTCCTGTCACCTCACCTAGTGACCCCTGTCACCTCACCTAGTGGCTCCTGTCACCTCACCTAGTGATCCCTGTCACCTCACCTAGTGATCCCTGTCACCTCACCTAGTGATCCCTGTCACCTCACCTAGTGATCCCTGTCACCTCACCTAGTGATCCCTGTCACCTCACCTAGTGACCCCTGTCACCTCACCTAGTGATCCCTGTCACCTCACCTAGTGGCTACTGTCACCTCACCTAGTGATCCCTGTCACCTCACCTAGTGGCTCCCGTCACCTCACCTAGTGGCTCCCGTCACCTCACCTAGTGGCCCCTGTCACCACACCTAGTGACCCCTGTCACCTCACCTAGTGGCTCCTGTCACCTCACCTAGTGACCCCTGTCACCTCACCTAGTGATCCCTGTCACCTCACCTAGTGATCCCTGTCACCTCACCTAGTGGCTCCTGTCACCTCACCTAGTGGCTCCTGTCACCTCACCTAGTGGCTCCCTGTCACCTCACATAGTGACCCCTGTCACCTCACCTAGTGGCCCCTGTCACCTCACCTAATGGCTCCTGTCAACTCACCTAGTGACTCCTGTCACCTCACCTAGTGGCTCCTGTCACCTCACCTAGTGGCTCCTGTCACCTCACCTAGTGGCTCCTGTCACCTCACCTAGTGACCCCTGTCACCTCACCTAGTGACTCCTGTCACCTCACCTAGTGGCTCCTGTCACCTCACCTAGTGGCTCCTGTCACCTCACCTAGTGACCCCTGTCACCTCACCTAGTGACCCCTGTCACCTCACCTAGTGATCCCTGTCACCTCACCAAGTGGCTACTGTCACCTCACCTAGTGATCCCTGTCACCTCACCTAGTGGCTCCTGTCACCTCACCTAGTGACCCCTGTCACCTCACCTAGTGGCTCCTGTCACCTCACCTAGTGATCCCTGTCACCTCACCTAGTGATCCCTGTCACCTCACCTAGTGATCCCTGTCACCTCACCTAGTGATCCCTGTCACCTCACCTAGTGATCCCTGTCACCTCACCTAGTGATCCCTGTCACCTCACCTAGTGATCCCTGTCACCTCACCTAGTGATCCCTGTCACCTCACCTAGTGGCTCCTGTCACCTCACCTAGTGGCTCCTGTCACCTCACCTAGTGATCCCTGTCACCTCACCTAGTGATCCCTGTCACCTCACCTAGTGATCCCTGTCACCTCACATAGTGGCTCCTGTCACCTCACCTAGTGGCTCCTGTCACCTCACCTAGTGGCTCCTGTCACCTCACCTAGTGACCCCTGTCACCTCACCTAGTGGCTCCTGTCACCTCACCTAGTGACCCCTGTCACCTCACCTAGTGACCCCTGTCACCTCACCTAGTGATCCCTGTCACCTCACCTAGTGGCTACTGTCACCTCACCTAGTGATCCCTGTCACCTCACCTAGTGACCCCTGTCACCTCACCTAGTGACCCCTGTCACCTCACCTAGTGATCCCTGTCACCTCACCTAGTGATCCCTGTCACCTCACCTAGTGGCTACTGTCACCTCACCTAGTGATCCCTGTCACCTCACCTAGTGATCCCTGTCACCTCACCTAGTGATCCCTGTCACCTCACCTAGTGATCCCTGTCACCTCACCTAGTGATCCCTGTCACCTCACCTAGTGATCCCTGTCACCTCACCTAGTGATCCCTGTCACCTCACCTAGTGATCCCTGTCACCTCACCTAGTGATCCCTGTCACCTCACCTAGTGGCTCCTGTCACCTCACCTAGTGGCTCCTATCACCTCACCTAGTGATCCCTGTCACCTCACCTAGTGATCCCTGTCACCTCACCTAGTGGCTCCTGTCACCTCACCTAGTGGCTCCTGTCACCTCACCTAGTGGCTCCTGTCACCTCACCTAGTGACCCCTGTCACCTCACCTAGTGGCCCCTGTCACCTCACCTAGTGGCTCCTGTCACCTCACCTAGTGACCCCTGTCACCTCACCTAGTGACCCCTGTCACCTCACCTAGTGGCTCCTGTCACCTCACCTAGTGGCTCCTGTCACCTCACCTAGTGATCCCTGTCACCTCACCTAGTGATCCCTGTCACCTCACATAGTGGCTCCTGTCACCTCACCTAGTGACCCCTGTCACCTCACCTAGTGGCTCCTGTCACCTCACCTAGTGGCTCCTGTCACCTCACCTAGTGATCCCTGTCACCTCACCTAGTGATCCCTGTCACCTCACCTAGTGATCCCTGTCACCTCACATAGTGGCTCCTGTCACCTCACCTAGTGATCCCTGTCACCTCACCTAGTGATCCCTGTCACCTCACCTAGTGATCCTTGTCACCTCACATAGTGGCTCCTGTCACCTCACATAGTGGCTCCTGTCACCTCACATAGTGGCTCCTGTCACCTCACATAGTGGCTCCTGTCACCTCACCTAGTGGCTCCTGTCACCTCACCTAGTGGCTCCTGTCACCTCACCTAGTGGCTCCTGTCACCTCACCTAGTGGCTCCTGTCACCTCACCTAGTGATCCCTGTCACCTCACCTAGTGATCCCTGTCACCTCACCTAGTGATCCCTGTCACCTCACCTAGTGGCTCCTGTCACCTCACCTAGTGGCTCATGTCACCTCACCTAGTGGCCCCTGTCACCTCACCTAGTGGCCCCTGTCACCTCACCTAGTGGCTCCTGTCACCTCACCTAGTGGCTCCTGTCACCTCACCTAGTGGCTCCTATCACCTCACCTAGTGATCCCTGTCACCTCACCTAGTGGCTCCTGTCACCTCACCTAGTGGCTCCTATCACCTCACCTAGTGGCCCCTGTCACCTCACCTAGTGGCCCCTGTCACCTCACCTAGTGGCCCCTGTCACCTCACCTAGTGGCTCCTGTCACCTCACCTTGTGGCTCCTGTCACCTCACCTAGTGGCTCCTGTCACCTCACCTAGTGACCCCTGTCACCTCACCTAGTGATCCCTGTCACCTCACCTAGTGATCCCTGTCACCTCACCTAGTGATCCCTGTCACCTCACCTAGTGGCCCCTGTCACCTCACCTAGTGGCTCCTGTCACCTCACCTAGTGGCTCCTGTCACCTCACCTAGTGGCTCCTGTCACCTCACCTAGTGACCCCTGTCACCTCACCTAGTGGCTCCTGTCACCTCACCTAGTGATCCCTGTCACCTCACCTAGTGGCTCCTGTCACCTCACCTAGTGGCTCCTGTCACCTCACCTAGTGGCTCCTGTCACCTCACCTAGTGGCACCTGTCACCTCACCTAGTGGCTCCTGTCACCTCACCTAGTGGCACCTGTCACCTCACCTAGTGGCTCCTGTCACCTCACCTAGTGACCCCTGTCACCTCACCTAGTGATCCCTGTCACCTCACCTAGTGGCTCCTGTCACCTCACCTAGTGGCTCCTGTCACCTCACCTAGTGGCTCCTGTCACCTCACCTAGTGGCTCCTGTCACCTCACCTAGTGATCCCTGTCACCTCACCTAGTGGCTCCCTGTCACCTCACCTAGTGGCTCCTGTCACCTCACCTAGTGGCTCCTGTCACCTCACCTAGTGGCTCCTGTCACCTCACCTAGTGGCTCCTGTCACCTCACCTAGTGATCCCTGTCACCTCAACTAGTGGCTCCTGTCACCTCACCTAGTGGCTCCTGTCACCTCACCTAGTGGCTCCTGTCACCTCACCTAGTGATCCCTGTCACCTCACCTAGTGGCTCCTGTCACCTCACCTAGTGGCTCCTGTCACCTCACCTAGTGATCCCTGTCACCTCACCTAGTGACCCCTGTCACCTCACCTAGTGGCTCCTGTCACCTCACCTAGTGGCTCCTGTCACCTCACCTAGTGATCCCTGTCACCTCACCTAGTGGCTCCTGTCACCTCACCTAGTGGCTCCTGTCACCTCACCTAGTGGCTCCTGTCACCTCACCTAGTGACCCCTGTCACCTCACCTAGTGGCTCCTGTCACCTCACCAAGTGGCTCCTGTCACCTCACCTAGTGATCCCTGTCACCTCACCTAGTGGCTCCTGTCACCTCACCTAGTGGCTCCTGTCACCTCACCTAGTGGCTCCTGTCACCTCACCTAGTGGCTCCTGTCACCTCACCTAGTGATCCCTGTCACCTCACCTAGTGGCTCCTGTCACCTCACCTAGTGGCTCCTGTCACCTCACCGAGTGGCTCCTGTCACCTCACCTAGTGGCTCCTGTCACCTCACCTAGTGGCTCCTGTCACCTCACCTAGTGACCCCTGTCACCTCACCTAGTGATCCCTGTCACCTCACCTAGTGGCTCCTGTCACCTCACCTAGTGGCTCCTGTCACCTCACCTAGTGATCCCTGTCACCTCACCTAGTGGCTCCTGTCACCTCACCTAGTGGCTCCTGTCACCTCACCGAGTGGCTCCTGTCACCTCACCTAGTGGCTCCTGTCAACTCACCTAATGGCTCCTGTCACCTCACCGAGCGGCTCTTTAACACTGTAAATAAGAGTCACCAGCCTAATTGACGCTAGATACACATTACACATTATAAAATACACATTACAACAAGCCCCAGGTCTAACTTTGTGTAATAGTAAATGCACCATTTTTTCTCTGCTGACAGAGTGGAACCGCCATTTCAACAATCATCCGGCAACACACGCCCCGAAAGGTAATATCAGGTACCACGTTTATGTACGTTAACGTTTGTGCATTATGATTATAATTGTTAATAATGTTCTATGGGCCAAATGACCTTAAACTTCATGAAATAAACACAACACAAAGGTAGTATCTAATTTCTTGTTAACTGGCGGAAGCAGTGATACAGTTAGTTTTGTGACTGACTTTTTCGCTCTCAATGTGGCTATTTTATGATATATGTGGACACATTTGCACTTTATTCTATTGATCTTAAAAAGTTGATTGTTGAGTTCATTGAGTATATTTCAAGTAGATGTATTCTGAATATTTATTATATTGCTATACGAAAATGTCTGCAATACTCAGCCCTACATTTGATGGTTTGTGTTTGTCTTGACCTTGTGACTCTGTCAAGGGTCCTACTTGTCTCTTCATATGACTCCAAACATCAAAGCCGTTTAAACACTTTTTCTTATGTGTTTTTTTTTCTTTGAAAGCTTCATATTCACTATGAACTCTTATAAAAACGATAAAAATTCAAATAAGTTATGATGTTATGTTTTAAATCGCAACTAAAATTAATTTCTTTGTCATTCGAGTATGTCAAATCTGAATGATCTGAGGCGTAAATATTTTCCAGCCTTTTGTCATCACTTTCAACATTTGTGTATATTATACAAATTGATTTTCCTGTAATCAATGAGTGAATATGATAATGCGTTAAGTCTTTGTATAGTTTCATAACAGATGTTTAAACGTATAAACAATATATATGCTTCATGTTAAACTTAGAGTTAAAGTTGTATCTACACATTGTTCTACATGTGGCGTCATGGTATTGAATACAAAATAAATTAACTCTTGTCTGCAATCTAAGTATATCTAGCCTCAATAATATTCGTTTCACTCCTATCGAATTGACCAATCAGGGATCGTCTTACCAATCCGCAATAGTATGCATTCGCACATATAACGTTGGAGGGTCATAGGTTGCCGAAAGGTCGACTGGCGCGACCTGCGACTGCATCTCGCTAGACTCAATATCGGAGTGATGCTAATATTGAGGCTAGGTTTATTTAGACTGCTTTTGTATGTTGACAGCAACGACTCGCCATGTTCAGAAACATCCTACAACACACTATCACAAAGGTAAGAACTCCACTTTAAGGGGCAGTAGCACATTTTAGGGGGAATATAAGGTGATGTCAGGAAAATAAAAATAAATTATTCCAAATGAAAGACAATGTATTCAAACTAAATGCAGCAGAAATTAATTAAGTATATAATTATTCGATGAAGACATTTTCCTGGGAAAATGTGATGGATATGTTTAAATTTATAAAATTTATCAATATTATTTATTGTAAAGTTTAGAAATCAGTGGCCCTATGCCACGTAGATATGCATCTATTGGCATTAGCAAAAAAAACACCCTCAAACAAATATTTTGATTTTAAACTGTAAACATGTTAAGTTGTAACAAATTGTTAAAAGCCACTCGAGTCTTCCTTAGCTTCTATTCAAATTTATTTACATGTTAGTGGTTGATAATGGTATTGTAATCAATGTGTAACATTTTAGACACATACTTCTTGTCAAACACAAGGGTTATTTAGTATGAATTATCAAATATCTTATATTTGACACATGTTGTACTAATCAATAACATTTATACCAAATAAATAAAGTGAACGATTCCTCTGTTACTAGCCACCACCCACCATGTGCAGCACCACCCGACAACTTACCCTCCTCCAGGTAACACGTCTGGGAAATCTCTACTTGTTAATGAGACAAATGATTAAAGTGGTTTGTCCGCTGAAGCTCTTCTCATATCTTTGATTTTATCTCATAAGATATTCTATAAGCATCTTAATTCTCTAAGTAGGCAGAAAAAGGAAAAATAAAAATAAATTTATTGTATGATTTCAGTGCATCACTGTACAGTGTGTGAAGGAGAATCATCTGTGAGTCAGTGCAAGAAACATCAGCGGTGCGCTAGTGGTCAGGTAATCTCCTTCTGCATCAGCGTATTTGTATGTAGAGAGCACCTACAATACCCTGATACCTTTCAGACAACATGCCCTGTTTAAGGATTGTGTTTGTATTTCAGCAAATGAATTGTTTTGTTAAAGTCAATATCCCGAACTTAACGTTCCTGCCATCAGAGAATTACTAGATGGCAGTCATGCCATTCGCTGGCTAATCCGAAAGCGACACTAAGCGTTTATTTTGATAGATTCGGGGTATTGAATGAGCCCTGTGGATGGAAATGAAGCTACTATAGTTCGCAAAGTTCCACATTTGCTAGATGCAAGACATGTCATTGGCTGATTATATATGTCCGGTAAGAGGGGTTTTCGAATTTTTTTAGAAGTTCTTTGAGTTGCCTTTTAAACATCTTTTCATGTCAACAGAACAAGTGTTTCATGCAAGTCAACAGCGGGTTTAACGGTGCTGTAGAGATATTTGCACGCTGTACCCGTGATTCAGTAAGTTTCTTGATTAATTTTTTTATCTCAAATTATGTTGTTTTAGAGGCATTCTACTTGTTGGAAATATCAAGAGGGCAAGGAGTTGATGGATTATCAACTTCTTTATTGTAGAAAGGTTACGACCTTTCGTTACGCGCGGTATAGATCGTTAAAACAGTATAAGGATCTAAACCGAAACGTCGCTACCTTTCTACAATAAAGAAGTTGATAATCCATAAACACCCTGCCTTCTTCACCGTCTGAATATTGTCAAGGTGTATCGTATGAATATCTACCTTTAACATATACCAATCGATAGCAAATGGATCAAAGTAATAAAAGAACTGTCGGTATTGAGATGTTTATGATAAAACCGTTTTTATGAAAATCACGACGTTTCCTTCTTCAGGGGCTGTTGCGAGATAACAAATTTTAATGTCTAGTTGAAGATATAATAATTAGCTTAATACAGGTGTAGATGCAATTGCATTGAACAAATGCATATTCAGTTTCACCAGAGAATTTAATAATTTCCTTGTCACTTGTAAGTCATAACAAAAAGACAATTTGTTTTCAAATTTTAGTTGACATTAGTTAAAATTATGGCAACATTAGTGATATACATGTATCGCAAGTACAAAAATCATGTGATATGAAATGTCTTTGAGCCATCTTAGAATCGCGAAAACGAAACGGATATTGTTGAAATATCACTGTAGAAGTTACAATTTTGTCAATACAGTGACCAAGGGTATAGCATTTTTCAACCACTATTTTAAATCTTTCTGACGAACTTCAGAAGTGAGCAACAGCTTTAGTCCTAAGTCAATGTTATGGTGCTGAATAGGTTATCTGGGAGTTTTTAACGGAATATATTTTTTGAATTATAAGATCCGCATTTTAAAAATCTAATCTAAACCACCCATGCTAAATTTCTAACGTCTCCACCACTGACAAGACGCTCCCAAACTATGGTTTGAGAATGGTTAGTTTATACATGGACAACTGCTGATATTTTGTCAGTGCTGCTGGATGTATTTGATCGACGTCCAAACTAAACCCACATTACATGATATTTGCACTTAGATCCACTAGCAAGTAAACAACTGAAGGTATGCAGGTGCATTCATACACAGGTTATCATAGCGATCTTATGATATCCAGCAATCAGGTTACATGAAATTGGTTTCAATGGTTTGAGGTCAGGTGATTTGATTTAAAGCGAAATTATGCTCTGCTTCATTTGTTATACTTCACCAGCTTAGAAAATACTCAGACAATCTAGCGATGCAAAATTATGTTATAATGAATATATATTCTGTGAGACTATATCACAAGGTTAAACCGGAAGCTTATTTTATCAATCAAATTAGAAACAAAATACATCAAAAAGACACGAATCAGTTTATTTAAAGAAATTAAGATTATTTATTTGATCCAATTAAAGGCCTGTTATCACCTGCAAAGTGACACCTGGACAAGGAACGACCATTTCCAGGTTGATGTGTGTCAGGCCTGTTGTAGTGGCGATGACTGTAACAGTCGCATCTGTCAAGGTAATTGCTGAAATAGATCCACAGGCCCTTGGATCGCTATTGTTTAAAAACCGAAAAGAAAACTCAATATCATTTTTAGACGACCCTTTATCTTGAAACTTTCAGAATTTTATCGGGGAAGTAGCGCGTATTCTATTGTTCCCCGCAAACATCTTCTAACCGTGTCTCCGAAGATGTATATAAAAATACAAAGAATCAAGCGGAAACTACGTTTGGGCATCTCCTATGGATCAGAATTACTGTACATTTTCACCATATTTTCTACAATTTAATTCATTCAGATAAATATGAATGGCGAAATCAGGCACGTCTTTGCCCTTCGCAAAGGCTTATCTAACCCTTGCTGTCGACCCTTTTCTGGTTTGATAACACCGCCCTCTCCAGCGATAATTTGTTACCTTAAGTTATCTCCCCTGCTACAGCCAATCGCCGAAGCTCTTTTTATGTCTGTGTTTGCTGATCTCTATTATTTAATTATAAGTTCGTCAAATCTTTTCAAGCAATTATTTTCGCGGTTGTTTTCAATGTTATCATACTTGCATGATTGATCAAACGTTAATATATATACCGATCTGAACCACCGAGGCGCTACTCTCCCTTTACAGCTTATTTAATCGACGGACTTCCACATAAGGATCGCCATTTCTTCCAATCAGATGTAGTTTTACAAAGGGCTATTTGATTGAAATATGACTTTCCCTTATTGTAAGCTAGAGAGCAAGCACTAAAATGTGAAGTGTCGAAAGCAAGGCTTAAATGAGTAAGTTGAAACTGACTTTCTAAGCTTTATGAGGAAGATGCTATGTAATGTTATGTTCTCTCTGTAGGTGGACCATCACACACAACTAGCACAACACCGGCTCCACTGACAGCGCCATACAGACTTTCTCAAGGAAGTAAGTGCTTTATTGCAGAGAGAATATTCAACATCACCTAGAACCAAGACAAACTAACTCTTAAAAAGGGAATTAATCTTTACATAAGACAACGCATTATAAAGTAAAAGGAATTTTGGATTAGTTTATGGAACTTACGTTTCACTGTTAGTTTACTTTCACTACACTAATTTTTTAATCAACCTCAAAATAAGGGAGTATAGGAAATATTATATTTGAAAAGCTATCTTTGAAAAGAGAAAAATGTCAAAAATGTCAAAATTCAACAAAGTTAACGGACGGACGGATGGACGGATGAGCTAAAAAAGCAAAGTCCATATACATGTGTAATTGTTTGAAAGCAAACTATAAACAGATAAATGAAAAAGAATAATGCAAGTCAGGAGCTTCAAAATGATAATTCTAACATGACACGAAAACTAGTTTGAAAATACTGCCTTCTCGTTGGCTCCTTTAGACAATTTTGGAGTAATTATTTCGCGGATAATCACCTCTAGATATTTACGACCGCTTCACCTTCCTCCGCACACGTATACAAACTGCACTCGGTGAACTTACTGTTACAATAGACTTGCACGGGACGGCAATATGAATTTCAGAGACTTGCCGACAGTTTGGAAACCTATAATTTTTAATGAAACAAGCTCATTCTTTGTCACTGTTTCATGTAAAAGTAAGAACTGCGTTGCGAGAGGTGATAATAAACAAAATCAGTATTCTGGACAGCCATTCGTCAAATGAACAGAAGCGACTTTATTCTTTACTTTTGCAGAAGGCTGCCTCTGCCCCTACCTCTAATTCACATGACACGAAATAAATCTTTCTTGACCAGCTTTCACTAAGTTTCAAACAATACAATTTTGTAGTGAACAGTGCTCTACTTTTAGAGTGACGTCCCTTGATGTTGGATCAGTCCTTGTCGGTCATGTAGGGGTGATAGGTCGAACCATGTATTTACTTCAAAACTCGTAACTCTGACGGCATTGAAAATCTGTCTTCTTTTAATATAATGCTCAATGAAATAAAGATGAACTGTATCTAAATATACATTTATTTTGGTGTATGTTATGCCCAGTTTGATTGTAGATTGTTCTTTAAAGGGGCAGTAGCACGTTTTTGGGGGAAAATAAGGTGTTGTCAGGAAAATGAAAATTAATGGTTCCAATTGAAAGACAATGTATTGAAACTAAATATAGCATTAATAATTCAATTATATTTCGTAAAGTTTAGCCATGGGATTCCTTTTTCTTACACAAAATGAATTAAAGGTGTTCACACAAAAATGGCCGCCAAAGGATTTTATGTGAATCGTTATACTTTGTCCTCTGACAGTGGGTGATTGGCTTGTGTAATGAGATTTTTGACACTGTCAATAATATGTGAAATATTTTAAATATAAAATTATCAAAAAACGTGCTACTGCCCCTTTAAGAAGTTGAACTGTGCCGTAATTTTACAAGTGAGTGGAACCGGTCTGCACTGGTTTGACCTAATCACATCAATGTTACACAAGAGAAAATAGTTCCCTACTTTTTTACATATTACGCCTACTCGGGTTTAAATTTAATTTAGGGGTAGAGAATGCACTACACACAACCCCAAAATGAAAAATAGAATGGATTTATCTCCTCAATAATATATACATTTTGTAAGAGTATATATCTATGATAAATCTTTTTGTGGATACAGTTGACTGTTCTGTTTGCACTGGGGCGTCGTGTCAGGGGTCAGGGGTCATCTCCAAGTGCCCGGATGCTTTCCCTTACTGCATGAACACCGTGGAGAACGACGCAAGCGGGACTAAACTCATCACTAAAAAGTATAGTCTATTTCGTTTTTTCAACAAATCAATTGTCAATTGTCGATTGGTTTGAACAATGTGTTTGCAAATTTATGTTTAACATATCCTCGAAACGCCTCCACGTCATCAATGGCAGTAGCTGTCATATTCTGGAGTAGTCCCATTTTAGTGAATGAAACTGGGACTCATAGCATAAAGGGGGTTATTGGCAATTAACCAATATATTTTTGTCTAGATTAAAGATTTATAATTTCTTACAAACGGAATCTCTTTATTTCTCTTACGACATATTTCAGATGTGCCTCCGAGGCGATCTGTCAGAAGCAATGGTGGGAGAATACTTCCGGTCACAGCATCTGCTCCGTCCTTGACCCCGCCATGACCTACAGAACGACCTTCACCTGTAGCTACTGCTGTCTGACCCCTGACTGCAACAAGGATGTGCATCCCAATCCAACAAGTCTCTTCATTGGGGCCTAATAACAAGATCCATTTCAATAAATCTATCTGAGAGATATCAGATATGTTTTGTTAATTGCTTTGATCCTCTTGGTTTAGCAACATCCTAATTCAATTCAAATTATTCGTTTTAAGTAATCTAGAACTCTGTCCTTCAGCCTTTAAGACCCTCTTTAGTTTCAGGCAAAAATGATGCGATGACGCGGATTTGGTTTTATTTCCAAATCTTTTTTATTATTGAACATGAAGAAAGGAAAGATCTTTGAATAACTTTGTCACTGCGTCTATGAAGGCACTCGCGGACAGAAACAAGTAACATTTTAAGAGCCTGTCTTAGGCCACGGGACTAAATTTCCCTTTTACCTTGTCAACATCTTGATAAGAAGGGTTGATGTGGGGGGTTGAAACTGACGCGGACGGAAACCAGAAACAACTCACTTTTTTCTAGGCCTAATGCCAAACTAGTTCTTAAATTGTGTTTAATCATCAGCTGAGCGCTTTTGCATAGACGCCAAATGTAACGGTCACTTCTGAAGTGAATTTAAAAATATGCTTTGTCCACACAGTTATTACCTTTTTGAAAATGAAATTTGTATTGTTTGAGCTTGGTGAATTAAAATTTGAAATTGATTTCTCTTTTGGAACAAACCAGATAAAGGGGAGGTAATACTTCCTGTAGAGGGCACTGTCAGGTGTGTATAAATGTGATGTCAGAGCGCGGGAAGTCCATTTCTCGGCAGCGACGAGTAGTGTATCAGGTTGATGAAATGTCAAATTTTACGTTGATCACGATAGACATATTGGAAAGATAGCGTATTATCCAGTTTGTATTACTATTGCTTAAGCAGGAAGGCATGAAGTTGTATTATGAAGTGAATTCAATGCGTATTATGAAGGAAGGTGTAATATATGAAGTGAAGGTGTATTATGGTGAACTGTTCTATGGCGAAGTGGTGATATCGTGGCGGTGTGTGATGAGTGGATGGTAAATGCTGAAGCGATGGTTAATGGTTTACTAGTGGATTTTATTGAATGACGGTTTATGACAAAATGATGATGTGTTGTGAAATGATTGTATATGGTGAAGAAGCATTGTATGGTGATTATGTGATGTGAAGTGATGATGTTTTTGAAGTGATGGCCTTGTATGGTGAAGTGGAAACATCGTGCTGAAACGGTGGTTTATGGTAAACTGATGGTGTATGGTGAATTTGTGTTTGTTGACGTTGGGTTGTATGTTGCAGTGGTTACGTTTATTCATTATATACCATGTTGGTAAAAGGATGTTTGGGTATTATCTGCTGGGAGTAATTTTGCTTGAAGCAAGTTCATGGAATGTTGATGCATTTTATATGAATATAAAATTCATGAAGTGACACTTGATGGTACATTAGGTGCTGGTATATGACTCATGGCTGAGTTTGGTATAGTTGGTTGAACAGATGTTACTGTGACATTTGGCAGTTCTGGAAACGTTTACATATGAGGCGTCATGTTAGACTCTGCTGCAGTGTTTGGTCCCTAACTTGTAGGGGAAAGTACATATTACCGTGCCTAAGGTAATGCTAACATGATTGATGTGACTGACAGAAAATCTGGTGTTAGCTTCCCGCAACATAGGTTTTGGTGTACAGGCCACAATGCCGCTTTGCAAGTTCGTCTAGGATAATTTCATATGAATAACGGCACCTCTGCCTGGACAGCATTAAAGCTATCCAGTTCCTCTACGGAGCATTCCGGCACAGTTTTCGATTTTTACTATACATTTATGAAGTTTAACAAGAAAATGTTAATCACAATTTAAAAAGGTGACAGTCATGTTTTTGATTTGTATGTTACCGTAGCTGATGTTTTAAATGATTATTTTACTTGGATAGAGTTTCATATATATCACTAAAATAAGCTGGCATTTCCACGGCAGCAACCTATTAAAATCGTTTATCATTGTTGAACATTGTAGTTCTTTATTTCGATAAGAATTATGGCATTAATTTGTTTTTCTGAATGACAACAAATATATCCGCTTAACTCTTTTAAGTCTCTTGATAATATAGCTACTAGTCATATTCTGTTAACCTTGGCAACAAACGTGAACAGGTCATGATACTACTTGATCAGGCAGAGATAAGATTGCAAAGACAGATATATCAGACATGAAAAACTTATCTCCAAATGTCAAACCATTATTAACCAGCAAAACAGTCACGAATACCTAAACCAACTAGAAAACTAAACTCTTAGAATAGAGACAAGTAAAAAAATACTACACGTATAAAGAATAAAACATGACAATTGTTAAACAAAAGTATAACCTTAAAGTAAGAGAACCAGACTGAGTGATAAAAAGGCCTATCCTTTTTCAGTGAGAATCGTCATGTGTTTTCACAGTTGTGACAATACCAGATCTAGGCCTACCTACACCCTATCTTCAAGTCAACGATCGATCGATTGCCATGGGACCGCTTCACGTTCTTCTCCTGGGTAAACCTTTCCACCATTGTTTAGTTGCTTGTAATGATTATAATACACAGCTTCGTACTTCATGTCTGTTCACTTGCTAGCTTATGTTAGTGCAAATATCATGTAATGTGGGTTTAGTTTGGACGTCGATCGAATACCTCCAGCAGCAGTGACACAATATCACCAATTGTCCAATAACTATTCTCAACCATATTTTAAGATCGTCTGGTCAGTGGTGATGGATTTTGAAATTTGGTATACATGTAGTTGACTGATGGGGTCATATTTTTGAAATTCCGATTTTCTTAAATGTCGATTAAATATTCCTTATAAACTCTCTGAGGACAAACTCAGCACATTGACTTAATGCGAGAGAACAAATATGGCTTGTGGTAAAGCTGCTGCTCACTTATGAAGGATTGTGTTGAGAAAATAGAAAATTGTGGTTTCCAAGTTTTGATCAGACCTGCCAAAATGTTTCAGATAACTGTTAGGTATGTCATACGGATATGTCAATGCAAAATGAATCTTAATCAATGTAGTTAAATTTCAACATACTCCGTTTCGTTTTTGCAATGCGGAGATGCCTCAAAAACATTCCAAATTACATGCTATTGGCACTAGAATACGCATATAAGTTAACAAACTTAACGCACGAAGCTGTATATTAATAAATCGTGATCTTCATTTATTGTAATATTATTTCTCAATTCAGAATTTACGATTATCTGTGAAGCATTAGGTTGAAGTTACTTATTTCTTAAATAAAGGTTATAGGGCAAACGTGACTCAGGATATTATTGTTTTAATGTTTAAACTTTATTATGAAATGTCTTGATTTAGTTTGACGAAGATAACTTAATCAAAGAGGAATATTTTAATATAGACATTTTAGTATTCACTTTTAGTAGATGAAGACAAACAAACGAAATCAGTGATTATTCTAAAAGTAAATATTTGTGTAGTAATCAATTAACTGTCCAGGAATAGAGACATAACTGTAAATATTTATTGTTTAAGATTTATTTCTTACTTTATTCTATATCAATACTCAGGTACTCTTATTTTTGCAACTGCACTTCTGGAATGTCAACTCTGAATATCGGAATAGCTGCTAGATAATCACAAAAAATATAGATATTATGATGTGAAAACATGTCCATGTGCTAATGTGGTAGGACGCTATATATTACCATATGAGTAGCTATCTTTCAAAAGAAATATCTTCAAAGATCTGCCGTTTTGATATAGGCGCTTGTTTGTTACTTTCTAATGTCACGGGATGTTTGTACTGACAGTCATTATTTGCAGGTTGTTCGGCAGTATTGTGGTTCTTCGCATTGGAGGCGACTGCGGAACGTAAGGACACCTTTTCATCTTTCTACCAGGACAATTCAAACTCTTAAATTTACATGCTTTTTTACGAAGAAGATATGTTTTATTTTCGAGTTGATAGAATCACTTTTACATCCCATGTTCATATTTCAAATAATTATGTCAGTCTTATCATAAACTACTATACTTACTATAAATTTAGAAACGATATAGCTATGATTACATCATACAGATACTTTTATCAACAATGTAAAGTAATAACAAGTAATCATTGTTGTGAACAGAAATCCAACCCAGTACCTTTACTTCCAAGTGCGCCATTTCTTGGTGAGCATATCTTGCAACGGCGTCAATTATCAACACACTGGGCATAGGTGGGTTTTATTGTAAATTTTAGTCATTGTGTACTCGCCACGGGATAGAGGTGGTGAACATTTCAGGACAGCCAAATAAACTTTAATCAGGTTGCACAATGTTTGATAGTAATTTCTTCAGCTTTCATTATCGATAGAGCGGATATTGTGATTGTGCTTGATTTCAGCCATTGTGTGTATGCACTGTGATGACGTCACCGATCTAAAACGATGCCATACAGAGACTTGCCATGGCATCGAGGTAGGCAACCATTCGACAATGTCTTTGATCAATTTTGTTGAATGTCTCTCTCTTTCTTTCATTAAAAAATTACAAAGGGTAGTATAACGTGAGGGAGCTGTTGAAATATATCTTTTTTTTGTTGGAGTGAGACGTTCGAAGAAGTTCTGAAGCTCAAAACGTCATTAGTTTTTCAAATATTGTCAAAATCGTGACAAACATCCCTTCTATGCATAAGAAATGTTTGTAACACGTGTTTGTGTACGATCTATATAGCGCAAACCGGATATAGCCAGTCTTACGCTTCAAAGCTGTTCAAAACCTATAATCGTCCTGTTATCATATGGTAGAATATCAGCCTGTAGACTGCTGGTAGAATATCAGCCTGTAGACTGCTGGTAGAATATCAGCCTGTAGACTGCTGGTAGAATATCAGCCTGTAGACTGCTGGTAGAATATCAGCCTGTAGACTGCTGGTAGAGTATCAGCCTGTAGACTGCTGGTAGAGTATCAGCCTGTAGACTGCTGGTAGAATATCAGCCTGTAGACTGCTGGTAGAATATCAGCCTGTAGACTGCTGGTAGAATATCAGCCTGTAGACTGCTGGTAGAATATCAGCCTGTAGACTGCTGGTAGAATATCAGCCTGTAGACTGCTGGTAGAGTATCAGCCTGTAGACTGCTGGAACTTTACCGCAAAAATGTTTTGATATCATGCAATATATTTTCAAAAAGTGAAAAAGAAAGACATGTGCTTTCTGGTTGTGTTTAACATTGCACCTATAAAACATTATTTCATCGACACGAGACTCTCACTACACTGCCTATGCATTTACCCGAAGGCTCATAGCCACGAAACGGTTGGATTATAGTGTCTTAACAAGAAACCATTTTATGTTTTTTGGAAGTGTTATCATTTCATTCGTTATATCTAAGAGATTGTTGATTTTCTGTTTTGTTGAATTTCATTTTGTGAACTGATGAATTGAAATCAGACTGATAATCTGAACACTTTAGGCGGCTTGGGGGCAATAAGTTTACTTTTACATTTTTCCTCCTCCTTGAGGAAGACTGACTGAAGATATAGGCCGAGCTTGAGGTATTTTGTAGTGAATTCTATAAAGTGGCTGATGAAATTGCAACATATTTTGACCCAAAAGTTTCAGTTTTGTGACTGGCACTTGAATAAGGTGTTGTTGACTTGAACGTTATTTTAGCACATATGACCAACAGCGGGTATTCTCTTAAAGGCACCGCTCGATCGCTTTTCGTCCGCCATTTTGAAACGTTAGCATTGCGAGAAAACAAATGTGCTGTATTATGCTTATTCATAAACAAAATAAAGAAATAAATACTTGATTGATAGAAGAGGAGCATATTTACTAATAATTCATAATAAAATGTATTAGTTACGACAGCATTTTGTCGTAGTTATGCATTCCATAATCGTAACTTCCATGATTGGCTTCATTTCACGATGTTTTGAATTTTTTGAGCGATGCACTTTATTCTTTTGGCAAATTGTTTAATCTTCAACAACTGAAATGCTAACCTCACAAACATATTTGAAATTAAGTGTGAAATTATCATGTACAAATCGTAGATAATTGTAAACAGGAAGGTCTTCCTGAATTTCGTTTCCACAAAAAATACCCCGCTCGAATGGTCCCTTTAAGAAACTAAAAAGACCATTGAAGAATCATTTGAGTACTTTCTCGACCATGTAGGAATTTTATCGTAGGGTAACAGAATCAACGAGAGGCAAGACTACTTCTGTTCGTGTAATAAGATCACACTTTAATTTGTGTATGTATTGTTGTTGGCGACAGAATCATCAAATTGGTGAAACATTTACCCGGCAGGATTCTCTTATTAATTGATTCATTTTGCTATCTTTTTCAGGATGGATGTTATTGGCAAGTGAACAACGAGCACAATAGAATAAGGATGCATGCTCGCTGTATATCGGACGATGTGAGAACAGTTATTAGTATTATCATTTTTAATATCATTTTCAACTATTTTCCCATTTTTTTTTACAACAAACTAAACTAACTACTTGGTTTTTAACCCAAATTAGAAAATATAAGTTATTAGAGTTCTTTTAAGGAAGATAGCTTCAGAAGTGTTGTTCAATATATTTAACACTTATGGAACTTTCTGCTTGGAGTATATTTATGATAATGTATGTCTATGGTGTTACACATATATTATACATTATTGGTAGTCTTATGAGTTTAAAAATGCTTATGGCTCATGTTACCGATGATTTTGATCACTGGTTAAATAAAAGCGAAAGGACGATAAAGTTGAAACATTGTGTTCAGATTCATTAGTTAATGGGGATTAGAAGATACATATTTCGTGCCAATGTGACACAAAGAGGGAGTAACTCTCTAAAACCTGTTTTCATCATTTTCTTCTGAAGCTAAAGGCCTTTTGAACTGAATCATTGTTACTTGTTTCTAAGAAGATAGTTATTATGATTGAAAACTTTTGTGGCCATAGGACCTTAAAAGGGGCAGTAGCACGTTTTTTTATAATTTCATATTTTACATTTTTCACTGATAATTGTAAGTTAATGTTAAATGTATTATTTTGATAGTGACAGAAATCTCATTACACAAGTCAATCATCCATAGTCAGAGGACAAAGTATGAAGATTCACATAAAATCCATTGGCGGCCATGTTTTGTGAACACCTTTAATTCATTTTGTGTAAGAAAAAGGAATCGCATGGCTAAACTTTACGTTATATATTGGAATTATTACTGCTCCATTTAGTTTAAATAAATTGTCTTTCAATTGGAACCATTAATTTTCATTTTCCTGACATCACCTTATATTCCCCTCAAAACGTGCTACTGCCCCTTTAATCAATGAGTGCCAAAAGGGGCCATAACCTTTAAACCTGTCGATTTGTGACCCTGTGCCCCTGATCTGGTAACCATGTGGGAAAGATTTCTGGTAACACGATGATTCATTGTTTTTTCATTCATTGTTTTTGCAATATCTACAGAAATGTGTCTAAACAGACGAATCCCTAAACAAGCCTTTTGTCCTGAGCGTATCTTCAATATTTAAGAACTATCGCCTACAAGAAAACGGTTTCCCAGTTACCCGTTTCTCGCTTGACTTTTTAAAATGACTTGCAATTCATCTGACAAACCATGGTTAAAGACCGACACAAGCCCGATGAAACGTGTATGAAAACATAGTATGGTGGGAGATTCATGTCTAGAAATCGACCAGTCTTGTTTATTCTCGGTCAATTTTTATGAGGTTACTGCAACCATCTGTCTCAGTGAAGTTAAGTGCATTAATCTCTCAGTGAGCTTTGTGTTATTGTCCTTGGTAGCATCTTTTGGATAAACAAACTTTGAACCACTGAGTAACAAATGATTTGTTGTTATGATGATGATAATTCGTTAATGGCATTTATCTATAATTTTTTCCAATGATTTTTTTAGACTTAAATGACCATTATTTTTAAGGAACATTTTCTTCGGTTTCATTCCTCAACTCTTAACCTATGAGGGCAACAATATGATTAATCCAAGGGCAACATATCACATTTTCATTGTGACTTCACGTCACAACAATCCTTTGACGACCATCGTTTATCTATGATGTTGCTTTCCAAATGCACATGCGGCTGGAAACATGCTTCGATATGTATTGTTGTCATTACTTTTGCGACTCTAGTATTACCAGAAGATCATTTATCTTTATCAGTTATGCTATAGTTGGTCAATGACAGTCATGCAAAAATGTTGGTACTTCTCTCGCGTTTGCTCTGGAAGTATTGATGATATGATACTTGCGCTTGATCTGGAAATACAGAAATTTCGATGTTTTTTTTCACTTTGGAAACACTGACATATTAGCATTTAATTGGTCTCGTGTGTCAGGTCGTCATTATCACAGGGGTTCGAATCTCGGAGTGGACAAGATAACAAAACAATATTCAAAACCTGGACTTTTGCACTCATATATCGTTTTCATATGTTGAGATAAACCTACATCTCAAATTTGAACGAACTCGGTCAAGAAATAAAGATCTCTGCCTATTATATAGAAAACGATAGAAGAGTGCAAAAGTCCAGGTTTTTAATATCTTTTGTTATATTGTCAACACCGAGATTCGAACCAGTGTGGTCAATATAGTATGTTGTTGACTCCCATATGATATCCGTCTCCAGACCTGTCATCATCCATACACCTGGCATGGCCTGAAAACTTGGAAAGGAACATTTCTTGAAAATGGGTGTTGTTTCGGCTCTCACTACTGCAGCACTCCCCAGTATACCGCGGCTATGAACAGTATGAACCCTCTTTGATCATGATGTGTTACGGGCTCCCCAATGATTCTTTAATTAATTCTAAAAAGGATACCCATAAATTCATAATCGTAAGATTACAATCTAAAAAGCATATATTTCCTTAGCTCAAAAATATTTCTGATGGTAAATGTTCTCAATTTTTTTTATAAAAAGTAGCCACAAGTATGCATAATTCCCCCAACAGAGGCAGATCAAGTCATGATATGTAGATCAAACCTCTGCTCCGATTAGCCGAGTTTGTGGGCTGGAATGGGAGATTGCTGATTTGATGCCATCAAACAACGCTGTCCTGAAATCGTCATTTTGGCTACTGAATCATGGAAAACTCATTTTGATATAAACCAACCATTCCATGCGAGAAGTATTGTCTTTAGCTAAAACAATCAAACAGAAATTGGATCCGCTAGGGAAAACTGCCGGAAATTACGCATTTTTTCATACATAGGTAAGATCAACAATTTATGACTAGATCTACCTCTTTGGGTAGAGAATTCAAGTATGGTGTGTTTTGGAAATAAAGTGTAATGTAAACTGAAATGGTATCAATTCAATCTAACATTGAAAGTTCTTTCCCAGGGGTGATGTGACGTCATATCCCATTGTTTCCTTGTATAACACTGCTCTTGAATATTTATCTACAGAATGGTTGCATCCTCTCCAACAGCCAAATACAAGTAAGTAGAAATATAAGATATGGATCTAAATTATTGTTAACATAATAAATGACAGTCATATTATGATTTAAACGTGGTTTTATATTTATATTTGAATTGTGTGCGCATTCAAATATGTATGTCATTTTATCGCGTTAATTTATTTGCCTCTTCAACGTAACATAAATAATAAGAGTGAGTGAGTTGTTGTTTTACGCTTGGGCAATATTTCAGCCGTTAGCGGCGTAAAAAAACAAGAAAAGCCTTTAAAAAGGCATGCTTGGTGCCACATAGGCAGATGAAGGAGATTGTGATTTTTCGAACAATTTGGGTGATAAGTGAAATATACAACACTGGATAACAGCACTAATATGAATCAATGTTAATTTCATAAAAATAACTTCTATCAACACGAGTTGATGAAAGTTATAAATATTTTTTACATTCATCATCGATTGTCGGTATATTTCATATCAAAAGACACGAGGGTGATATTCTATTTATCATCAAAATTCACTCTTTTTGACATCTCAGAGAAAAGAAATAGATCTCTGAACACAACAACACTAGATTTTAAAGGGGCAGTAGCACGCTTTTAGGGGGAATATAAGGTGATGTCAGGAAAATGAAAATTAATGGTTCCAATTGAAAGACAATGTATTTAAACTAAATGGAGCAGTAATAATTCAAACATATAACGTTAAGTTTAGCCATGCCATTCCTATTTCTTACACAAAATGAATTAAAGGTGTTCACACAAAATGGCCGCCAATGGATTTCATATGAATCTTCATAATAATAAATAAATAATAAATAAATAAATAAATGAAGTCTAATAAATATTGTTTTGTATTCACTGTAGGCATTTGTTCACCAAGCAATGGGACATTCCATTTTTTAGAAAGGTTGAAGGCAGTTGAATTCACACCCAGTGTTGCATTGCTATGTTTTGATAAGGCTGTAGGCATTTGTCCCTGTAGGCGTTAGTGGATGCCACCGAACATGGACTCGCCCAGTAGATAGAAAAAAAGACTGTTTTTGCCGAGTATATTTTATTTTCATTTTATTCTCACATTTCATTGTCTGTACTGCCGTACATCTTTTAGATCTCTCACATTTCAAATCATTTATACATAACTAATTACATGATATATACAACATCCAGCATCTCTGAGGTACTGAAGATGTAGAAACATTCAGTCTATACTTGTGGCCATTATGCAGAACCTGTCTTCTTCCTCTCTGTAACAAAGTGACCTCTGCTTTCTGCAAATTAGCTATTGCGACTACTGATAGTTGTTGTTGTTGGATTGGGGTTTAACGTCTTCTTCACCATACGGTGACGTCGCCGACGTTACTGATAGTTGACGCCTAACTCCATTTTATATGGTTTACATATTAAACCAAATAATGACTGTTTTTACATGTTCACTAATCTGTCAACTCTGAGAAGTTGGTATACAATGACCAATTTATTCCAATTTCACTTTATAAAACACATGTTTTTACATAAAATTACTTGAATGCACTTATCTGTAAACTCCTAACTATCAGAGATCACTAGGCTTGGGTAGGCTTAACACAAGTTTTTACTTGAAACTACCGGTAAATGCACACTAATCTGTCTAACCCTCCAACCAACAGAGATCCATAGGCTTTGGTGGGACAGGCTCATTATAGGAGTAGGGGTGTGTTTTTTTAGCCTAACGAGCAACCTTGTTTTTTGTATGCGAATCGGGATGTAGGCGAATCTGGATGTAGGCGAATAGAGAACAAACCCTGTTCATTGGTCTTTTGATTTGGATACAACACATGTGATTGGCGGCTTGATTGTGATTGACGGTTTCCCTTTGAAAATATCAAGAGTAATATAGAGAGAATTCAGAGAAGTTTTAGAAAAATGAAATCATAATTCTCAAAACCATATTCATATTGTATATGTAAATTACCATTGTCTGTTTGCACTGTTTTGTGTTTCTATATCATTCCCTTTTTCTCTTTTTCTGTCTCAGGGTTCCAGATAGTTATTTTGACTCATGCGTATTTCACTTATCAAATTTCAGATTGAGGAGTAAAATAGTACATGAAAACGTAAGGAGTATGTCACTCATCAAATTTTGAATTAAGGAGTAAAATAGCAAATGAATATAAAATAAGGAGTATTCTACCAATTTCAACATTTTATTTCTGAATGAGACAAGATAACTTAGCAGTCCTGAACCTGCTTTACTGATGACAGGAACAACATAGTCTAGACTTGCTTGATAGTAACGTTTAGTCGGGGCTTGCTGTATCAAAAGTGTTCTCCCAACATGGATGATGATAAGATCGATAGCAGCAGGCTCATTCGGAAAATTTGAAAATTTCGTGAAACCTGGTCATACTATTCGAGATGTAACACATTGTATATGTTGAACCAAAACAGTATTTGACAAATACATTAACACATGTAAATCAAACCTGACTCGTTACCTCAAAACGTCATGCGTATCTGTCACTCATTGATTTCATAATTAATGCGTAAATCTAAATGTCCATGCGTATTTTACGCAAATACGCATCTTGTTTTGGGCCCTGTGTCCTTCTCTATTTCTGTCTGTCAGTTCTGTCCGTCAATGTCGTTATCATACGTTATCATGTGTTACTAGGAATGATCTGTCGGCGACACAAACACGATTTAGAGCAACTTATAGAAACTCATCTGGATGTCAAAATAGAAAATAGAATTTGAGCGGAAGATCATTTATATCAATTTTACAGAATGTTGTTTTAATAAACTTACATCGCTTCACATTCTTGCAAAATGACCAACCACACCAAGCAAAATAAAAAATATGAAACAATTATAATCATTGAAATTAAATTTTTGAAATCATTTCATGAATTAAACTTTAAATTTGAGAAAGGATATCAATGTAAACATTGAAGAATTTAGGATGGGGTACCCACCCGCACACCGTGATCCGTCGACCCAACATTATCATCGCAGTGAGAGTAGGATACACGACTGGTACGACGTAAGATGTAATAAACGCGGTAAGATGTAATAAATTCGTAACATACACAATAACTTAAAAATCAATGCTTGATTTATTTCAGTAAACCATTACTGCACGGTGTGTGAAGGGGCCTCCACTTTGAGCGAGTGTCAGATGCACCAGCAGTGCCACACTGGCCAGGTGAGATAAATGGGAGCTTACCTTTCATTTGTTGTACTCACAATTCATTTGTTGTACTCACAATTCAGATTTGTTGTACTCACAATTCAGATTTGTTGAACTCACAATTCAGATTTGTTGTACTCACAATTCAGACTTGTTGTACTCAAAATTCAGATTTGTTGTACTCACAATTCAGATTTGTTGTACTCAAAATTCAGATTTGTTGTACTCACAATTCAGACTTGTTGTGCTCACAATTCAGATTTGTTGTACTCAAAATTCAGATTTGTTGTACTCACAATTCAGATTTTTTTTACTCACAATTCAGATTTGTTGTACTCACAATTCAGACTTGTTGTGCTCACAATTCAGATTTGTTGAACTCAAAATTCAGATTTGTTGTACTCACAATTCAGATTTTTTGTACTCACAATTCAGATTTGTTGTACTCACAATTCAGATTTGTTGTGCTCACAATTCAGATTTGTTGTACTCAAAATTCATTTGATGTACTCACAATTCAGATTTGTTGTACTCACAATAAAGGCTTGTTGTACTCAAAATTCAGATTTGTTGTACTCACAATTCAGATTTGTTGTACTCAAAATTCAGCTTTGTTGTGCTCACAATTCAGATTTGTTGTGCTCACAATTCAGATTTGTTGTGCTCACAATTCAGATTTGTTGTACTCACAATTCATAAAATATGCCTCAACATCTCATTCGATTATTTATTAGGATCCTCAAAAGGAGAAAGTCTTGAGGAGCCAGAAGAAAGTTAAACTTCAATTGAAATTCACAATCTTTTGACACCATGCGATTTATTATGTTGGTAAATTGTTAAATATGACTTAGATATTTAACAACAGCAGCAATAAAAAACAAGCATTGACGCTGGATGTACTTAATATCTTTTATCGTAATTATCTATACTCTTGACTTGAAATGTGTATTAATTACCACCGAGTCAACGCGGTAAAAGAAGCAATTTCTTAAAGACGTACATTTGACGACATTTGTCATTTACAAAGCTGATCAATAATCCCGTCAATTTTACAAGCATGTAAACAAGAAGGAACAATGTTATTTAAAATATTCTAGAGAAGAAGTAAGACTCCGTGAATATTTGTGTAAACCTTCATTCATATGAAGTTATAATTCTAAGTGTGGCTGAAAAGAAATACATGCTCAAACATGGGTCTGTTGCATTGGCCACAGCGGACGTTTCAAAGACTTACCGTACAGCGTCGTCATTTCTAGTCATGTTAAAGAGACACAGAGTATGATGATAGGATCACATATGTCAAATTTTGAAATCGATGTTATTACATCGGGAACCACTAACTGTTACTGAAAATAACAAGTTAAAGGTCAGTCAGTACATGAGAGCGAAAATACGGCCATTCAAAGTCGGGATTTTGATCGAAAACCGGACAATGTGGCTCGAGTGCCGCGCGCAAACTCGCCAAACGTAATTTTGAAACCTTGTCATAAGCTGACAAGAAAATATATTCGATTCGATAGTGGTTATTAGGTATTGTAACTAATAGGTAGATTAATTGGATGCATAATTTCGAATATTAAACGTATTTGAGATGTTTTCTTGATTTTTTTCATAAATCAAGCATTTAAGAGATATTATGCATAAATAGATATATTATGCATAAATAGATATATTTGCAAGTCCAGTGATGAGATTTGAACTATTGTAACTCATCAAAACCAAATACATTTTTTTGAAAGAAACTCTGTATCACTTTAATAGAATGAGTGCTTAGTGCAAGTCAACAAAACGAATGATGGTTGTAACTATTCTGAAGACATTAATTACAACTTCTTCAAACCAACATTTTCCGTCTTTACTTGAACAGTTTGAGTGTTCATGTAGGTCAGTAAATGGATCATGGTTTGAACGTTTGGAGGATGTTAGTTACTACAACGCCGTCGGGTTTTTGTTCAAGTTCTAGTCACAGGAGGGATGTTTCAGCGTACTGTTTGTTGTTCTGAAACTGCCTCATCTGTCATGATAAGATAATGTTTACTTTTCTTCACAGGACGAGTGTTTCATGCAAGTCAACAGGGCAGACAGTGGTGCAGTCCAGATCTTCGCACACTGTACCCAGAGTGGAGTAAGTTTCAGTTAAATCTTAGGCCTATATTCTCAAGAAACCATTACATTATTCACCTGGATATGTTAAATGTATCATCAAATTGGATATAGATTTAGCGGCGATGGTACATTTAGTAACTGCACGGTTAACCCCATGACCTACAACTGCAAAAACATTGAAACTTATGGTGTTTGTAGACATTTAAGAAGCTGATTTGATGAAAACCAAGAGTGATTGATAGTACATTTCATTATCGGTGCATATGCGAGTCGTACTAGCACATTTACCAAGCATGTAACGAATAGCATAGTAGCAAAGGAGAATAGATATATTATGCGTATGATTGGTTTGATGTAATGTTTGAATATTGAATAAGAAACGTTACGTTGACTGGTTTGATGAATACAGTGTTGTGACATCATTGTTTCATTTTGTTTTCTCCTGTAAAAAACTGTATGATTTTTTAAGAAGGAAACGTAACATCTATTGGTTTGATGAAACACTGTTGTGACATGATTTTCTCCTCATAAAAACCGTGTGGCAAGATCATTTATGATGGATGGCACAATAGGAAGATGACGTTCCAGAAACGTCACTGTAAAGTATACTGTGCTATGATAAAGTAGGTTCATCCTTTAAATGGTTTGATAAACATAAAACTTAAATAGGGACGCAACACTTTGTTTATACCATCATTATAACATGCTTGTATGTCAGTGAACAGTCAGTACAAATCACAATATTCTACGCAATCCTATATTATTGTATATAGATAGTGTATTTAAGTGTAAGTGTTTCCCAAAGTTAGATTCTAAATTTGTATGTTTGTAACCTTTTGACGCTATTCAAGAGAAAAAAACAATGTTTTACATCTAATATGCATTTTTTAATAAATATTTACAACTGCAGTTTTATCACTAAGATGATACCGTTAAACGTGTACGTTAGGTTTCTCATTTGATGGCACCGATGTACATGTTTTTGTGTAGGATAGAGTCAATATTTCGACATGTCTGTGTCGACGACGGAAACGTTGTTTTATTGTCCCCCGCCGCAACGCGGAACGGGGGACTATGAATTCAGCGGCGTCTGTCCGTACGTCTGTACGTCCATCCGTACGTACGTCCGGATTCTTGTTAACGCGATATCTATTGAACCATTTGACCAAATGTCTTCAAATTTGGTCACAACCTACATTGGGGGATTACGCAGACACCAGTCATGTTGCGTGACCGTGACTTTATTTTCAAGGTCACCACGGCACTTTGATCAATTTTGAAACTATTGTTTAGGCGTTATCTCATGAACCTTTTCACAAAAAATCTTTATATTTGGGCACAACTTACGTTTGGGGATTACGCAGACACCAGTCACTTTGGATGACCTTGACCTATATTTTCAAGGTCACCATGACATTTTGACCTATTTTGAAACTCTTGTTAATGCAATATCTAATGCATCTGTGAACCAAATGTCTTCAAATTTGGTCACAGCCTACATTGGGGGATTATGCAGACACCAGTCATGTTGTGTGACCTTGACTTTATTTTCAAGGTCACTACAGCACTTTGACCGATTTTGTTAATCGTTGGTAAGGAGAACCTATTCACAAAAAGTTTTCAAATTTGGGCACAGCTTACGTTGGGGGATTACGCAGACACCAGTCACTTTGGGTGACCTTGACCTTAATTTTCAAGGTTACCACTTCACTTTAAACACTTTTGAAACACCTTATGTCTTATGAAACTCTGCACCTAATGTCGTGAAAATTGAAATGTGGTCACAGCCTACATAGGGAGGTTACGCAGACACCACTCAGTTTTGGTGACCTTGACCTTAACTTCAAGGTCACCACGGCACTTTGGCCACTTTTGACATTCTTGTTCAAGCAATATCTCTAGAACTGCTGCACCAAATGTCTTCAAATTTGGTCACAGCTTACATCAGACAACAGTCAGTTTTGATGACTCTTGTTAAAGCCATATCCCTTGAACCATTGCACTCAATGTCAATGGGAATAATACATTTGCTTAATGTGACAATTATTTGGAAATATTTCAACGGCGGGGGACATTGCCACGTTAGTTGCAAACACTTGTTCGTCTTTGAAAGGAGACCGTTCAGATTTAGGAAATAACGATTGTTATGCCTGCGATGTGTTGTGCGTTTGCTCAATATTTAATGACAATGTTAATGCTCAGAGGCTGACGATGATTAGGTTATTCAGGAACTGATCACAAAATGTAACTGAAGCTTTAGTTATCGTTTGAAATAGCAATGCAAATATATAAACGTTTAACGTAGTTTTAAAAACTTCACCATCAGCTTTAATTAAAACGACAGGCGTGTATAAACATGCAAAGTGAGACGTGGGCGAGGAGCGACCACTTCAAGACGGATGTGTGTCAAGCTTGCTGTACAGGCGATGACTGCAACACAGGCGTCTGTCAAGGTAAACTCTTTTTTTTTTTTTTTAATTTTCCTTTTTTCAGGTATACATACAGGGTTGTGTACAAAGTCACATACAAGGACATATGTAATTATATATATTTATACAGAGACACAAATGTACAATGTAAATCAAAATTGTCTAATCATTGTTTCTAAATAGAATGTGTAAAATAGACCAAAGTTTCAAGAAATATGTTTCCTTGTTTTGGTTAATGTAAATATATATGGTGATATTATAATATTGTATTATTTGTCCTTTGATAAAAGGTAAACTCTTGAAGAGTACTACAGGCCCTTTGGGTCATTGCTAACCATATGGTTGAACAGTTTGAGAGTACTTTTGATAGGGGCCTTCATCCTTGTTTTGTGGATACAGGCGACACTTAGGGCACTAGGAAGAATTTTAAAAATACATACGAAATATATTTTGTGACGTCCGATGGCTTTGGATGGCTTCAGAGATTAAAAGCTGCTGTTTAAGTTTAAGTAAATGAATTCATACTACAGCCAGATGATGTCAATAGCCAAATCGCATGTCGGTAGATCTCATGCTTCCATAATTGCCATGTAAAATCAATTTTCTAAAAATTGCCTTTTAACTAATTATTTCTGTGTTATAATATTAAAGATATGACATAAATTAGGCACAGTTTCCTACCCTGTTTTGATATTATTTATATATCACGAATGTAAATGTTGAAGTCTTATATCTACCATCTCTTGCATTTAGGTCAACCTCCCAACGTCGGTGCCCCGGCTACAACATCCGCTCCCTTGATAGCACCTCATAGACTTTCTCAAGGCAGTAAGTAGATCTATATTGTTTTACCTACGAGGACTAAATGCCCTTGTGTCCTAAAACTAGAGCAAAATGTTACTTAAAGAGGAACCGTGCCATGGGTGTGGCGTGATAAAAGTATTAAAAACATGTGTGATAGGGTACTTAAATTCAGTATTTCTGCGTTATGAATGAATTCGACAGGGTCCACGTTATGGCTTTTCAAGAGTAAACTAAGAACACATTTACAATGATGCTCAATGTGCCATTTATTGTTATCATAAACACATCATGACATAATAATGACAATTTCCGGTTGTCATTTGTGTTTGATATGACAAAACTAAAACTTGTAAAGATATCTGCCAAATTTTAGGAGGCACATGCTTTCGAGTACTGATAATTGTTCGGAAGATTCAATTATGCAATTATAGGAATATCATTTCTGAACGAAGTAACAATTGCAATAGACATTGAACCAAATTAGAAACCGAGAACAATGGGTTTTTTTTCAATTTTATATTCATTATAGTAATAGCAAACACATTTTACAAGTCATACATATTGAGCCTGTCTTGGTTGCGAGATGGGAGATAAGTGGTGAAATACGTAGGTCCTAATGTTTGAAATAACCTCAATACTGTACTTTAAATCAATAGTCATCAATCGTATCTGTGGTGAATTAATGCGCCTTATTGCAGTTGACTGTCTGCAGGGGTCAGGGGTCACCTCTAAGTGCCCGGATGCTTTCCCATACTGCATGAATGTGGTGGAGAACGATGCCAGTGGGACTAAACTCATTACTCGAAAGTAAGGCCTAATGACTTTTATATAAAGATTGGCTTCAACCACCTACTTGTTGCAACATCAAAAAGGATTTTTTCAGTTTCTGAAATAAATAAGTTGAGAGGACAAAACAGTCTTACATATCCACGACACCTTAACTGTGATTTGATTTGATTTTCTCCATCCAGTTTCAGTGCAAATGTTATTTACATTTACATCAATCATAGAACTGTGATTTTCAGGTTACATGTACAGACCTCAAAATGGATAGGTACAATGGTTTTGGTGTCTTTCTTAATATATATGAAGCTCAGTGTCATATTTATGCAGGTTTGGGTTTTTTTCTGTCCTTCTTTCAGGTTCATATTGATCATCCCCGGGATATGTCTTGGTCCCAGGGCCATTATATATGAAAACAGCAAGCCGTGTATAATCGTGTAACGTCCAACACCTTCACTGTAAAGCTGAGATTTGTTCACGATGACAGCTAGTGTGTGTAATAAACATCTCATTTAGAAATATGATTCCAAATTAAAACTACAATCTAGAGATATTTTGGTTCAAGACCAAAGACCAAAACGTACATTGTTTATATACATATACATGATCAGCTGTGGTATAACAGATAATAACCTCTCCTCCTGTTGAAAGAAAGCCCCTACTCTAGAGATTGACCGCGAGGTAGGGCAAAGAGCGGGCCTTCATCCAAACGGAAAGCTTTTTGGGGTAGATTGTTATCCTTTTCATATGGAATACGTAGCATTAATATGCGCTAAGCCAAGAAGTCGTAATGAGCTTAAGACATTTTTCAGATGTGCCTCCGAGGCGACCTGTCAGAAGGAATGGTGGGTGGACACTTCCGGTCACCGCATCTGCTCCGTCCTTGACCCCGCCATGACCTACAGAACGACCTTCACCTGTAGCTTCTGCTGTCTGACCCCTGACTGCAACAAGGATGTGCATCCCAGTCCAACAAGTCTCTTCATTGGGACTGGCAACTAGATCCATTTAAAAATTAAATAAAGTTTGAATCACAAGCAGACTGCGTTCTATGTAAATTGCAATTGTGACTATCATTTAAGATAAATATGCTGATTCTACCATTACTTTGTGTCATAGCTAGTTTACTCTTTCCTGATTTGTTACTGTGGGGTCTAGGCTTGCGTTAAATCTTCTATAGTGTTCAATCATGTCAAAGGTCGCGGTGACAACAAGGTCACCATCCTCGATAATCCAGCGCTTTCGTTCCGATAAATCTCGCTACAAGCCCTGGATTATCGAGGATGCAAGGTCACTTTCCATATGACATATAGTTTACACCAGCTGAATACTCCCAGATAGATTCTAGTGCATTTTGAGCCCCTAATAACCTTGTGCTACATCAGAACAACTGGTTTTTCGAAATAAGTTGACGAAAACAATCCTGATACCTATAATGAACAAGATATTTTATGAATGATTACCTCGGACATCAAGGTCCAAGTTGTATGTGATATTTTGATATTGAAAACAGGGGAAAGCGTTCTGTAGTTTATTCTAAGCTAGGTTCTTACATACAGTGTGTGAACATTAGTTATGATGCTGGCCATGTGCTTTCAACAGAGCAGCGATTGAGTTATCTCCCCTAGGCTACCCTTGATAAACCATCTGCTGTTCTCTTTCACCAACTATGATACACCATCTTCTGCACTGTTTTATCAACTATGATACACCATCTTCTGCACTATTTTATCAACTATGACACACCATTTGTTAAACTATTTTATCAACTATGATACACCATCTTCTGCACTGTTTTATCAACTATGACACACCATCTGTTAAACTATTTTATCAACTATGATACATCATCTACTTTAACTTTTCATCAAGAAAACACAAGTCATGTGACAATAAAGAACAAATGTTCTCTTAGTAGATGTTTGATGGAGAAAAGTAGTTAACTGCACTCATGAAGACATTGTATGGTTTACAAAACAAACCAAGATCCACCTTCCTTCCTGTCCTATCCATTGACATACGAGCTTCGCTCCACCACCTTGTAAACACAAACCATGTTCCAATATTGCACATAACTTCTTTCCGTTAGGTGTTTAACGAAGATTTAACCGCATAAGTCATGTTAAATTAGACAATGATGTAACCTCATCAAATCCGTTTTCATCCGGTTCCGATTCATTTAATGACTTACAGAACTTATTGAATGTTTATCGATGTCATCATTTTGGTCCATCACCGCGTAACCCTGGCCTGGCAAATGAAACATGGCCAATGACCTTTGACATTTTCCTGATAACTCTCTACTTGGTACTACCATATTATTAAACGGGCACTAAAAATCGCTTACATGTTCATATTTTGCCACACTTATAAAGAAATAACACAATCAAGATGTCCACGATTTCTTCTTGAGCTTCTCCACCCTACATCAGATGAGTATCGCTACCCTGGCATATGCCACATGACCACTGACCTTCGACATTTTCCTGATGACCTTCAAACATCCAGTTGACTGTTCGAGCACTTACTTTGTTTCTCTCTACTCAAACTTATTTTGCTATATATATATATTCTTTATAAATTAAATCAATCAGTGAAATGGTACACCAAAAACACCAATAAAAACCTTCTTGTCAGCTGACTGTATCATACCACATATCGATGGTGTCCATCCTGCTCCACTAACTAATGAGGATTTTGAGCAGGACCGTGCAACCGGATGTTAGGTGAGAATGTTCCTTAAGTAGATATTTGATAGTAACTCATCCACATTCGTGAAGTAAGTATTATGGTTTAGCAAAGAGAACACAATAAACGGCTTCTAGTCAACTGACTTTATTCATGGTCATTTCGTTTCATCCAGAACGATCAACGACCGTCAGCATGCAGCTGCATCTTCTTCAAAGATGACGCTCTGAAATATGATTGGATAGAATATGAGTGTCATCCAAGAGTTCCTGGGTTCTTCGGTCAATGGAACTACGTCAAAATTCTTCTGAAGCTTTAGTTATCGTTTGAAATAGCAATGCAAATATATAAACGTTTAACGTAGTTTTAAAAACTTCACCATCAGCTTTAATTAAAACGACAGGCGTGTATAAACATGCAAAGTGAGACGTGGGCGAGGAGCGACCACTTCAAGACGGATGTGTGTCAAGCTTGCTGTACAGGCGATGACTGCAACACAGGCGTCTGTCAAGGTAAACTCTTTTTTTTTTTTTTTTAATTTTCCTTTTTTCAGGTATACATACAGGGTTGTGTACAAAGTCACATACAAGGACATATGTAATTATATATATTTATACAGAGACACAAATGTACAATGTAAATCAAAATTGTCTAATCATTGTTTCTAAATAGAATGTGTAAAATAGACCAAAGTTTCAAGAAATATGTTTCCTTGTTTTGGTTAATGTAAATATATATGGTGATATTATAATATTGTATTATTTGTCCTTTGATAAAAGGTAAACTCTTGAAGAGTACTACAGGCCCTTTGGGTCATTGCTAACCATATGGTTGAACAGTTTGAGAGTACTTTTGATAGGGGCCTTCATCCTTGTTTTGTGGATACAGGCGACACTTAGGGCACTAGGAAGAATTTTAAAAATACATACGAAATATATTTTGTGACGTCCGATGGCTTTGGATGGCTTCAGAGATTAAAAGCTGCTGTTTAAGTTTAAGTAAATGAATTCATACTACAGCCAGATGATGTCAATAGCCAAATCGCATGTCGGTAGATCTCATGCTTCCATAATTGCCATGTAAAATCAATTTTCTAAAAATTGCCTTTTAACTAATTATTTCTGTGTTATAATATTAAAGATATGACATAAATTAGGCACAGTTTCCTACCCTGTTTTGATATTATTTATATATCACGAATGTAAATGTTGAAGTCTTATATCTACCATCTCTTGCATTTAGGTCAACCTCCCAACGTCGGTGCCCCGGCTACAACATCCGCTCCCTTGATAGCACCTCATAGACTTTCTCAAGGCAGTAAGTAGATCTATATTGTTTTACCTACGAGGACTAAATGCCCTTGTGTCCTAAAACTAGAGCAAAATGTTACTTAAAGAGGAACCGTGCCATGGGTGTGGCGTGATAAAAGTATTAAAAACATGTGTGATAGGGTACTTAAATTCAGTATTTCTGCGTTATGAATGAATTCGACAGGGTCCACGTTATGGCTTTTCAAGAGTAAACTAAGAACACATTTACAATGATGCTCAATGTGCCATTTATTGTTATCATAAACACATCATGACATAATAATGACAATTTCCGGTTGTCATTTGTGTTTGATATGACAAAACTAAAACTTGTAAAGATATCTGCCAAATTTTAGGAGGCACATGCTTTCGAGTACTGATAATTGTTCGGAAGATTCAATTATGCAATTATAGGAATATCATTTCTGAACGAAGTAACAATTGCAATAGACATTGAACCAAATTAGAAACCGAGAACAATGGGTTTTTTTTCAATTTTATATTCATTATAGTAATAGCAAACACATTTTACAAGTCATACATATTGAGCCTGTCTTGGTTGCGAGATGGGAGATAAGTGGTGAAATACGTAGGTCCTAATGTTTGAAATAACCTCAATACTGTACTTTAAATCAATAGTCATCAATCGTATCTGTGGTGAATTAATGCGCCTTATTGCAGTTGACTGTCTGCAGGGGTCAGGGGTCACCTCTAAGTGCCCGGATGCTTTCCCATACTGCATGAATGTGGTGGAGAACGATGCCAGTGGGACTAAACTCATTACTCGAAAGTAAGGCCTAATGACTTTTATATAAAGATTGGCTTCAACCACCTACTTGTTGCAACATCAAAAAGGATTTTTTCAGTTTCTGAAATAAATAAGTTGAGAGGACAAAACAGTCTTACATATCCACGACACCTTAACTGTGATTTGATTTGATTTTCTCCATCCAGTTTCAGTGCAAATGTTATTTACATTTACATCAATCATAGAACTGTGATTTTCAGGTTACATGTACAGACCTCAAAATGGATAGGTACAATGGTTTTGGTGTCTTTCTTAATATATATGAAGCTCAGTGTCATATTTATGCAGGTTTGGGTTTTTTTCTGTCCTTCTTTCAGGTTCATATTGATCATCCCCGGGATATGTCTTGGTCCCAGGGCCATTATATATGAAAACAGCAAGCCGTGTATAATCGTGTAACGTCCAACACCTTCACTGTAAAGCTGAGATTTGTTCACGATGACAGCTAGTGTGTGTAATAAACATCTCATTTAGAAATATGATTCCAAATTAAAACTACAATCTAGAGATATTTTGGTTCAAGACCAAAGACCAAAACGTACATTGTTTATATACATATACATGATCAGCTGTGGTATAACAGATAATAACCTCTCCTCCTGTTGAAAGAAAGCCCCTACTCTAGAGATTGACCGCGAGGTAGGGCAAAGAGCGGGCCTTCATCCAAACGGAAAGCTTTTTGGGGTAGATTGTTATCCTTTTCATATGGAATACGTAGCATTAATATGCGCTAAGCCAAGAAGTCGTAATGAGCTTAAGACATTTTTCAGATGTGCCTCCGAGGCGACCTGTCAGAAGGAATGGTGGGTGGACACTTCCGGTCACCGCATCTGCTCCGTCCTTGACCCCGCCATGACCTACAGAACGACCTTCACCTGTAGCTTCTGCTGTCTGACCCCTGACTGCAACAAGGATGTGCATCCCAGTCCAACAAGTCTCTTCATTGGGACTGGCAACTAGATCCATTTAAAAATTAAATAAAGTTTGAATCACAAGCAGACTGCGTTCTATGTAAATTGCAATTGTGACTATCATTTAAGATAAATATGCTGATTCTACCATTACTTTGTGTCATAGCTAGTTTACTCTTTCCTGATTTGTTACTGTGGGGTCTAGGCTTGCGTTAAATCTTCTATAGTGTTCAATCATGTCAAAGGTCGCGGTGACAACAAGGTCACCATCCTCGATAATCCAGCGCTTTCGTTCCGATAAATCTCGCTACAAGCCCTGGATTATCGAGGATGCAAGGTCACTTTCCATATGACATATAGTTTACACCAGCTGAATACTCCCAGATAGATTCTAGTGCATTTTGAGCCCCTAATAACCTTGTGCTACATCAGAACAACTGGTTTTTCGAAATAAGTTGACGAAAACAATCCTGATACCTATAATGAACAAGATATTTTATGAATGATTACCTCGGACATCAAGGTCCAAGTTGTATGTGATATTTTGATATTGAAAACAGGGGAAAGCGTTCTGTAGTTTATTCTAAGCTAGGTTCTTACATACAGTGTGTGAACATTAGTTATGATGCTGGCCATGTGCTTTCAACAGAGCAGCGATTGAGTTATCTCCCCTAGGCTACCCTTGATAAACCATCTGCTGTTCTCTTTCACCAACTATGATACACCATCTTCTGCACTGTTTTATCAACTATGATACACCATCTTCTGCACTATTTTATCAACTATGACACACCATTTGTTAAACTATTTTATCAACTATGATACACCATCTTCTGCACTGTTTTATCAACTATGACACACCATCTGTTAAACTATTTTATCAACTATGATACATCGTCTACTTTAACTTTTCATCAAGAAAACACAAGTCATGTGACAATAAAGAACAAATGTTCTCTTAGTAGATGTTTGATGGAGAAAAGTAGTTAACTGCACTCATGAAGACATTGTATGGTTTACAAAACAAACCAAGATCCACCTTCCTTCCTGTCCTATCCATTGACATACGAGCTTCGCTCCACCACCTTGTAAACACAAACCATGTTCCAATATTGCACATAACTTCTTTCCGTTAGGTGTTTAACGAAGATTTAACCGCATAAGTCATGTTAAATTAGACAATGATGTAACCTCATCAAATCCGTTTTCATCCGGTTCCGATTCATTTAATGACTTACAGAACTTATTGAATGTTTATCGATGTCATCATTTTGGTCCATCACCGCGTAACCCTGGCCTGGCAAATGAAACATGGCCAATGACCTTTGACATTTTCCTGATAACTCTCTACTTGGTACTACCATATTATTAAACGGGCACTAAAAATCGCTTACATGTTCATATTTTGCCACACTTATAAAGAAATAACACAATCAAGATGTCCACGATTTCTTCTTGAGCTTCTCCACCCTACATCAGATGAGTATCGCTACCCTGGCATATGCCACATGACCACTGACCTTCGACATTTTCCTGATGACCTTCAAACATCCAGTTGACTGTTCGAGCACTTACTTTGTTTCTCTCTACTCAAACTTATTTTGCTATATATATATATTCTTTATAAATTAAATCAATCAGTGAAATGGTACACCAAAAACACCAATAAAAACCTTCTTGTCAGCTGACTGTATCATACCACATATCGATGGTGTCCATCCTGCTCCACTAACTAATGAGGATTTTGAGCAGGACCGTGCAACCGGATGTTAGGTGAGAATGTTCCTTAAGTAGATATTTGATAGTAACTCATCCACATTCGTGAAGTAAGTATTATGGTTTAGCAAAGAGAACACAATAAACGGCTTCTAGTCAACTGACTTTATTCATGGTCATTTCGTTTCATCCAGAACGATCAACGACCGTCAGCATGCAGCTGCATCTTCTTCAAAGATGACGCTCTGAAATATGATTGGATAGAATATGAGTGTCATCCAAGAGTTCCTGGGTTCTTCGGTCAATGGAACTACGTCAAAATTCTTCTTAGTCGAAGATGCCACTCTTAAATATGATTGCATAGGAGAGAGTCATTTCGTTTCATCCAGAACGATCAAAGACCGTCAGCAGCTGCATCTTCTTCAAAGATGACGCTCTGAAATATGATTGGATAGAATATGAGTGTCATCCAAGAGTTCCTGGGTTCAACGGTCATTGGAACTACGTCAAAATTCTTCTTAGTCGAAGATGCCACTCTTAAATATGATTGCATAGGAGAGAGTCATTTCGTTTCATCCAGAACGATCAAAGACCGTCAGCAGCTGCATCTTCTTCAAAGATGACGCTCTGAAATATGATTGGATAGAATATGAGTGTCATCCAAGAGTTCCTGGGTTCAACGGTCATTGGAACTACGTCAAAATTCTTCTTAGTCGAAGATGCCACTCTTAAATTTGATTGCATAGGAGATATTATATGAGTGTCCTCAAGAGTTCTGGGTTCAACGGTCATTGGAACTACCTCAAAATTCTTCTTAGTCGAAGATGCCACACAAAAGTTTACAGGAACCTATTTTTTATGTTCCTGTAAATGGCCATACATCGGGGATAAATGTAGACAACAAATGTTTTGATATAAATTTATAACCTTAACCAGCCTTAAAACATGAAAAATTAACAAAATGCTTGTGTTACAAATTTCACGTTTTTTATAATTTTTTGTGAGGATTGTACATCTCGAAAAGAATCTCGAGCTATTCATTATTGGGACAAGAACAAGCCTACCAAAACCCACTACGACTACGAAACAAGGTGAGCAAAATGACACTCTATCATTAGTGCTCAGCCATATTGTTCAACTAAAGCAAGTTATGAATGAAGGATATGAAGTGATAGAGAAGAAATTTGAGAGACTTGAAAAGAAACTAAGAGAAGAAATCAGATGCTTTCAAGAGACTATCGAGGAAAAAGATAAGAAACTAAATCAATCGGAAGAAAGACGCTCAGAGTTGAGAGCAGAGTTAAAATTAGCTAATCAAGAGAATAAATCCTATAGGGAACAAATCTTACACTTGGAAAATGAACTTCTCAATGCGAACTTTTCTGTAGATACTAAGCTGAAGACAATCGAATCAAAACTGACAATACTTTCCAAGCATATAAATGAAAATAATGACATCCTGAAAGCCCATTTACAGCAACGAAAAGTCACGCATGACGCCTCCACGTCAACGTCACCTACAGAAGAAGCTTCAACGACAGAGACTGAGACATCAACAACCAAGTCAACGGGGGACAACAACGAGCCGCGTCATATCCCAGTACTGACGGGACGTCATTATGAAGACCCTAACACACCAACCAGCAGGACCGACAACTACATCAACGTCGACCTCAACTACAACAACTACGATGTCGACTTCCCATCCCTAAGACCTCAACAAGCGAGCCTCAACTCGGCGAGGAAATCAGCACATCCCCAAACTGATAACAACGCAGAGAAGGTAAAGAAAGATGCTTCACATCCTATAAGATCCATATCTAAGCACTATCACGCACTACAAGGCGTACCTAAAGTGAAAACTAAACGCCTTGTTCTGTACAACGTCAGCGCAGAAGATTAATTTGACTCTGTTAAGGAATTGATCTATGATTATGCTCATGACCAGAGTGTTAGAGTAACGTTTGTGAGATTGATGAAGAGAAACATTCGTAATAACTATCCTGATACATATACAGTGCAAGTCAATCTTGACTTCGATGACTATGAAGATTATGTTTCCGGTGTCAGAGATTTCTGGCCCCCTGGGATACGTGTCAGAGACTATATACCGAGGAGTAAGACATACAGTGACAATACTGACAACCACAACAATTATTAACCCTCATATGTTTTCACATATCAGAAATGGATTATTCATGCATGTTATAATTCTTTTCATCATGAATCTCTCGTTGTTGACATGGAATGTGCGCGGTGTTATACATGGTGCTGACTACATCAATCACACTATATCTCATAACATAGATCTTGTAGCTTTACAAGAACACTGGCTCTCGCCAGATAAGTTATATCATTTTGACTCTTTACGTCATCTCAATCTAATTACTTATAACTGTATGAAGGCTAATTCCACGTCTTCTCGTGGCTCACATGGACTAGCTATATTAGTGAATACCCTCTCTCCATGGCGGGCAGAGTCTCTGAAAGTTAACTCTGACTATGCAATAGCAGTTAAACTTATTAGACACGGATATAGTGATGTTTATGTAATTGATTGTCGATTACCTTCTACGAATGTATTGCATGCAACTTACTGCAATGCTCTCACTGAAGTACTTGACCTCTATAATTACTTATCTGAAATAAGTACAACAATCATCCTAGGTGATCTGAACTCTGATATTTGTAAATCACTTTTATCACAAAGAGATAAAATTCTAAAGAGAGCATTATCAGAAAGAAATCTCATAAATGCTCTAAACACCTCATGTTTTAACCTACCAACTTATACATACAGATCCAAGGACAACTGTTTTCAAAGCATGATTGATTATATCCTAATTTCCTCATGCATGAGTTATCATATAAGTGGTGTCCAGATAACTGATACTTGTCCTTATAATGTCTCAGACCACTTCCCATGTTTCATTTCCTTAGACTTTCCCATTGTAAAACAGTATAGTAGCGGTGACTATTATGGTGTACCTAAATGGGATAAGGTTAATGAAACTAATATTGGTTGTTATCAACACTCAATTACACAATACCTACAATATCATTATCCTCCCCATGCCAACGACCATCAGGAAAACACTGTTGATACCTATAATAATATCATTACCACTGCCTTACTACACTCAGGTAGCAACTCTATACCTCATAGTAATTATAAGCCTTACCTAAAGCCATTCTGGAAATCGGACGGGTTAAATGATGCACACTTCCGCATGCGCGTGGCGCGACGTGAATGGGTAGGCAATGATAAACCTCGTGACAAATCATCTATCTCGCGTGAAGTTTATAAAACTGAAAAACGCAACTTTCGGCGCCTTTTACGAAAGTCAAAACAGCAGTCTAGAAAAGAAATGCTTAAGCAAATTGAACTCTCGGCTGAAATGGATGTTAATACATTCTACAAAAATGTCCGCAAACAACGAGCAAATGTAACCAGGGTCAATGTAATTAGCTTTGACGGTGAAACTGCAACAACCCCTCCAGAAATTTGCAGAATTTGGGGTAAATACTACTCAAACCTAGCCCAACCACATGACTCAGATAACTTTGACTCTGATTTTAAGGATAACATATCTAACAAAGTAAATGACATCATCAATTCAAATGAAATATACGATGATGAGCTTGAAAAAGAATTTTCACATAGTGAAATTAAAGATGCTATTAAAGTTCTTAGTAGAAAAAAATCTCCTGGACCTGACAAAATAACCAATGAACACATTATTTTTGCAGGCAACTCTATCATAGTTTATTTATGCAGATTATTCAATCTTATCATCACCTCAAAATATGTCCCCAAAGAATATAGACTAGGTATGGTTATTCCCATATATAAAGGTAAAAAAGATAAAACTGACCCAAGAAACTACCGAGGTATCACCTTAACATCATGTCTTGGTAAACTCTTCGAAAAGCTTTTACTTAAAAGAATTGAAAACAAACTATTCAAAACAAGACCAGATTTTCCAGATATGTTACAATTCGGATTTTGCCGTGAACATGGAGCAATAATGTCTGTCTTCACATTAATGGAAAGTATTCAATATTACATGCATAGAGATTCACCTGTTTTTGCCTCTTTCCTTGACAATGAAAAAGCTTTTGACAGAATTTGGCATGATGGACTATTTTATAAATTACATGAAATTGGTATAAGAGGGAAAACTTGGAACCTCTTACATCATTGCTATACTAATAGCGAATGTTTTGTTCTGTATCAGGGTGAAAGATCAGACTTATATCATGTCATGCAAGGTGTGGGTCAAGGAAGAGTTATCTCATCCTGGTTCTTTCTACTTTTTATCAATGACCTCATAACCTCTCTTAGAGAAGCCAGTTGTGGCATTTGTGTATATGGCATGCGCGTTCCTGCAGTCTTGCTTGCTGACGATACCACGCTTGTTAGCGCATCACCAAAAGGCTTACAACTATCATTAGACATAGTCTCATCATATGCCTGTAAATGGCGCTTGACCTATAACCCTACTAAAAGTGCAATAGTTATTTTTGGTAAAAGAAAATCCACTCATTGCAAATTTCAATATCTCCTTGGTGATATTCCAATCCCCCAATCTGAATCAACTACATATGGAGGGGTCCTTCTAACTGAAAATTTATCAACAAAAGCGCGAATCGACAGGTACTGTCGGAAAGCAAGACAAAATGTAAACTCACTCAGATCTGTTGGATTAAATGCCTCACAACTTCATCCATTTACATGTGTCAAGATCTGGTTGAGAATGATTCTTACAACAAGTCTTTATGGTTGTGAAATCTTACCAAATGTAAGAGGTCAGCAAATCGATGCACTTGAACTTACTCAAAGATATTTTGCTCGTATTGTACAGGGATTAGATAACAGATCATCAACAGACTCTACCATTGCAAATTTAGGTCTATGGACGCTTGGTGGATACATTGATAAATGTAAACTCATATTTTGTGGACGTCTATGCAAACTCTCTTGTCATAACTTTGCAAAAAACATATTTTGTTCTTCAATAACAACATATTCAAACTCGTCCTCAATCTGCAATGATCTGTTATCAACTCTCTCTAAATATAATCTAAATGTACACATCGAAAAGTATATATCTGAAGGCGTATTTCCTTCAAAGCTTGAATGGCGAAAAATTGTAAATACAACTGTACATCATTATGAAGAACACCTATGGAAAATGAAAACTTCTTTTAACGCAAACATGAGTCTTTATGGACGCATCCACACCAAACTTAATTCCCATATTCTTTGGCATCTAGCTTATTTACATCCAAACTATAAATCTGCTATACAATTATGCATTAAAGTCTCATCGCAAGGAAAAATATCTAAGGAATGTAATCTATGCAAATACCATACTAACGATTATGACTTTCATATACTCTTACATTGTGAACACCTAAATCCTAAACGAAATGCATTTTTTGTCTTTATGATAGATCTTCTTGAGGTTGATGTTTATGTTGCTTTTGAACTACAAGATGAAATTGATATGCTTGCCTTTTTGTTTGGTGGTGAAACTGAGTTTAATAAATATATTGACCAAAGTACCTGGGAAACTATCATTCTACAATTTTCATTATATGTACATGACCTGAAACATCATTTCCTACATTGATATTTTCAAAAACTAAATTCTCTGCATTGAAACTGTTTTTATATTCTTATATAACTTCCTAATTGGTGTATTTGTATATATCATTGTATCATTGTAACATTGTATCATTGTTTTTGTTTTTGTATAAATAATTGTATTGTATAAATGTTATGATCTTCGGTTGAAACTGGAGGAAATAAAGAATCTCTCTCTCTCTCTCTCTCATCGTACGTCAAAATTCTTCTTAGTCGAAGATGCCACTCTTAAATGTGATTGGATAGGAGAGGTTATATGAGTGTCATCAAGTGTTCCTGGGTTCTTCGGGCAATGGAACTACGACAAAATTCTTCTTAGTCGAAGATGCCACTCTTAAATACAATTGCATAGGAGCTATTATGTAAGTGTCATCCAAGAGTTCCTGGGTTCTTCGGGCAATGGAACTACGTCAAAATTCTTCTTAGTCGAAGATGCCACTCTTAAATATAATTGCATAGGAGATATTATGTAAGTGTCATCCAAGAGTTTCTGGGTTCTTCGGGCAATGGAACTGCGTCAAAATTCTTCTTAGTCGAAGATGCCACTCTTAAATATGATTGGATAGGAGAGGTTATATGAGTGTCATCAAGAGTTCCTGGGTTCTTCGGTCAATGGAACTATGTCAAAATTCTTCTTAGTCGAAGATGCCACTCTTACAAATTCTCTTCACAACAAAAATAAGAAACACAAAAGTTTACAGGAACATATCTTTATTAAGTAGATGACCATACATCGGGGATAATGTAGGCAGACAAATGTGTTTTTATATAATAATCTTCATTCGGATGATTGATATGAACAACCAGCCTTAAAACATGAAAAATGAACAAAATGATTGTGTTAAAAATTTTACATGTTTTTAAAAATATTTTGTGATGATTGTATAATAATTGTCTTTGAAAAGAATCTCGAACTATTTATTATTGGGAAAAGAACAAGAAATAAGATAAAAACATGTCATTTCACCTGTAATGCGAAAAAGGGTGATTTCTAATCCAATCGGAATATTTAGAAAATAATTTCCCTTACTTTGAAGGATCAAATTGAATTCGAAGTGAGGAATAAATGACTTACGTCGTACTTCTTGTACCCTGTTAAAGAGATATCTCAGCTACAGTCATCACAGACTTATATCTCAGCTACAGTCATCACAGACTTATATCTCAGCTACAGTCATCACAGACTTATATCTCAGCTACAGTCATCACAGACTTATATAAAGAGATATCTCAGCTACAGTCATCACAGACTTATATAAAGAGATATCTCAGCTACAGTCATCACAGACTTATATAAAGAGATATCTCAGCTACAGTCATCACAGACTTATATAAAGAGATATCTCAGCTACAGTCATCACAGACTTATATAAAGAGATATCTCAGCTACAGTCATCACAGACTTATATAAAGAGATATCTCAGCTACAGTCATCACAGACTTATATAAAGAGATATCTCAGCTACAGTCATCACAGACTTATATAAAGAGATATCTCAGCTACAGTCATCACAGACTTATATATGTGGTGCTGAATCCCCAGAATTAGGGTTTGGGTCAACATACTACCTTTATCCCGGGAACGAGACACTTCTTAATTCAAGTGTTAAGATATGATTTCAATTGTTTAACAATGGTTAACTGCAATAAGGTATAATGACATACACATTCAATCTTGATGTTTATGTTCATTATTTCAGAAAATCCACTGCAATAATAATTTTCCCGAAAAAAATCGACTAGTATATGTATACAATTTTATATAATAAAGTAATTATAAGTTAAGATATCTTATCCTACCTCATGTAAGAATCTCGATCTCTGATTGGTCCACGTGACCCTGAATAAATACTGATATCCCTCTCTTGAGCGGGGGAATAAATAATTTATACACCGGCACATAAAAAGCATGAAAAAAGCATGCAGATTGAGCGTCTTGAAATGTACAATGTATTTTACCTCGAAAACATGATTAAGCTGGTTACTTTTGATCATCTGGTATGTAGCTTTGAACAAATTATAGTAAAATGACTTACGAATTTCATACCCTTTATCTTCATATTTTATGCGTTTAGTTTAAACATTCGGTAAGATAAATTCGTTATACCATATAAGTTATACCATTCAAAGGCGGGGTGCACGGCTCGTCGCATAACACCAAGCCTGGGGCGGATATCTCCCCGTGTACCCCGCCTTTGAATGGTATAACTTATAATATCGCAATTCTAGAATTGGTCAGATGGTATGTACTATCAAAATCTGCCGCATCATATGCCATCTCAAAATCCGCAAACGTCAGCTGACCATCGCCGTTAAGGTCTTGGGCATCAAACGCATCCTCAAGGATTGTGCATTGTTCATCCGTTCTGGAAACTTTGGGTAAGATGTTAGACACCACAGTGCATGTTCAAAAGTGGAAACACATATGTCTAATTACATAAACCTGTTCAACATGTCCCGTGACTAGATTGGATCTGAATATCGCGTGTGGAACATATGTTTGCAAATCAATATCACATTGTGAGAGAAGTAAATAGCATGTTGCATTGCGTTTAAAGGTATTTAAACAGAATAAAAAATAAAGTACTTCTGTCAGGCAACAACAACAGGCAAATGTCTTGTTCTGAAGTATAAAAAGTTTTCTTCATGAGAGAATTGTTATTTTTCATGTTAATTTAAATACACTGTGCGTCCTTAAATCGGTTAGAATGTTTAGCATTTAAGTTTTAAAAATATGATAAGTAGAAAATTAATTCATTTAATATCTTATCGACATTGAAAGATGCAGTAGAGCGTTTTAGGGGAAATAAAGGATGATGTCAGAAAAATTAACATCAATCGTTGAAATTGAAATATAATACATTTAAAATAAATGAAGCAGTAATAAATCAAATATGTTCAACCATGCGATTCCTTTTTCTTGCTCAACATGAATGAAAGGTGTTCACAAAACATGGCCGCCAATTGACTTTATGTGGATCGTCATAAAATGTGACTACGGAGGATGGTTTGTGTAATGAGATTTACAAAGAAAGAGCATTTGATAACAACAATCATAACATTGTTTAAGAAATAGAAGACGAGTTGGTGTGCATCTATCTTTGAATAAAACATAGCAGGGAGCGTATAACACAAAAGATTACGCCATTTAACGTCTCATCACCTCCATTACCCGACGTATTATTGCTAATTATGTAATGGAGGACACTCATGACTATGAAACAGTTCCCTATATAAAGAAACCCGTTGACATTTATCACAAGCATTTCAGATTCGTAAACGAATGAAATAATTGCTTTTAAATTGAATGTACAAATGAATGATCAAAACAATACCTTAAAAAGATAGCAAATGGTCCGCTCTCTCATCTTCTATCAAGTGAAGAAGTTGAGCGTAAAGTTTTTGTTTTTTTGGTTTGGTGGTACATTCAGCACCACTTTAGTGATACAGATGATAGTAGGACAGTTTTGGAATAGTGTTACTGTTTAAAATGTTTACTCTTTATGTGTTTATACTATAATCTATAATCATTCGAATTTATTGCAATACACCCACCGTTGATCATATGATAAGCGATTCAGCCTGATAAATATATCTATAGTACTCAAGGAAATCGAAATATAATGATTTTGTCGATTACTTCATTATTTCAACCTATATTGATATTTTTATTCTAAATGTTCATTCACAATGGATTTGTTCAAGTTTTGTTTCAAACCATTTTTGTAAAATGACCAAAATATATGAATATACAGGAAAGACAAACGTGTCAGTTTCACGCCGAAATGTATGTTTCTGATACAAGCTATAGTATGTCAATGACCGGTAATCTCAGTACCGTCCGTTAAAATTCATTGTTTAATGTACAATAATTTTATTTCTTATGCCCTCTCCTTTTCCTATTTTATATGATTAAAAAATTCATATATTTAATATTTTATATATATTAATTTATTTATTCATAAATTTAAAAGAACGTGGTTTCCTTTCAGTTTACAGACATAATAAACACGTGTTACAAAAACTACTATTCTTACGAGTTTATTCATAACTTGTTTTGTCAATTGTAGAGTTGCTGGGACAACTGGACTGCAAATTCAAGCAAAAAGAGCAAAGCGTGTTTATTGTCATATACGGCCGGGTTTGAACCAGTCGGGTCTCTATCAGGGTTCGAACCAGTCGGGTCTCTATCAGGGTTCGAACCAGTCGGGTCTAGATCAGGGTTTGAACCAGTCGGGTCTCTATCAGGGTTTGAACCAGCCCGGTCTCGATCAGGGTTTGAACCAGTCGGGTCTCTATCAGGGTTCGAACCAGTCGGGTCTCCATCAGGGTTTGAACCAGACGGGTCTCTATCAGGGTTTGAACCAGTCGGGTCTCTATCAAGGTTCGAACCAGTCGGGTCTCTATCAGGGTTTGAACCAGTCGGGTCTCTATCAGGGTTTGAACCAGCCGGGTCTCCATCAGGGTTCGAACAAGGCGGGTCTCTATCAGGGTTTGAACCAGTCGGGTCTCTATCAGGGTTCGAACCAGTCGGGTCTCTATCAGGGTTCGAACCAGTCGGGTCTCTATCAGGGTTCGAACCAGTCGGGTCTCTATCAGGGTTCGAACCAGCCGAGATATCGATCCACCCCGTCTCGTTTAGGTTCGCTGCTCTGTGTCACGTAGATATTATACATATACAGTAGAACAAAAAGTTACAAGAACCTGTACTATTCATGATTGTCAATATTGTTACATTTGTTCACTATCTAAATGGCATTTATCTCTTATATATACAGTAGTTCAACACGATTTTAAGACAAACCAGTTGAAAAATATAACTACGGGTAACATTTTGTTGATTTGTTATTGACAACTTGATGACCTCGAACATGACTTCACAACTTCTTTATCATACATTATCCTACCTCATGTAAGAATCTTGATCTCTGATTGGTTCACATGACCCTGGATAAATACTGATATCAACCTCTTGAGCGGGAGGATAATTTTTATACCCCGGCACATAAAAAGCATGAACAAAGCGTGCAGATTGAGCGTCTTGAAATGTACAACGTATTTTACCTCTATCACATGATCAAGCTGGTTTCTTTTGATCAACCTATTTGTAGCTTTGAACAAACTATAGTCAAAGGGTTTACGCAGTTAATTATAACGTTTAGCTTTATCTTCATATTATATGCGTTTTGTTTAAACTTTCGTTAAGATAAATTCATTATACCATTCAGAGGCGGGGTATCAGTCTATCGCTTGGTGTTATGCAACTCGCCTTCGGCTCGTCGCATAACACCAAGCTCGAGGCTGATATCTCCCCATAACCCTGCATCTGAATGGTATAGCTTATAATTTCATTTTTATTTTCTATTTGAAAAACTACCTCTTAGTTTACATTGTTTTAAAATATGCGCGTACATTATATTCAAATGAACAGTGCAATGATAAAATATAATTTTTACTTACAAATGCCTAAAAACATAAAGTTATACTGTCACAAACGCTTTAAAGAATTAAAATCTAACCAAACGGGATTTCCAATTAAAAAAACTTCAACGTGTCTTTGGTGAATGCTAAACACTTTCTACACCTTACGTAGCAATAAAGACGGTCAGCATATCTCACTGAAGGACAGGAAGGTCAGCAGATCTCACTGAGGGGCAGGAAGGTGAGCATATCTCACTGAGGGGCAGGAGGGTCAGCATATCTCACTGAGGGGCAGGAGGGTCAGCATATCTCACTGAGGGGCAGGAGGGTCAGCAGATCTTACTGAGGAGCAGGAGGGTCAGCATATCTCACTGAGGAGCAGGAGGGTCAGCAGATCTCACTGAGGGGCAGGAGGGTCAGCATATCTCACTGAGGAGCAGGAGGGTCAGCATATCTCACTGAGGGGCAGGATGGTCAGCATATCTCACTGAGGAGCAGGAGGGTCAGCAGATCTCACTGAGGGGCAGGAGGGTCAGCAGATCTTACTGAGGAGCAGGAGGGTCAGCATATCTCACTGAGGAGCAGGAGGGTCAGCAGATCTCACTGAGGGGCAGGAGGGTCAGCATATCTCACTGAGAAACAGGAAGGTGAGCATATCTAACTGAGGGGTAGAAGGGTCAGCATATCTCACTGAGGGGCAGGAAGGTCAGCAGATCTCACTGAGGGGCAGGAGGATCAGCATATCTCACTGAGGGGCAGGAGGGTCAGCAGATCTCACTGAGGGGTAGGAGGGTGAGCATATCTAACTGAGGGGCAGGAAGGTGAGCATATCTCACTGAGGGGCAGGGGGTCAGCAGATCTCACTGAGGGGCAGGAGGGTCAGCATATCTTACTGAGAAACAGGAAGGTGAGCATATCTAACTGAGGGGCAGAAGGGTCAGCATATCTCACTGAGGGGCAGGAAGGTCAGCAGATCTCACTGAGGGGCAGGAGGATCAGCATATCTCACTGAGGGGAAGGAGGGTCAGCATATCTCACTGAGGGGAAGGAGGGTCAGCATATCTCACTGTGAAGCAGGAGGGTGAGCAGATCTCACTGAGGAGCAGGAGGGTCAGCAGATCTCACTGTGAAGCAGGCGGGTGAGCAGATCTCACTGAGGAGCAGGAGGGTCAGCAGATCTCACTAAGGGGAAGGAAGGTGAGCATATCTCACTGAGGAGGAGGAGGGTGAGCATATCTCACCGACAAGTGGCAGGAGGGTCAGCAGATCTCACTGAGGGGCAGGTGGATGAGCATATCTCACTGAGGGGCAGGAGGGTGAGCATATCTCACTGAGGGGCAGGTGGATGAGCATATCTCACTGAGGGGCAGGAGGGTGAGCATATCTCACTGAGGGGCAGGTGGATGAGCATATCTCACTGAGGGGCAGGAGGGTGAGCATATCTCAATGAGGGACAGGAGGGTGAGCATATCTCAGTGAGGGGCAGGAGGGTGAGCATATCTCACTGAGAAACAGGAGGGTGAGCATATCTCACTGAGGGGCAGGAGGGTTAGCAGATCTCACTGAGGGGCAAGAGGGTCAGCATAACTCACTGAGAAACAGGAGGGTCAGCAGATCTCACTAAGAGACAGGAGGGTGAGCACATCTCATTGAGGGGCAAGAGGGTGAGCATATCTCAGTGAGGGACAGGAGGGCAAGCATATCTTACTGAGGGGCAAGAGGGTGAGCATATCTCACTGAGGGGCAAGAGGGTGAGCATATCTCAGTGAGGGACAGGAGGGCAAGCATATCTTACTGAGGGGCAGGAGGGTGAGCAAATCTCACTTAAGGACAGGAAGGTGAGCAGATCTCACTGAGGGGCAGGAGGGTCAGCATATCTCACTGAGAAACAGGAGGGTCAGCAGATCTCACTGAGGGGCAGGAGGGTGAGCATATCTCAATGAGGGACAGGAGGGTGAGCATATCTCACTGAAGGGCAGGAGGGTCAGCATATCTCCCTGAGAGACAGGAGGGTGAGGATATCTCACCGAGGGGCAGGAGGGTGAGCAGATCTCACTGAGGGGCAGGTGGATGAGCATATCTCACTGAGGGGCAGAAAGGTGATTACAAGAGCAGGAGGGTGAGCATATCTCACTGAGAAACAGGAGGGTCAGCAGATCTCACTGAGGGGCAGGAGGGTGAGCATATCTCAATGAGGGACAGGAGGGTGAGCATATCTCACCGAGGAGCAGGAGGGTGAGCATATCTCACTGAGGGGCAGGTGGATGAGCATATCTCACTGAGGGGCAGGAGGGTGAGCATATCTCAATGAGGGACAGGAGGGTGAGCATATCTCACTGAGGGGCAGGAGGGTCAGCATATCTCCCTGAGAGACAGGAGGGTGAGCATATCTCACTGAGGGGCAGGAGGGTCAGCATATCTCACTGAGAAACAGGAGGTTGAGCATATCTTACTGAGGAGCAGGAGGGTGAGCATATCTCACTGAAGGGCAGGAGGGTGAGCAAATATCACTGAGGGGCAGGAGGGTGAGCAAATCTCACTGAGGGGCAGGAGGGTGATTACAGGAGCAGGAGGGTCAGCATATCCCACTGAGAAACAGGTGGATGAGCATATCTTACTGAGGGGCAAAAAGGTGATTACAGGAGCAGGAGGGTGAGCATATCTCACTGAGGGGCAGGAGGGTGAGCATATCTCACTGAGGGGCAGGAGGGTGAGCATATCTCACTGAAGGGCAGGAGGGTGAGCAAATCTCACTGAGGGGCAGGAGGGTCAGCATATCTCACTGAGGGGCAGGAGGGTGAGCATATCTCACTGAGGGGCAGGAGGGTGAGCATATCTCACTGAGGGGCAGGAGGGTGAGCATATCTCACTGAAGGGCAGGAGGGTGAGCAAATATCACTGAGGGGCAGGAGGGTGAGCAAATCTCACTGAGGGGCAGGAGGGTGAGCATATTTTACTGAGGAGCAGGAGGGTGAGCATATCTCACTGAAGGGCAGGAGGGTGAGCAAATATCACTGAGGGGCAGGAGGGTGAGCAAATCTCACCGAGGGGCAGGAGGGTCAGCATATCTCACTGAAGGGCAGGAGGGTGAGCAAATCTCACTGAGGGGCAGGAGGGTCAGCATATCTCACTGAGGGGCAGGAGGGTGAGCATATCTCACTGAGGGGCAGGAGGGTGAGCATATCTCACTGAAGGGCAGGAGGGTGAGCAAATATCACTGAGGGGCAGGAGGGTGAGCAAATCTCACTGAGGGGCAGGAGGGTGAGCATATTTTACTGAGGGGCAGGAGGGTGAGCATATCTTACTGAGGGGCAGGTGGATGAGCATATCTCACTGAAGGGCAGGAGGGTCAGCAGATCTCACTGAGGAGCAGGAAGGTGAGCATATCTCACTGAGGAGCAGGAGGGTGAGCAAATCTCACTGAGGAGCAGGAGGGTGAGCATATCTCACTGAAGGGCAGGAGGGTGAGCAAATCTCACTGAGGGGCAGGAGGGTGAGCATATTTTACTGAGGGGCAGGAGGGTGAGCATATCTTACTGAGGGGCAGGTGGATGAGCATATCTCACTGAAGGGCAGGAGGGTCAGCAGATCTCACTGAGGAGCAGGAAGGTGAGCATATCTCACTGAGGAGCAGGAGGGTGAGCAAATCTCACTGAGGGGAAGGAGGGTCAGCATATCTCACTGAGGAGCAGGAGGGTCAGCAGATCTCACTGAGGAGCAGGAGGGTGAGCAGATCTTACTGAGGGGCAGGAGGGTCAGCATATCTCACTGAGGGGCAGGAGGGTCAGCATATCTCAGTGAGGGACAGGAGGGTCAGCAGATCTCACTGAGGAGCAGGAGGGTCAGCAGATCTCACTGAGGAGCAGGAGGGTGAGCAGATCTTACTGAGGGGCAGGAGGGTCAGCATATCTCACTGAGGGGCAGGAGGGTCAGCATATCTCAGTGAGGGACAGGAGGGTCAGCAGATCTCACTGAGGAGCAGGAGGGTGAGCATATCTCACTGAGGAGCAGGAGGGTGAGTAGATCTTACTGAGGGGCAGGAGGGTCAGCATATCTCACTGAGGGGCAGGAGGGTGAGCATATCTTACTGAGGGGCAGGAAGGTCAGCATATCTCACTGAGGGGCAGGAGGGTGAGCATATTTTACTGAGGGGCAGGAGGGTGAGCATATCTTACTGAGGGGCAGGTGGATGAGCATATCTCACTGAAGGGCAGGAGGGTCAGCAGATCTCACTGAGGAGCAGGAATGTGAGCATATCTCACTGAGGAGCAGGAGGGTGAGCAAATCTCACTGAGGGGAAGGAGGGTCAGCATATCTCACTGAGGAGCAGGAGGGTCAGCAGATCTCACTGAGGAGCAGGAGGGTGAGCAGATCTTACTGAGGGGCAGGAGGGTCAGCATATCTCACTGAGGGGCAGGAGGGTCAGCATATCTCAGTGAGGGACAGGAGGGTCAGCAGATCTCACTGAGGAGCAGGAGGGTCAGCAGATCTCACTGAGGAGCAGGAGGGTGAGCAGATCTTACTGAGGGGCAGGAGGGTCAGCATATCTCACTGAGGGGCAGGAGGGTCAGCATATCTCAGTGAGGGACAGGAGGGTCAGCAGATCTCACTGAGGAGCAGGAGGGTGAGCATATCTCACTGAGGAGCAGGAGGGTGAGTAGATCTTACTGAGGGGCAGGAGGGTCAGCATATCTCACTGAGGGGCAGGAGGGTGAGCATATCTTACTGAGGGGCAGGAAGGTCAGCATATCTCACTGAGGTGAAGGAGGGTGAGCATATCTTACTGAGGGGCAGGAAGGTGAGCATATCTCACTGAGGGACAGGAGGGTGAGCAGACCTCACTGAGGGGCAGGAGGGTGAGCATATCCCACTGAGGGGCAGGAGGGTCAGCAGATCTCACTGAGGAGTAGAAGGGTGAGCATATCTCACCGAGAAGTGGCAGGAGGGTTTAGTAGATCTCACTGGCGGGAAAGGAAGGTGAGCATATCTTACCGAGGGGCAGGAGGGTGAGCATAACTCTCTGAGGGGCAGGACGATTAGTACATCTCAATGAGAAACAGGAGGGTGAGCATATCTCACTAAGGGGCAGGAAGGTAAGCATATCTCACTTAGGGGCAAGAGGGTGAGCATATCTCAGTGAGGGACAGGAGGGCGAGCATATCTTACTGAGGGGCAGGAGGGTGAGCATATCTTACTGAGGGACAGGAGGATGAGCATATCTTACTGAGGAGCAGGAAAGTGAGCATATCTCACTGAGGAGTAGGAGGGTCAGCAGATCTTACTGAGGGGCAGAAGGGTAGGCATTGCTCATTGAGGTGAAGGAGGGTCAGCATATCTCACTGGGGGGCAGGAGGGTGAGCATATCTCACTGAGGGGCAGGAAGGTGAGCAGATCTCACTGAGGGGCAGGAGTTGTCTTCGGCTTCCCCTTGGCTTAGTTTATTATTCAGACATCACTGTCCATTGAATGATACAGTGTGATACACGTTTCTAAACAAACGTAAAATCTTTAAGATGTATGCACTGTATATTTTTATTTGTATTTTTATTAATTTTTTTTATTCACGAGAAGAAGTGTACAGTTCATAAACAGCAAAAAAAAAAAGGAAAAAAATAAAAAAAAGGGGTATACATTTCATTCAACATATTTTTTTCCCACTGTAGGCAAATAAAGATATAAGATAAAAAGGAAAATTAAGTAGAGAGCGAGAGAGAGAGAGCGAGATATATGGGATAGGGAGGAGGAGAGTATGTACAAGAACAGTATTACATACCATTGGTTTGGTTTGCATCAGTTACCATTTCAAGGGGGCCCATTTTTTGGCAAATTCACTTGGGTCGTTTGAAATAAACTTTTCAATGTTATAATAGTGCCTTATTTGAGATAATAGTTGGACAAATGAGGGAGTGGTGTTGCTATATTGGCAATTTTGTATGTAGCGTTTTGTTATTATAAAAATGTGATTTTCCAAGATGTTTAATTTTGGATTACCAAGGAGGAAATTATTTCTGTTTAAGCATAATTTTAGACATGTTCTACTTTCATACCAGTTACTGAGTTCGTTCCTTAAGCTTTCAACTTTTCGACAAGAAAAAAATAAATGTTCAAGTGTTTCGTTTTCAGAATGGCAAAGTGTACATAGGTTATTTTCAGAGAAACCTATTTTGAAAAGAAACGATTTTGTTGGTATGATGCGATGGACAAGTTTATACTGAAAATTTCGTGACTTACTGTCCGTCACAGAGTTTCGTATTGTTGTAAAACATTCAGAAAGGTAAATGTCAGACATGTCTAAATCTAATTTGGAGTTCCATTTTGCTGTTAGATCTCGTAGGGTACAAATGCCACCTGATGTACGGAGAAGTTTATAGAGAAATTTGCAATCTTAAGAGGCAGTGATGTCACTAAGGATCTTGCAAAAAATAGCTGTATTTGTTCTATTAACCTGGACGCCCTTTGAAAGTTTAATCCACGATTTGGGTATGAAACTAATGAGTTTGAAATATGTCATAAAATTCGAATTCAATCCGAAGTCATGTTGCAAGGCATTAAATTCTCTAAGGTGTCCAGAGTCCGTCATCAGATCTCGAATGTATCTTATTCCACATTGGTGCCATTTATAATAGGTTTCAAAATCATCATATGGGAGATAGCTCATGAATGGTAGATTTCTGAATTCAGAAATATTCTCGATTTCAGAGGTTTGGAGATTATTATATATGGTTAAAACATCTTTCCAGAAATCATTTTTGATATGTTTAAGTAACCTTTTTAATTGATCTTTCGGGAAGTTCAGGATGTTGATATTTTCTGGGTTTACCATTGAACATCTGGCTAAGTGTTGCCATAATCCATCTTTTTGAGTAATACGCTTAATCCATTTCAATTTCATGTATTTACAAAAAGCTTCAACGTCAATCATGCCCAGTCCTCCTTCTGAATAATCATTCATCAGCATCCGTCTTTTTATTTTATCTCTTTTTCCATTCCATATGAACTTAAACAAAATTGTATTTAGTGATATAAAGAACGCTTGGTTCGGCAGTGGAAGGGCTGAAAATAAATGTGTAAATAGTGGAATAATTTGGGACTTGATAATTGTAATTTTGCCATTTAATGTTAATGAGCGTTTTGACCAAGAGAAGCAAATTTTTCTTGTTTTGTCAATTTGTTTGTCGAAATTCAAGGGGATAATTTGTTTTAAGTCAGTTGAAAAAGTTATCCCTAGGATCTTAAAAGGTTCTTTCGACCACTGAAGGGGTAGATGGGGGCATAATTGTTCATTTGAATTCTTTTTTGAACCAATCCAAACGGCCTTGGTCTTGTCACAATTTATCTTTAAACCAGAAGCAAAAGCGAATTCTCGTAGCATTTCGATAAGTTCGATTAGACCCTCTTGTGTTCCTTCCAGGGTAAAATTCGCATCGTCAGCGTATTGAAAAGTTAGATATTCAACGCCATGGACATCTATACCTTTTATACGGGTATTAATCTTGATAGAGATAGATAATAGTTCTATACACACAATAAAGAGATATGGGGAAATGGGGTCGCCTTGTCTACAGCCTCTTTCAAGTTTGAAATAATTTGAAATATGCTCTGTACTTATAATTGCGCTATTACTATTATATTGAAATAATTTTATCCAGCGTCTAAGAATGGGACCAAAATTAAATGCTTCCAATGCTGTATCGATAAACTTCCACTGTATAGTATCAAATGCTTTTTCAAAGTCTACAGTTATAAGCAGTCCTGGTTTTTTATGTACTTCACAATAATTCATAATATCGTATAATATTCTTGTATTTTCTCCAATGAAACGGTCCTTAAGAAATCCCGTTTGTGTTTCATTAATGATATGTGAAAGGACTTTCTTCATCCTATTTGCTATTACCCCAGACGCTATTTTATAGTCCACATTTAATAAAGTTATTGGTCGCCAGTTCTTGAGATATCGCCTGTCTCTATTTTCTTTTGGAATGCAAGTTATTATACCCTGATTTTGAAAAGTTGACAAAGTTCCAGTATCGAAAGCATAAACTATTGATCTAAGGAGAATAGGTCCGATATCTACCCAGAAAAGCTTATAGAATTCTGCTGAAAAGCCGTCTGATTCCGGACTCTTTCGATTTTTCATGCATTTTAAAACAAATGCACATTCATGTAGGGTAATTGGACCTTCACAACTTTCTTTCTCATTTGGATTTAATTTATGTCAACATTTGTGAATTGACGGGCATAGTCTTCCCACTTTGCGTCATGCTGGGTAGTGTACAGAGTTTTGTAGAATTGTGAAGTTTCATGGACTATGTCGTTAGTACCAGTACTAGTCACACTCTTACCATTGGAGTCAATTATTTCATTCATATGCTTATTTATATAATTTCTCTTCTCAAGATTGAGGAAGTATTCTGTATTTTTTTCACCTTCTTCGTACCATTTTGCTTTACTTCTAAATATAATTCCTTTTATTTTTTCTGCACGAATGGTTTCTAATCTTTCTTTTTTAACATTTAGTTCATTAAGAGTGTCATTTGAAAGCGTTTCATAGTTTGATTCAAGCTTATTAATATCATTTTCTAGTGTCTTTTCTTCTTTGTCAAAAGATTTTTTTTGTTTTATTGTATATGCTATTGTCTCACTTCTAATTTTCATTTTTAGCATTTCAAATACGAACTGGTCGTTCATTTTGAAAGTCATATTGACAAGATCATCAGTATTCCCTGATGTCTTGATTTCATTTAAAGTATTCTGTATAGTTTCTTTTATTGTACCTACATAATCTTTATCATGGAGTAAATTTGAGTTGAACTTCCAATATCCAGGGCCTCTGTCAATTGGGTTAACATCTAAATCAAGGATTATATATGAATGATCGGATTTGTAACTCATTCCAATAGATACAGTTTTTACTATTGATAGGATATCCTCAGACATTAGGAAGTAATCTAGTCTACTCTGCTTTAATGAATTGGGTTGGCGCCATGTGTATTGTCTACTATCAGGATTAAGTATTCTCCAAGGGTCGACCAATTCTAATTGTTCTTTAATATCAAGTATTTTGTCATGTGATTTCTTGTTGTTTTTGTGTTTATAATTATAAGTATCGTTTTCATAATCTTGCACCACATTCCAATCTCCACCCCAGACTATTGATCCTGAAAGTTGACTTAATTAAATCAACGGCGAGATCCTCAAAAAAATTTGGCGAGTCGGTATTTGGCCCATATATATCTACAAGTGAAAAACGTATGTCTTCTATGGTGATATCAAGAATAATAAAACGGCCATTATCATCTACAATTACTTCATTACATCTATCACGATCATCTTCATTGCGCTTTGTGCGTTCATCCATGCTCTTATACACTCTGTTGCCATGGTAACAATCTACTAGGCACTACCATTTCTATAACGGTCACCGAAAAATGTGGCCATATACGTTTTATATTTTGCCGTGATTATGTAGTAAATGATAACCCGGTACCGAGGGGTTATGGAAAATAACCTCGCAAGGGCGTAGCGCTTTCTCCATTTCGCACTTTCACACTTTCACACTTTCCTACTTTCACACTTTCGCACTTTCGCACTTTCGCGATTTCATGATTTCGTACTTTCGCGATTTCGCACTTTTGCGAATTTGCACTTTCGCGATTTTGCACTTTCGCACTTTCGCATTTTCGCACTTTCGTTTCGTTAACGTTTCTACCATGTTTCGCGATTTGTGTTATGTATAATTCCCCCATTGGTAAGGCAGTGAAATGGTATACCAAAGACAGCAATGGACACCTCCTCGTCAACTGACTTCATTTATGGACATGGCAGCTACTCGATGGTGTTCACCCTGTTCCCCTTCTTGATCAACTTGTTGAGAACAGTGTAAGTAAACCTAGCCTCAATAATACTCGCTATACTCCCACACTGAGTCTAGCGAGATATAGTAAGAGGTCGTGTCAGCCGACCTGTCGCCGACTAATGACCCTCCAATGTTATATATATGTGCGAAAGCAGACTATTGCGGCATGGTAAGCCGGGCCCTGATTGGTCAGTTTGATAAGCCAGCTGACGCGAGCCCTTACTACACCTAGCTAGACTCAATCTGTGAGTATAGCGAGTATTCTTGAGGCTAGGTTTGCTAACTGGTTGAGAAGGGCCGTGTAACCGGATGTTAAGGATGAAATGTTCCTTGTCGATGTGTGATCGTCATTCAAACACATTTATGAAGTATCTTTGATTGGAATGTCTTCATTTTGTGGGATGACTAATTGTGTGTGTGTGTGAGTGTGTGTGTGTGCGTGTGTGTGAGTGTGTGTGTGTGTGTGTGCATCTCTCAACTGTCTTAATTGCATGTGTTTATGATTTTTTATATGGTGTCTCATAAACCTAAATAGGCTGCTCTTTGCCTTTTTACTTTTCTGTGATATTAATATGTTTTTTTAAAGTGTGTCACTTTAATAAACTAAGTTTATTCTATTGATTAAAGAAAACACAACAAACATCTTCTAATCAACTGACTGTATTCATGGACATGTTGTGTCAGCAAGGGTCAGCAAAGGTCACCAAGGGTCACAAAAGGTCACCAAGGGTCAGCAAAGGTCACCAAGGGATCAACGTCCTCCTCCTCCTCCACCTACTTCAAAGATGCCGTTCTGCACCTATACAAATTGTATAGAGGACATTATAAATGCGTTATATGGAATATGTCCTCAACATTGTATGTCATGGGTACGACAATAATGGTTTTCATATTTCCGTTGTCGCAAAATTTTAAAAATCATACAAAAGTAACTGAGGGCATGGCCCCAGTGATACTGAATAAATCATACAAAAGTTACTGAGGGCATGGCCCCAGTGGTACTGAATAAATCATACAAAAGTTACTGAGGGCATGGCCCCAGTGGTACTGAATAAATCATACAAAAGTTACTGAGGGCATGGCCCCAGTGGTACTGAATAAATCATACAAAAGTTACTGAGGGCATGGCCCCAGTGGTACTGAATAAATCATACAAAAGTTACTGAGGGCATGGCCCCAGTGGTACTGAATAAATCATACAAAAGTTACTGAGGGCATGGCCCCAGTGGTACTGAATAAATCATACAAAAGTTACTGAGGGCATGGCCCCAGTGATACTGAATAAATCATACAAAAGTTACTGAGGGCATGGCCCCAGTGGTACTGAATAAATCATACAAAAGTTACTGAGGGCATGGCCCCAGTGGTACTGAATAAATCATACAAAAGTTACTGAGGGCATGGCCCCAGTGATACTGAATAAATCATACAAAAGTTACTGAGGGCATGGCCCCAGTGGTACTGAATAAATCATACAAAAGTTACTGAGGGCATGGCCCCAGTGGTACTGAATAAACAACTTACGTAGTACGTCTTGTATTCCTCCAGGGTGATTCCACAGGTGCATCCATCACAGACTGCAGGTAGACATATAATGAAGGTAGAGATGCAATTGATATTGCTAAGAGCTATTTGCAGAGTATTATTGAAAATTGTTAGTGATTATTCATTGATAAGTAATTTTGTGATACACCAGTGTGTAGGCAAAACATATAATTATACATTGTAGTAATGTAGTAAACTGCGGTTGTTGCTGCTACTGTTGCTTCCGGTAGCATAACTTTTAATGTTTATATAATACATATAATGAAAATCATAATGAATATTACTTTACCATTATGATTTGCAAAAATCTGTGGTAGGTCTTGTCTTGAGATTTCAGTCTGAGGAGTTAATTGCCAGAGAAGGTACTGTTTCAGCTTAAGGATGCCGTCAACGAAAATGTCCGCAAAAAAAGTGAATTCAAATAAACTTAAAAATCCGTTTCCTGAAAGAAAGGATAACACCATTGTTTAACCTTTTCTTAAATTGTATCTACAATAAACTTCAAAACTCTCTTTTGAACAAAGGCAACAGGCAAAACGTTAAATGCAAACAACGACGATTATTCTCAGCTTTTGTTTTGCGCAATAGAATATCAATTTCAATATTTTTGTAAATGTTCAGTTGTATATGTGTGCGAGGGTAGATAAGAAAGTTCGTCGAATAAGCATGGTGTAATAATCCTATGCTATGACAAAATATTGGAAGCATCCGTAAAGTAGTTTTCGTAATGCCACATCCCACAGTGCATAGGGCTAGGAAAAAGCGTGCAGTCATCAAGTAATTAACTGTATATGAAAGGAATGTCTGCACAGGAAATCCGTGAAAACACGGTTGATAATTGGCTGACTCTCCTGCACACTCCACAGTGGGTTGCTGAATTCAAACGAGAGCAGGCTAGTGTTGAAGATGATCCCAGGCCTGTTCGGCCGAGAACCTCCAACAGTGATGTTCAAACTGATGCTGTCCACGACACAGAGCTCATACACCGGGCATTAGGTTTTGTCGAGGGTCAAATTATCAACGGGGCTTAGTATGCTAATGAACTGAGGGAATCAAGGCCAAGTGACGAGGGAAGCTCCATGTGGGACGTTTTTGATTAACCCTTACACGTTACTATCAATGATACTGTGTCATAAATCAGCAATTGATAGACGTACCATCAGAATCAATCAAGTTAAATTTCTTCTCAAACTCCGCAAGTGTCAGCTGACCATCTCCATTGAAGTCCTGGGTTTTAAACGCAGCCTCGAGGATCTGACATTGTTCATCAGTTCTGGAGGAGGCAATGTATATATGTTACAATACAGTTACTATTTGGGACTATACAGTATGGTGAAGTCAATATGCAATTAAAGGGACGAACATTGGTATAAAATTATTATTATATAACGATTTTGCCATGTTTTTTAACTCTGATCTCTGAAATCACATTGATAATTTAAGCCTGCAATTGATAAAGATTGTCTTGAAATAATATATCCTGTTCAACAAACGTGTCATATTTACTTTGTGAAAAATGTATCTTAAACTTAGTTTAATCAAATAAATCTAATAGATGATTCTTAATCATATTGGTGAAAATCGCATGAAAGCCTATCGAAAATGTATTGATTTACTTGCCGAAGCTTTACTGAGTAATCTGTCAGGTAACTAGACCCTCAATAAATGAATCGCTGGTATGAATTAGGAGGATTGTAACGGCGCATTACAATTGTTTCTTTAAAACTGTTCAAATCACCAAAAGCATCCTCCAAGCAGAGGTATAATACAAGTGTTGATCGCTTTATGAATATGAGACTACATGACGTATTACGGGCTTAAAATAAGTGAAAAGATAAATATTTAAAATTCTTCCGGATGTGCATTTAATTTATTGGAAATAAATTCCAAGGTTTAAGGAGATTGGATATAAAATATCATAATTGTAAGAAATAGCTGAATTTGGTCTTATTTTGTTGAAAAGCATACCATTTCACCACAGTAATTCGTCACGAAGAGCCCTCCCGTTAGGACATCCAATAATGAAATTGACAAATTCTAAACCTCTTTTTAAAATTTAATTTTTAAATATTTATTAATCCAAAAACATTAGCTCTTTTACAAAAAATATTCTTGTATAAAGATATTTTTGAGAATTATATATCTTATAGTTAATACACACGCGAATAAGATGCAAAAGTAACACGGCACCAGAGATAACAGAGATATTCACAGTCAAACTAGCCTTATCAATGAAATATTACATCCAGGGGAGATAACTCTTGTACATATGTACATATGTAATGCCGGGCGCATATAGGTCATTTGTTGGCCCAACGTCGCCCTTAAATTCCACCTACCTACCTACATGTGTACATATCAAATTTTAAAATCATAATCATGAATCATTTTTACAGATTCCTTAGCAGCGGTTCAAGCCATTCACTCAGGTGCAAACGGGCAACGCAGTGACATTCTATATGGAATATTACATCTTGGTACTGTTTTGAATGAAGCCTATATATAAGCTGTGATATAGTATGGGTCCCTCCACATGTAGGTCCCTATGGAAACGAGAAAATTGATCAGCTTGCAAAATCGTCATTATTCAAACCCTACTGGATTGTGAGGATATGCATCCAGTACCAAAGGATATCTATGCTGCTGTGAATACAGCAATCTATGAACAGTGGCAAAACGACTGGGATAGGAGCAACACTGTCAGACATATGCACAGATCATGCCCTAAAGATGTTAAGCACGCTAAGATTCGTCGACAAAAACGGAGAGACGAAGTGATTCTGTTTAAGACTTGGCCATTGTGGACTAAATGCTAACAAGCACGTTTTAGACAATGATTCATCTCCTTCATGTGATAATTGTTTTATAATTGTCCAAAGACTGTCCTTCATTATCTTGTTGAATGTGAGGGGCATACAAATCATCGTGAAAAACTCAGAGAAGTTGTTATCTCCAAATCAAATAATTTCTCACTAAGATCTATTCTTGGTGAAAATTTGATGTTTTGTGAAGTCCAAAGATCAGTTTTAAATTTTGTCAAGAACACTGGCAAATATGATCTCATATAACAGTTTATGCTCAATTTTATTAAATGGTTTTTACACTAAAAAATCACGCCTAGTGCCGGGCGCATGTAGGTCATCTTTGGCCCAAACTTCGCCCTTAATTTCACCTACCTAAACTACCTATCTACCTACCTATCATAACCAATTTCATATCTTTTCACTAGTTTTAAGGTCAATTAATTATCATTAAACAAATACTTTTGTACATTTATAATACAGTATTTTTCTTTATTAAACTAAATCCTTAATTCATTTTCATGTTTTCCTTCCCTCACACTATCAGTGAAAAATAAATTATAAAGTATAAACTTTTTAATATCACAGAAGCTCAGTAACAAAGGTATCCAAACATTTCTATTCATTGAAATATAATTAAAACTGGACAGAACTTTCGGTGTGGGGCCTTTTGGACACTTTGGTCCCTTTGGTTTCCTGTGTTTTCTGAACTTCCTGTGGCAACTGACCTCGACGATAACAACACACAGCACAAGTGCAAGGAGAAACACGAACTTCATGCTTGAATCTGAAGAAATGATAAATGAATTAACTTGAGTAGCCACATCAGTTAGGAAAATAATAACAACCTTATATATATTAAGATTTTGGTTGTTATATATATGAGATATGTTATATATTATATCGTCCGTTGTCCCTTATGTTACACCAGAACATATATATATAGACAAATAGCACAAACCAAAGTGATTTTGTGTTGTTTAGCCTTGTGGGAGTTTGGAAGAGTGCTCAACATTTGTGAATGGAGCAAACTAGGTTTACTAGAAAACATCGACTTGTATACTACATATTAAGGGGTCTCACGTGAAGTAAATGTAGATTTGAAAATAAAATACTTCAGACGACACTTGCTGTAGATATCATTTTAATGATGACTGGATGCGTCGCATTTCGACTTGTTAACAAGTCTTTTCAACAGAATATATTATAAAGAGAGTTGGTTGTATATGGGGAACCCTTCCTTACAAATATCAAAAGTTATTTTAGAGATGATAAAGATTTTCTTAATTACATTCCTGACCAATCACCGGATGATACTCAATTAGTTGTTAGATCGCTCTACAGACAGACAGACAGATATTTGATTTCAGTCTCACCTCACATAAAATGCATGATAAAAATTGGTTGTAAGAATAACATAAAAGTGAGCCATCCTTTTAGGGTTATGAGAGACTATCATCAAAAGGTAAATAAGAAGTATATATACATTCTAAAATATGATAAATATGATGTAATTGATCTATATAAAATATCCTTTCTTATTTGTAATATAAGAAAGCAGGTTTTGGCCGTAAAATACCCATTGTGTTTAAAAAACATTATAAATTTGTCATTGTCACACAGATCTAAGAGGTTGGGATAGCTAAAACAGACATTTGTATACAAACTCTCACGCAAATCATCATACACGGGGCAATGTAAAATAACATGTCTTTCGTCCTCAACACTCTCACTACAGTTAAAACATACTCTTTCATTCACATTCTTATTTGTATATCTGCCGGTTTCCAAATGCAGAGGAGCAGTACCTGATCTGAATTTGGAAAAGGCAGAGCGGTATGAACGGGGCATATTCATACTCACATAACTTTCACAGCCATACACATCCTTAAATACATTTGAAGAATTTATGTTTATTATTGATGTGGTCGATTCCTTTCCAAATTGTCAGTTTTTGTACGAACACCTTACTCTGCTCTTGCATGTCTCGTTATCATGTCGTAATGAAATATCTATTTTAATATTAGTGTCCTGCAACATTTTGTTTCCAAACATCTATCCCTATTGAGAGATGGTGAGCAGAGTGTCAGCTATGTGTGGATGTCTGTATTAGGAGACTCAGTATTGGGACTACAGTAATACAATCTAAAAAAATTTAGATCAACAGGTTTTATATTTGGTCATACTGTTGACAAAATAAAAATTCTGTTGATCTAAATATATTTAGATTGACAGTAATATGTATTCTAATATTGCCGTTAAGTCTCTTTTCTCGTTTCAAAGTCACTGAATAACCTGTCTGACATCTTGAAAATATAAAAGACTCCCCATATATAAATGACGACACAAAGGTACATAAAAGCAAGTTCATCTCTTGTCTGTCGACATCATATACGTAACCAGGAACATGGTGCATCAAAACATTACTTTAATTCAACCACTCTATCACTCCGACTGTTCAAGAACAAGTTTGACGATATGTTAAAATTGTGTATATCAGTGTTTCAATTCATGCTGTAAGCAAAGGTAATTTTACTTGTGGTCGCAGAATTATTTGTTAAAAAAATATATATATAAGTAAAGATCTTTTCATGGTCCTAAGAAATTGTAGTAAACGCGTTGAGATATTGTTAAAGTTTAAAGCTTTTTGGAAAAGAGAATATGCACCAGTATATTGTATCTTTATAAAATTAGGAACAGCCTATGCGGGAGAGACTACATAAAACCAAATGATAGCTTATACTTACACCGGTAGACCAAGAAACTGTTGATTCTGACTTGAAGACGATTCTGTTTTGAACAGAACGAAGGAAGGGAGCTCTATTTATTTGGTTTTGAGATGGATTTAATTAATTTTGAACACTTCAAGATTTAAAAAAGATAGAAAGCATGTGACTAAAACGTGTCAACAATTTTTCCGATAACATTCAATATTTCTTGCGATGAACATTTGTTTGAAAATTGATTATGTCTTACATAAGTTATGTTTTAGGTCATAGACGAAATGCGTTTCAGAAATGATATCTACAGTCAATGAGAATGAAACACAAGTGAAATCAAACCAATCAAGTGAATCGTGTTATGTTATCCCTTCCTTTGCATTGACAGTTGAGTTAGGTGAACCTTCACAATACAACAACTTGATCCTAAATGTACTGTTATTGTTAAGATATCGACTGTAAGGCCTTTCAGGGTAACGCAAAGGGATAAACTTAAGACTTGCAGAGCGTGAAGACTGATATTTTCAAACTCTGTCTTCTGGCATTAAGTTGTTAACTGAAGTCCTGTCCTGAGGATCACATATACACTTAGTCTCCACTATATACAACAATGTCAGTGATTGATAATCTAACAATCTTTATAAAAATTATTTTTTGGCCAAAATTTCTGTAACTGTATGAAGAGTGTTTGATTTGATTTGATTAAACATTCCTATTAATTTCGATAAGTATATAGTCGCACACTGGTATGTAGCAGAATACAAGTCCATTTTTGATTATTCAGTATCATCCATGTTTCGGACAAAAAGCAAGTTCCCTGATTGCAATCTTTGTAAAATTTATATTTTTTCAAAAATTTCATTTCTGGAACTGTGTGAAGAGTGTTTGATTTGATTTAATTAAACATACCTATTAATTTAACTAAGCCAATAACAGCCAAACATTGGTATGCAGCAGAATACGAGTCCATTTTTCAATTATTCAGTATCATCCATTTGTTGGACATAAAGCAAGCTCAGATACATAAAACTTGCACAGCGGTTCCGACCTGGGGTTTCAAATTCTTCATATATTACATATGTCCATTTACATTACATAAATATTCTATCGACAACAGAACTCTGAAACTTTAAGGAAATGCTCAATGAAACCATGAATACGGATCGCTTCCTTGTATAGTTAATCTTTTGTCTAATCAGGTGTTCAACCTCTTTTTTATAATTGTATCTTTGGGATACCACACATACACATGGTTATTCAGCAAGATATCTGCAACATGTAGTTGATCAAATTGACATGGGTGGTTACATGGTATTCGTTTTAATCTAGTGCGACCAAACTGCACAACAAACAATGAGGGGTAAAATATGTAGAAAGACTGTGGATAGAAGACCGAAAAGACATCATCTACATTATTTACAATCCGTATGAAAATCTTTTAACTTGTATTATAGGTGTCTTGAAGAACTGATTCAAGGTCATTTATGTGTGGTATTCTGTTTTGGCATAAATATAATGTTTGGTAACTATAAAACACAAATTTGTAAATGTCATTCATTTGTGTTATATCGGGTTTTAAATCAGTCAGTTTTGCACTTGATCCATTCCAACAGATGTTGCCACTGACTGTTAACATGAACACAATCAAATACAAGATGTTATATAGTTTCCTGTGAACATTTGCAAAATGTACATAGTGGGGAATCTTGTATTTTGTAAAGAAATACACTTGTGTTCGTTGTTAGAATTCTGTGAATAATGTAATGCTTTCATTTATTACTATCTGTTTTTCGAAATGGAAACTAATTGTATATCATCCACTGTTCCTTTTAAAATGCGACTCGTAGTCAATTTTCATTTTCACTCAATACTGAGCAGATTCGCTGGTTATTTAGATTAAATTAGATTCATGTAGAAATCTTCAAAACCTTTTTTTAGCTTTATAAAGTTTTTTTCAGATTATTTGGAATGAAAAACATATCGAGTTTGTTATGTAAAGTTTTTGAATATATTTCTTTATAAAGTGTATCAAACTGGTAAATCCCAAAACGTTTTCAAGTGATATATTGAAAACGCAGAAATGTGCCATCCATTTTCAAGAGGTCATTTATAAAGTTTATGTTTCATTTCACAAAGTGTTTTATAAAAACTGGTTTTTGAGTCCAGAGATACTCAGACCCCATATCGCTTACAGTTAATTTACCTTGAAGTGTGGCCAATGCAATAAAAACATCTTTCCAAAGCACATTTTTTATATACATGTATGGTATAACATTTGGTTTTAGGTAAGTTGATATCATTTCCATAAGCCCTTAAATGATGTTTGGTAAGAAACAATTTGTAAGGTGTTTCAATTTAGTATTTTTGGTGTACACGTGTCGGATCCAGGATATTTTCTTGGAGTATATAGTTTCTAGCTTTTAAGCCCCCATGTTCGAAATCTTGTACAATCAATTTTCTTTTTACTTTACCTTTCTATATAAATAGGAAACATTTTTGTTGTAACTTATTTACCGTATAAATGTTCGGCTTAGGAATAGATGTAAAAGTTGATTTAGCATTGAAAATGAATATTTCTTTGGACACTTGATATGAGGCTATTCCATTTATTGAGAATGAGTAGGAAGTTAATTGTCTCAATTGACTCTAGAATTATTTCATCCTAGGCCCAAAACACCCAAGAGTAATTTCGAGCTGGTCCTATATGACTATAGAGTGTATCAAATGAAGATATTGCTATCTGACTTCATGAACTAAATCAAGCACGGACACTTTTGTTTAATAGTGGGATGTGATAAAATACAATGTGGATTGAGGCTATCAAAAGACTTCTATTCGAACTCACACCCTCAGAGCTAGAAAAGAATTGCTGACTCTGAGAGTGCAAGTTCTATCCTTCATACGACTTGATGGAAAAAGCTTCCATTTTTCCTCAATATGCCTCGCTAGAAAAATGTTTCCTATTTCCTTTGCGTAAATGTTCACATGTGAATAAAATGAGGTTTTATTATCGTTTCTACAAATACATGAATACAGACGTAAAAATATTTAGTTATGGTTTTGGTGAAGTATGGCTACAGCAAGGCGTAGGCAATAGCGGATTATATATCTCCCACTTTAAGGAAAGGTATAAAGACATTATGCAGCAAAGTTGGATTGTGGATTTGAAAGACTTTTCAAAGTTGGAATTCTATCGAACTCTTTATAATCAGTTTGACTATTCAAATTATATGTTTACAACACAAGTACCTTGACATAAATATATTCACTAGCAAGGGCGAGGGACATATACAGGTTATCATATGAGCGTCCATGACATTCTATGTTTACCACGCAAGAACCTTGACATAACTCCCTTCTCGAGCAAGGACGAGGGATATATAGAGGTTATCATATGAGCGTCCATGACATTCTATGTTTACCAATCAAGTGCCTTGATCTGATCATTGTAATTTGATAAGTTAATCACAAGCCGGCTTTCGGAAATCTTATTCCACATCAGATAATATTTTTGCTCTTAAAGCCTTAATAGATATTTTCCAAAACTTGAAAAGAAAGCTCTATTGTGTCTTCATCGATTTTAGTAAGGAATTTGACACTGTCTGGCGGAGTGGTCTTTGGCTCAAAATGATTAAAAATAACATAAGTGGAGAATGCTTCCAAGTTATCTTTAATATGTATCAAAATGGTAAGTCATGTGTTTCTCATAATGGTGCAATATCCTCATTTTTCTCATGCGAAATTGGAGTAAGGCAGGGCGAAAACTTATCCCCCTTCTTATTTGCATTATATCTAACTGACCTCGAGTCCTTTTTAACAGAATATGCTTTTAATGGTTTAAATACGGTGGAAAATCTACTTGAAGAAGAAATTCATGTTTATATGAAATTATTATTACTTTTATATGCTGACGATACAGTTATTTTAGCTGAGTCAAGTGAAGATCTACAACATGCCTTAGATGTATTTTCAGATTATTGCATGCTTTGGAAATTAAAAGTTAACATCATTATATTCTCTAAAGGTACATGTAGAAAACACTCAACATTTGTCTTTCATGGTGATACTATTAATGTTGTTTGATAATATGTTTATCTTAGTATTTATTTAGCAACAATGGCCGTTTCTGTAAATGTATTAAACGCCTTTATGGGCAAGCCTCAAGGTCAATGTTCTCATTGTTGTGTAATATTTTAGACATCCCCATGGATTTTCAATTAAAATTATTTTATCAACTTGTACAACCAATCCTTTTATATTCATCTGAAGTGTGGGGATTTGAAAATATTATTTGTCTTGAAAGGCTTCATCTTAAATTTTGTAAATATATTCTCAAAGTAAAAATGTCAACGCCAGATTATATGGTACATGGTGAACTTGGCCGTTATCCTCTCATTATTTGTATCAAAACTAGAATTATTTCTTTCTGATGTAAAATGTTGCAAAACCCTGACAAATTATCATATAAAATGTACCTTTTGATAGATACTTTACAAAATGCCAAACCTAAATTTAATTTCAATTCAATTAATTCAATTGAAAGAATATTGCTGGAGACTGGTTTCAATTATGTATGGATAAATCAAAATTTTAACAGTTCACACCTTTTAAAATCATCTATTAAACGAGTCCTTATTGATAAATTTTTCCAAATGTGGACAGGTTCTCAGATTGAATCTTCAAAAGCTAAATTCTACAAAATTTACAAAGTTAAACCCATATGTTTTAGAACTTCCTAGCAATTTAAGAATTTGGCTTACCCGCTTCAAAACTGCAAACAATAAATAACCTAAATTATTGAAACTGGTCGGTGGAGTAAAATCGATAAGGACCAAAGAATTTGTAAACTCTGTAATATCTCCACCGGTGACGAATTTCATTTCCTTTTGGCCTGCCCCTTTCTATCAGAATATTATTAAGAAGTAAATACCTCCCATCGTATTACTGAAAGTATCCTTCAATTGATAAGTATATAGCCCTCATGAAAACTACTTATAAACCACTTTTACTAAACTTGGCACAATTCATAAAAGAAGGTCTCTGTAAGTTATAAAGTATGCATATCACATGTTTATGAATGCAGCACACTATTATTCCAATTTGAAAATATATATATGTATATATATATCCAATTTTTATGTATATATATATATACATATATGTATGTTATATATATTTAATTTTTCTCTATGGTACTGTTGTGAATTATGAGAAATATAATTCTGTTCTGTTCTGTTCTGACATAAATATATTCACTAGCAAGGGCGATGGATATATAGAGGTTATCATATGAGCGTCCATGACATTTTATTTTTACAAAGCAAGTTTCTTGACATAATTATTTTCTTAAGCAAGGGCGAGGAATATATAGAGGTAATCATATGAGCATCCGTGACATTCTATGTATACGACACATACCTAAATACTGTCATTTCCGGGCGAGAGCTTTGTTACATGATGTTTCATATAGCGAATATTAACTGCCATATGCCCTCGTACGTAATGAATTGATATAAAGCACAAGTGTTTTCAACAATGTCATGATCACAAAAATAATATACTATTTATTTCCGTCGTGAAGTTTATGGAAACCCCATTCAAATCTATGTACACTCACAGTTCTGGTGCATAATGCACGGAATGTCATGAATCAGGAGAATGTCAAAGCACTTTTTATAAGTTACTATGGAGAAGGGATATTTATTATGTATACTTCTATCTTCCTAAACACATTGAATATATAGGACGGGTACCAGAATGAAACGTTATTAATAATACAACCAATATGGACAATTGGGCTGTTAAACAGGGAATGCATTAGACATGTTTTTAAGGCCGTTTCCCTTACTTCAGTTTTTGATAATCATACTATACGATGTTTCGGGAAGACGAATATATGACTTAACATAACGCGTAATACGTCTTGTATTCCTCAAGGTGATTCCACAGGTACGTCCATCACAGACTGCAGGCATAGATTATAAGAAGGTAAAATAAAGGTATAATGAAAGTAAAAAATAGTGACAAATAAGGTACAGATGAAAGTTAGAATAAAATAAAGATGACAGTTTAAATGAAGGTGTAGATGGAAGCAAAAATGAAGGGATAAATGAAGGTACAGATGAAGGTTTAAATGAAGGTATTAATGAAAATTTCAATGAAAGTATTAATAAAGATATTTGGGGTGAAATTCATTAATTTTGAACACTACAAGATTTAAAAAAGACAGAAAGCATGTGACTAGGTGTCAACAATTATTCCGATAACATTCAATATTTCTTTCGATTAACGTTTGTTTGAAAATTGATATTGCCAGATGTCTTACATAAGTTATGTTTTAGGTCATAGACGAAAATGCGTTTCAGAAATTATATCTACAGCCGATGAGAATGAAACACAAGTGAAATCAAACCAATCAAGTGAATCGTGTTATGTTATTATATCCTTTCATTAGAACTTAAAGGAGCAGTAGCACGTTTTTTGATAATTTTATATTGTAAATATTTTACTGATAATAGTAAGTTACAGCTAAAGGAATTATTTTGACAGTATCAAAAATCTCATTGCACAAGCCAATCATCCATAAACAAAGGACAAAGTATGAAGATTCACATAAAATCCATTTGCAGCCATTTTGTGTGAACACCTTTAATTCATTTTGTCTAAGAAAAAGGGATTGCATGGCTAAACGTTAAGTTATATATTTGAATTATTACTGCTTCATTTAGTTTAAATACGTTGTCTTTCAATTGGAACCATTAATTTTCATGTTCTTGACATCACCTTATATCCCCCCTAAAAACGTGCTACTGTCCCTTTAAAATCTGTAAATTATGATGGTAACATGCATTGCACAATGATGCAAGATCCACTTCAAATCATTATGTTATGAAAATGTAGTTACATATTGCCATTTACCTGTAAAAACATTCGAGCTGATACTGGGATCACATCGCTAAGCCGGCCATTTTGGAACGTTAAGTAAATTCTTAAAGATGCTGTGTCATACTTGCAATATTTTAAAAGTATTTTTAATGTAGAAAAATTTAGTGACCAACCTTGAGAAAATCGGACCAAAATTCTTTAAATAAGAGATAATTTACCAAAAAGTACCGAAACGGCAGTCGACATAAGGGCGAATCAAGTATGGCCATTTCAACTTCCGATTTCTAAATGAACGCTTGAAAACCGTCTTTGTCGCGCTCAACTAGATTTTAATTTTTTTTTTTTTTCCGAATTAGGTATTCGTTGCTGTCAAAGCTGATACCCATCGAACGGTGTAAATCCTACACGCATAATGATTACGTCACCGATGCGATGCCCTTTCTACAAGGGGTACTGTGCTTTGAGCGTCGAAACAAGTATGTTATTGTTGATTAAACAATCTGTATATGATATCAACATTTTTCTACAAGTGATGTATTTCTTTTCTCAATAGCTAAATTTCATCCTGAACCGCTTGCAAGTATGAAACAGCATCTTTAACTCCTATTGTTGTTGCTATTGAGGACTCCTAACTTTTACCCTAGTTGAGAGTAATTCTAAGACCTAAAAGTTTTCATAAATATCACTTCAGAAAAACCTTTAGAGTAGTTCTTTGAATTTTTTTAGAATTTATGACAGTTAAGAGTCAATTTCTACTCTTAGAATTTGTATGAATACGGCCCCAGGTGTTCAACCTCTTTTTTTCATATTATTTATTTTTGGGGTACCATACATATACATGGTTATTCAGCAAAACATCTGCAACATGTAGTTGATCAAATTAACATGGGTGGTTACATGGTATTCTTTTTAATGTAATGCGACAAAATTGCACAACAAACAATGAGAGATAAAATATGTAGAAAGACTGTGGAAAGAAGACCGAAAAGACATAATCTACATTATTTACAATCCGTATGAAAATCTTTTAACTTGTATTATGGGTGTCTTGAAGAACTGATTCAAAGTCATTTATGTGTGGTATTCTGTTTTGGCATAAATATAATGTTTGGTAACTATAAAACACAAATTTGTAAATGTCATTCATTTGTGTTATATCGGGTTTTAAATCAGTTAGTTTTGCATTGGATCTATTCCAACAGATGTTGCCACTGACTGTAAACATGTACACAATTAAATAAGAGATGCTTTATAGTTTCATTTGAACATCTTGTTGCTTTGTAGCCCAATTATAATACATCGGGTTTCATTCTTATGTCATGTGCTTTTGATCCATTCCAGCTGCTGCCAAAATATCATTCCATGTACCCAATCAAAATAAGAGGTGATTTATAGTTTTCGAACATTTGCAAAAAGTACACAGTTGTTTTTTTTGGTATTTTGTAAACAAATGCTCTTTTGTTCGTTGTTAGAATTTTGTGAATAATGCTACACTGAAAACACCCGAATTTGTTACTATCTGTGCTTCGAAATGAATTATTGTTGTATATCTTAAACTGTTCCTTTTAATAATGTGAGTCAAAATCAATTTCCGATTTTCTCTCACTACTGAGCATATTCGCTGGTCATTCAGATTAAATTAGATTCATGTAGAAGTCTTTAAACCTTTTTAAGCTTTATAAAGTATTTTCAGATTCTTTAGAATGAGAGGCATATCGAGTTTGTTATGTAGAGTTTTGGAATTCGTTTAAATATGTGAGAGAGATACACACACTTCCCGAGGTGTATGACTCAATACACCTCCTGTTTAAATTTTGTGTATCTGAGGCGTAGCAAAGCCGAGGAACTTTGATTCAGACAGGAGGTGTATAGATTGATGCACCGAAAGTGTGGGTATATCTTACTTATACTCCACTCTGATCGAGTTATTTTAGACGAAACAATGCTTTCCATCCTTCTCTTTGTATACACACCTTGACCTAACAAGATCAATAGAATAATGTTAATGTTAATGTTAATGAACAATACTGTTAAAACCATAAACTAACTTTATTTTATTTAAAATTGGTGCAAACTAGGACCTATAATGGACTTACATAGGAAAAAATTGACAACGTATACATAACACAACATAAAGTACTACTATGTGTGTCAATCATCAGTAGCTCAGTCGACAGAGTCGCTGCTCTGCAACATAAAAGTTCCGGTTGGATTCTCGCCATTGCTAGTTATAAATTTCAAAATTTATAATTCTAAATGTTACAAGTTCGTTTATTTGCCAAATGAATATCTCTTCACCTGACTAAGTTTAGATGTACAAAAAAGAGTAGGTGTATCAGAAAAGAAGAGGTGTATCTTCAATACACATACAGTAAGAAAATAGAAAGTAGAGGTGTATCGGTTAATACACCTACAGTTAGAACACAGGAAACCATAGCAGCGACACCGGAAGTGGCGTATAAATGTCTTTATACAGTGTATCAAACCGGTAAATTCCAAAAAGTTTCTTTTCAAATGATATATTGTTTGTAATTCATGAAAAATTAGAAATGTGCCATTCATATTGAATAAGTCCTTTATAAAGTTTATGGTTTGCTTTTACAAGGTGTTTGATCAAAACTGTTTTTTGAGCTATCTGAATATTGTCAGTAGACCAAATATACTCAGATCGCATATCGCTTACAGTTAATCATCGTATCAATTTTCGCGTTAGGAATGTATGTAAAAAGATGATTTAGCGTTGGCAAAATTTGACTTTTTAGAACTGTTATCATGTTATCATGTAACGTATTTCCAAAACACATTTCTACATATGGTATAACATTTCGTTTATTGTAAGTTGATCCCATTTGCTATGGGGTCTAAAACGGCGTTTGGAAAGATTTTTATTTAGTGTACAGTCGTCGGATCCAGGATATTTTCTTGGATAATATAGTTTCTAGTATCGAAGGTGCTTTTAAACCCCCATGTTCAAAATCTTTGACAATCAATTTTCGTTTTACTTTATCTGGTTTGCCTTTCCATGAACATAGGAAACTTTTTTGTTGTAACTTATTTATCGTATAAATTTTCGTGTTAGAAATGCATGTAAAAATATGATTTGGGGATAAAAATTAGACTTTTAGCTACCCATTGGCGTAAGATCTCTTCGAGACTAGAGTGTCATCAAATTGTCTACTTTTTTAAGCTTATCTTTGTAATTTCGTTCAACCATTTCTGCCACAAAATGCTGAAACTGTATACCAAGAAGAGTGTGCATCTTTAGCGAATTACAGTATTTTGTAGAAGAGCATCGCTTTGATTCATCAAACTTTATTTTGAGGCCAGAGAAAGATGCATATTTATTTTTAGGTGTCTATTGGTGCCAACAAATTGAGTAATGAGATATTCAGTGCCAGATAAGGAAAATGTAAGGTGATAGTAGATCGCCCTGTCGACAGCCTCTTGTAATTTTGAAAAACACTGATGGCAATCCTTATACGAGCACACTTGAGGAGATATCTGGTATTTTTTTCTAATCCAGCGTTTAAGAGATGGTCAAAAATTTAAAAAGTCTAGATAGTTATCGATAAAGTTTAATTCTACTGAGTCCATTGCTTTCTCGTAATCAACAAGTATCAGAATACCTGGTTGGATGATATAGTTTTATATATAATTTTTTTATACATTCTTTTGATTTTTCCTTTTTCGGTATGGATATGAATATCCCCTGTTTCTGACTCACTGATGGTTCGCCTTTCTTCAAAGATGCATTTTATGAGAGTGAATATCTTTCCAGAAGAGCTTATAAGATTCAATTGTATATCCTGATGGACCATGACCATTTTCATTTTTCCTGGTTTTAACGACATTAAGCACCTCCTGGTATTTTAGTTTTCCCTTCCAGACTATCTGAGTCTTCTTTTGGTAATTAAGGGATATTTTGTTTGTAAATAGCTGTTCAAGATTGTCATCTTGTATTCTTTACTAGTGTAAAGGTTATTGTAGTATGATTAAACATGTAGAATTATTTCATTTGTCTCTGTTACAATTTCCCCTCATTAATTAACTTAATAATGCATGGTTTTATTTAGGAAGTGTTGTTTTTCTCGACGTACACGTACATCTAATCTTGAAGCGTATTTGAATGCCAAACAAAATTTCAAGAACTGCTGTCAATTAGAAAAAGATATTTATTTAGTTAAAGCTGCAGATGATATAAGAAATGCAGCAGTGAACCCAGACTGTAAAATATTCTGGCGCATTTTAACACAACACCTCAATATATTGTGGATTACTGAGGAAGAAGTAATTAAATCAATAAAGGAATTATCGTGGAATAAGGCCTCGGGACATGATGGTATTCCCCCGTCGTTTTATAAAGCCTCTCTTACTGCTCTTGTGACATATTTGAAAGACTTATATAATACAATCCTCGAAAATGGTAAATTTCCATGAATCTGGAATATTGGAATGATTGTCCCTCTTTTCAAGACTGGCAGTTCATCTGAACCTGCGAACTATCGGGGAATATATCTCTTGCATATTGAACTGAAAAAACGACAGGGCAACGGTCACGGAAACTCGGTTAACGTAACAATCAACAGGTGGCTGTTACGTGTTCCATCTTTATATTTTATTGGTTCCATTGAAAGGCAAGTAGAATTTCAAAAACAGAACCCATAAACCAATGGGAATAACTTAATGAAATGTTTTTTAATTATATCTTGTGTAGGTGCACGTATTGCCAATAATCTGTTTAGAATAGTTGTCAGCTAAAACAGATGCTTACGTTTTCACTTGCTAGTGTATCTTAGTGAAAATATCTTGTACTCATGATTTCGTTTGGACAACAATCACACAAATTTGGTAGCACTGACAGAGGGTCACCAATTGTCAATGTGGTGAGCAGTGTACTTATATATGTATGTATATTTGCTTCATAATTGTCATGTTTTCCTATATACAAGTTAATTACGAAGCCGCCTGAGGCAATCACCTTTCTTTAAGGCGCAGCTTGAGGTTTCAATTTAGAATTTACTCGCTATCAATCAAGTATAACCTGTCTCTGGTTTTCAAACACACTAGGTTTATCTCCATTCTACCATAACGTTTTTAATCGCAAACTCTTTGTCTAAGCGAATTGCGCTTTGTAAAATTTCCTAACTTCCGACAACAAAAATGAACTCGTCTGTCATGGGGGTTTTGCTCCTTGGTATTTGAAATAAATTTAGCCGTGAGCAAATGCAAATCTATCATTGCGTGTCCATCAAATGAATTTCTCACTTTCTTCAACACAGCTAAAAAACAGTCAAAAAACGTGTGATTCAATTACTTGTTAGGAATATAGACTGAGACTTCCCTATCATTTTAATAGATTATTCTAACAGAACACCACTTTGACTTTTTTAAAGGATAATGACGTCATAAGCGCTCGAGAAAATGACATCACTGTATTGTTGCCGTAATCGAAGGAAGCCCGCTGCCTGTGGCGCTGATTGACCACTGAAACTTCTTATTCTGAATAAAATACTTTATCGACCTCAAACGATTTGGTCATCCGCCGTAAACACACGAACATAAAATCTGTTAATAACTTTTTTAAAGTTTTAGTCTCATTAAACAGCTGAATACCATCTCTGAATGTGCCAGTCGGGTATACCAATGAGCGGTGAAGCGGCCATAAAATCAGAGGACGTTCAATCCAAATTGATCCGTTTGATTTTCCAGTAGAACCAATCAGAATCTAGTATTCATTCCATTCATGGTAGAATTCATCATCAATGATCTTTACGGTTCAGGGTAAACAGTTTTATAATACTATCACCGTGTACTGTCAAAACAAAAAGTAAATGTACAAGAAACTTCCTCATCATGTGCAAGTTATTAAATTCCCTTTGCGTCATAAAGCGATCTTTACCCTAGTATATTTACATGTAATGATTCTTTAGATAGTGAAGGCAAAATGTTCAATCATTGTCAAATATAAGAAAATGTCAAGTTTGGAATTTACCCTTTTTTGAATAAAATCCACAAACCTGCTGAACAGATGAACAAACGTTTATACACTTGTACAGTTGAATTTAGTTGATAACATTTATATTGTTTTTAATCTTTTCTGGAGATCGTGTTAAGTGCTGAGTGTTAAAGCTTACGATCACACTGACTTCACGACAACACATAATCAATTTGATATTACTGTTAGGAAAAACTTTTAAAAACTTCGAAGCATGAGATAATTATGTCAAAAAAAAAGAAAAACAAAATTAGGACCGTTAGAATGCAACACATATGTCAGCTGAGCCGTTTATGAAAATGATCTCAGACCATAAAAAAACAAGAGCACCACAACTAAATCACAGAAGTTTCCCAGATCATCAGCTTACTGTGACATTATTGACCTCAAACTGATACTTCACGTTGTGCAATAATTGTAGGTTGACAAAGGTAATTAATATTTGACATATCAACATTCCTACTATTGTATTAGTGCCGTTATACAAAACATACAGGATCCTTACCATGTTCAATTCCACATGAAATGTTGTATTCTTTCTAACATCAGAACAAGAACACCAGACTTAATCAAGCTAGAAAATAGATTCTAAAATAATTCAAGTTGATATAGAGAAATAGAACTTTAATTCATATATTGAATTAATTAAACTTTCAATAAAGTCATAGTCATATATGACAAACTATAAAACTTGCAAACATGTTGAATCTTAAGATGAATATTGGACATGTTTTATGACAAGATTAAAACTACAAATCGTGTGATGAACACATGTTTTATGACAAGATTGAATCTACAAATCGTGTGATAAACACATGTTTTTGACAAGATTGAATCTACAAATTGTGTGATGAACACTAACAACAACTTACAGAATATAATGTTTTAGCAAACTGTTTCTGAGACGAATCCAACATCAAGGTTTTCCTGAAAAGTTAATAGTTGACAGTTAATTGCATAGTGACTTCTCCATAAAGTTTAAGAACTTGTTAGCTGAGGTATCTTGTGAGAATACAAACCACCACACCACGAGGTATGGAGTCAAGTGGCTGCAAAGTTCTCAGGGTCACTGGAGAATACATACCACCACACCACGATAAGATATGAAGTCAAGTGGCAGCATAGTTCTCTGGTCACTGAAGAATACATATCACCACACCATGATAAGATATGAAGTCAAGTGGCTGCAAAGTTCTCAGGATCACTGGAGAATACATACCACCACACCATGATAAGGTATAAAGCAAAGTGGCTGCAAAGTTCTAAGGGTCACTGGAGAATACAAACCAGCACACCACGATACGGTATGGAGTGAAGTGGCTGCAAAGTTTTAGGGTCACTGGAGAATACAAACCAGCACACCTCGATACGGTATGGAGTGAAGTGGCTGCAAAGTTTTAGGGTCACTGGAGAATACAAACCAGCACACCACGATACGGTATGGAGTGAAGTGGCTGCAAAGTTTTAGGGTCACTGGAGAATACAAACCAGCACACCACGAAAAGGTATGGAGTCAAGTGGCTGCAAAGTTCTCAGGGTCACTGGAGAATACAAACCAGCACACCACGATACGGTATGGAGTGAAGTGGCTGCAAAGTTTTAGGGTCACTGGAGAATACAAACCAGCACACCACGAAAAGGTATGGAGTCAAGTGGCTGCAAAGTTCTCAGGGTCACTGGAGAATACAAACCAGCACACCACGATAAGGTATGGAATCAAGTGGCTGCATAGTTGTAAGGGTCACTGAAGAATACAAACCATTACACCACGGTAAGGTATGGAGTAAAGTGGCTGCAAAGTTCTAAGGGTCACTGGAGAATACAAACCAGCACACCACGAAAAGGTATGGAGTAAAGTGGCTGCATAGCTCTCAGGGTCACTGGAGAATACAAACCAGCACACCACGATACGGTATGGAGTGAAATGGCTGCAAAGTTTTAGGGTCACTGGAGAATACAAAACAGCACACCACGATAAGGTATGGAATCAAGTGGCTGCATAGTTCTAAGGGTCACTGAAGAATACAAACCACCACACCACGATAAGGTATGGAGTAAAGTGGCTGCATAGTTCTCAGTGTCATTGAAGAATACATACCACCACACCACGATAAGGTATGGAGTGAAGTGGCTGCATAGTTCTCAGTGTCATTGAAGAATACAAACCACCACACCACGATAAGGTATGGAGTGAAGTGGCTGCATAGTTCTCAGTGTCATTGAAGAATACAAACCACCACACCACGATTAGGAATGGAGTAACGTGGCTGCAAAGCTTTGGAGTCACTGGAGAATACAAACCAGCACACCACGATAAGGTATGGAATCAATTGGCTGCAAAGTTCTCAGGGTCATTGAAGAATACATACCACCACACCACGATAAGGTATGGAGTGAAGTGGCTGCATAGTTCTCAGTGTCATTGAAGAATACAAACCACCACACCACGATAAGGTATGGAGTGAAGTGGCTGCATAGTTCTCAGTGTCATTGAAGAATACAAACCACCACACCACGATTAGGAATGGAGTAACGTGGCTGCAAAGCTTTGGAGTCACTGGAGAATACAAACCAGCACACCACGATAAGGTATGGAATCAATTGGCTGCAAAGTTCTCAGGGTCATTGGAGAATATATACCACCACACCACGATAAGATATGGAATCAATTGGCTGCAAAGCTCTCAGGGTCACTGGAGAATACAAACCACCACCCCATGATAAGGTATGGAGTAAAGTGGCTGCAAAGTTCTAAGGGTCACTGAAGAATACAAACCACCACCCCACGATAAGGTATGGAGTAAAGTGGCTGCAAAGTTCTAAGGGTCACTGAAGAATACAAACCACCACCCCATGATAAGGTACGGAGTCAAAGCCAAAACCAAAATGATGCCACATTAGACATCAGAAACGTAGTCCCAATCACGAAATCTCAAAAAGTCCAACTCTTTCTAGAATTATTAAGTGGGATTTTCACAGCATTACTTGGGCATTTATCGTCGGCTCGACGAGCGTAGTCATAATTTCATCCTGCATCTTAAAAATCAGATATATTGTTTACTGTTATGTGGAGATATTGTTATGTGGAGATATTGTTATGTGGAGATATTGTTGTGTGGAGATATTGTTGAGTGGAGATATTGTTATGTGGAGATATTGTTATGTGGAGATATTGTTGTGTGGAGATATTATTATGTGGAGATATTGTTGTGTGGAGATATTGTTGTGTGGAGATATTGTTGTGTGGAGATATTGTTGTGTGGAGATATTGTTATGTGGAGATATGGTTATGTGGAGATATTCGTGTGTGGAGATATTCGTGTGTGGAGATATTCGTGTGTGGAGATATTGTTATGTGGAGAGATTCGTGTGTGGAGATATTGTTATGTGGAGAGATTGTTATGTGGAGATATTGTTATGTGGAGATATTGTTATGTGGAGATATTGTTGTGTGGAGATATTTGTGTGTGGAGATATTGTTATGTGGAGATATTGTTATGTGGAGATATTGTTGTGTGGAGATATTCGTGTGTGGAGATATTATTATATGGAGAGATTGTTGTGTTGAGATATTGTTATGTGGAGATATTATTAAATGGAGAGATTGTTGTGTGGAGAGATTGTTGTGTGGAGATATTGTTATGTGGAGATATTGTTATGTGGAGATATTGTTATGTGGAGATATTGTTATGTGGAGATATTGTTGTGTGGAGAGATTGTTGTGTGGAGATATTGTTATGTGGAGATATTGTTGTGTGGAGAGATTGTTGTGTGGAGATATTGTTATGTGGAGATATTGTTGTGTGGAGAGATTGTTGTGTGGAGATATTGTTATGTGGAGATATTGTTGTGTGGAGATATTGTTATGTGGAGATATTGTTGTGTGGAGATATTGTTGTGTGGAGATATTGTTGTGTGGAGATATTGTTGTCTGGAGATATTTGTGTGTGGAGATATTGTTATGTGGAGATATTGTTATGTGGAGATATTGTTGTGTGGAGATATTCGTGTGTGGAGATATTATTATATGGAGAGATTGTTGTGTTGAGATATTGTTATGTGGAGATATTATTATATGGAGAGATTGTTGTGTGGAGAGATTGTTGTGTGGAGATATTGTTATGTGGAGATATTGTTATGTGGAGATATTGTTATGTGGAGATATTGTTATGTGGAGATATTGTTATGTGGAGATATTGTTGTGTGGAGAGATTGTTGTGTGGAGATATTGTTATGTGGAGATATTGTTGTGTGGAGAGATTGTTGTGTGGAGATATTGTTATGTGGAGATATTGTTATGTGGAGAGATTGTTGTGTGGAGATATTGTTATGTGGAGAGATTGTTGTGTGGAGATATTGTTATGTGGAGATATTGTTGTGTGGAGATATTGTTATGTGGAGATATTGTTGTATGGAGATATTGTTGTGTGGAGATATTGTTGTGTGGAGAGATTGTTGTGTGGAGAGATTGTTGTGTGGAGATATTGTTATGTGGAGATATTGTTATGTGGAGATATTGTTGTGTGGAGATATTGTTGAGTGGAGATATTGTTATGTGGAGATATTGTTATGTGGAGATATTGTTGTGTTGAGATATTATTATGTGGAGATATTGTTGTGTGGAGATATTGTTGTGTGGAGATATTGTTGTGTGGAGATATTGTTATGTGGAGATATTGTTATGTGGAGATATTGTTGTGTGGAGATATTCGTGTGTGGAGATATTGTTATGTGGAGAGATTCGTGTGTGGAGATATTGTTATGTGGAGAGATTGTTATGTGGAGAGATTGTTATGTGGAGATATTGTTGTGTGGAGATATTTGTGTGTGGAGATATTGTTATGTGGAGATATTGTTATGTGGAGATATTGTTGTGTGGAGATATTCGTGTGTGGAGATATTATTATATGGAGAGATTGTTGTGTTGAGATATTGTTATGTGGAGATATTATTATATGGAGAGATTGTTGTGTGGAGAGATTGTTGTGTGGAGATATTGTTATGTGGAGATATTGTTATGTGGAGATATTGTTATGTGGAGATATTGTTATGTGGAGATATTGTTATGTGGAGAGATTGTTTTGTGGAGAGATTGTTGTGTGGAGATATTGTTGTGTGGAGAGATTGTTGTGTGGAGATATTGTTATGTGGAGATATTCGTGTGTGGAGATATTATTATATAGAGAGATTGTTGTGTGGAGAGATTGTTGTGTGGAGATATTGTTATGTGGAGATATTCGTGTGTGGAGATATTGTTATGTGGAGAAATTGTTATGTGGAGAGATTGTTGTGTGGAGATATTGTTATGTGGAGATATTGTTATGTGGAGAGATTGTTATGTGGAGAGATTATTGTGTGGAGATATTGTTATGTGGAGATATTGTTATGTGGAGGGATTGTTATGTGGAGAGATTGTTATGTGGAGAGATTGTTATGTGGAGAGATTGTTATGTGGAGAGATTGTTATGTGGAGAGATTGTTGTGTAAAACTGTTAAGCATATATTTGCACATTCAAACAAGACATATTTGGCTCATATCTCAAAGATTGTCTTTTCCTTTTATTAGCTTTTCAAAGCTGTGACTTAGTCATGTGATGTTTACCTTCTAATCACCATCACAATCAATATATCTATTTCAGTTGATGACTTCATGTGCAACGTATGTTCATGTTATGAAACAATATATAACAGGTGTTGATAATACATGTTCTATTTACGTGCTCATAAACCTGTCGCGATATACACGATAGATACATACATAGATTTCGTTGGTAAACAATTTAAAGCCTATCGACTTACTTCCCTAATCTTTAAATCATTTTGGGATCGTCTTTCTTTCTGTTGCAAAATTTCGAATATATTGCATGATGTGATAAACAGCTGTGATCATTTTTTTAAATTAACTTTCGATTAATGAGCACACTTACATTGACATAGTGCAGAGGAGGAGACAAGGCCTATCATTGGAACTGTTTATCACTTATGAAGAGACAAATACTGTTCCATGTCCCTTTTTATATTACCTGCCAAAACTCTAAGCGCAGCTAGTAGGTATGACACACAAAACCTTGCATTGAATCTTCTGTAACTTCAACATTATCAGTGTAGTTGTGCTATGCTATTATGATGCTGAGGAATATATGGATGACAACTTCTTTGTTCATTGTATGCGACGTTTCGACACAGATTCTTGTGTCGTCATCTGCTTGAGAACGAATCTGTGTCGAAACGTCGCATACAATGAACAAAGAAGTTGTCATCCATATATTCCTCAGCATTATTGTCATTCAAACTTCTAAAATGCCTCTCAAAGATGCATGAGCGCTATTATACCTTAAAGGGGCAGTAGCACGTTTTAGGGGGAGTATAAGGTGATGTCAGGAAGATGAAAATAAATGGTTCCAATTGAAAGACAATGTATTTAAACTAAATGAAGCAGTAATAATTCAACTATATAACTTAAAGTTTAGCCATGCTACTCCTTTTCCTTACACAAAATGATTTAAAGGTGTTCACAAAAAATCGCCAACAATAGATTTTACGTGAATCCGGATACTTTGTCCTCTGACTATGGATGATTGGCTTGTGTAATGAGATTGTTGACACTGTCAATATAATTCATTTAGCATTAACATACAATTATAAGTGAAATATTTAAAATATATAATTATCGAGAAACGTGCTACTGCCCCTTTAAATGTATCCCTAACTGCAATGGTGATATCATCTACACTAGGTAACAATCTAAATAAATCTAGCTCAACAGTTGTTTATTAAGTCCTACAGTATTAACAGATATGGAATTATAGATCTTAATTTATTTAGATTGGTGAAGTAAGTAAACAAACAAAGGGCTATCAGCTATACGTTAAAAGTGCTGAAAATTCAATATAGCTTTATTCTCACGATGAAGATAATCTTTTAAAGGAGGTCTGATTTTGGTCCAAGCCATAATGCTGTCTTTCACTGTATTGGACGCATGAATAGAAATTATAGAGTTAAGCCACATTTCTTTCATCAAGAAAGACTATCATTTGTAATCTTTAGTCCTAGCCCCCTGTGCTGTCCATTTGTTATCTTTAGTCCTAGCCCCCCTGTGCTGTCCATTTGTTATCTTTAGTCCTAGCCCCCCTGTGCTGTCCATTTGTTATCTTTAGTCCTAGCCCCCCTGTGCTGTCCATTTGTTATCTTTAGTCCTAGCCCCCCTGTGCTGTCCATTTGTTATCTTTAGTCCTAGCCCCCCTGTGCTGTCCATTTGTTATCTTTAGTCCTAGCCCCCCTGTGCTGTCCATTTGTTATCTTTAGTCCTAGCCCCCCTGTGCTGTCCATTTGTTATCTTTAGTCCTAGCCCCCCTGTGCTGTCCATTTGTTATCTTTAGTCCTAGCCCCCCTGTGCTGTCCATTTGTTATCTTTAGTCCTAGCCCCCCTGTGCTGTCCATTTGTTATCTTTAGTCCTAGCCCCCCTGTGCTGTCCATTTGTTATCTTTAGTCCTAGCCCCCCTGTGCTATTCGTGTCAAATTTTTCAGGAGAAAATGTAAATTTGGGGATCAAAATGTGCAATTATATTCTACATTGGTTGATTCAGTTGAGAAGTGTTGGGTCTGGGGTTTCTGAATTCTAAATAAATTACCAACAAAATTGGTCAATTCTAGGAGTGTATCCCTTTCCCTCTGTCTGGATTTTGTAAGCGAAAAAAGTTGACTATTTTCCTAATGTTTGGAAAGTACAATTGGACTTAACTTTATGGTGCATATTTTTTATTAACTTCAATCAATCTTTATCATCAGGTCAAGATGCCATATATGGACTTTTGACAATTTCGTCTCGCATGTCGGGTTTCTACATCTGTGCTTCATATAGTCGATACTACAAGAAAATCCATGTATCTAATTTACCTAATTTTTTAAAGAAATGACATATGTTTATGTTAATTGATAAAGCCACAACATACAAACATCAAATATGTCGCTTACAAAGCAATATCAATATGCTTGACCAACTTAAGCAAACAAACTTTTAAAATTAAATGATTTCATAACATTTTGATATATTGATTCATCTCTTACTGGTCACAAATAAACTAGATTTTGTCACTTAATTGTTTAAAGTGCAACAAATGAACATGGTTTAGTCACCATATTGTTCAAAGCGCAACAAATAAACAAGGTTTAGTCACTATATTGTTGAAAGTGAAATAACGTAGTGAAGATTTTATTATATCATTTTAAATAGATTGTTTCAAAATGATTTTGCCATATATGGACATTTGTTCAACATTATTAATGAACAAAAGGACACCGGAGTTTGAAAAACAAGAACTCTTTGTTATAATTTAAATGCAAGGGCCTTTGAAATGCATTTTCAATACGTGTAACCAATCTGTGACATGAAGAATTGATTTAAAATACTAGAATTTACTATCAGATGTTAAGAGTGTCTGACCAAACCATAAGTAAAATTCACATCGACTTATATTTAAGTAAACTGTTGCAAGAATTATTGTGATTATTTGAAAAAAAGACATAACATGTAGATTGATATTTCATAGATACAGAAAGGAACTTATCTCTGCACGCTTTCGTATTTCACTTTATATTTTTCATCTAGTCTTTTTAACAACCACTGAATGAGTGACACATTTTACATTTTGTCCAACTGTCCGAGTAACATCATAGAATGAAGAATATGTGAGATGTTCTGAATTCTTATCAATCATCATGCCATATACGTTCTTTCAAAGAAAAATTATTTATTCGTATTATGTCAAAATTCAAAGATTCCCTTCAGCATTGACGGATTTTGTATATATGTGTGTTGGCGTGGTGCTCTGTCAGTGCTGATGTCAGTTTAGTTCATCATGATCAACACCGGCCTTGACTCGCTTGAAGAGTGGGTTACCCGCTCATGGTCGAATAGACTGAGACATTGAAGGGTTGATTTCCTGCTCAACATTTAAACACGATTTTATAATTACGTATTTCATTTTTGTATCTACTTTATTTTCATTTTTAGATTGATCATTCATTTTCAAACAACTACAACATGATCATCTGCCTAATAAAAAGTTCACTTCCCCCTCATCCTTATGTATATGTATACATTGAAACTATATTCCATATATTTATATTTCCTTTCTTTTCGGTATTATATCTGATTATTTATTTTATTTTATTGTAATTTATTATCAGATATTAATCTATTTTGTGTTTCCTCATTTAAGAATATCAGTTATCTTTGGTTACACAAACATGAAATATGCTAATAACGCTCCAAACATTTTGGATACGTTTGTGTTTGAATCATTTTTTGCATTAAAGTGCCATTGTTCTGTTTGTTCTGTTTCTTCTTGTTATGTTTTCTATAGGTACTACATCTAAACATACATACTGCCAACCACTCATGATCTCCAACTTATCCACTTCGATCCCCACTGCCCAACTATTATTTGATACTTTGATGATCTATGATGCCGGCTTGCTTGATTCAATATAGGTAGGCGGTGGGGCTATTTACTCTATTCGTAAGGTAAAAGAATATCAAACATCATCCTGTCTCCGGGCAAGAACGTTACGCTAACTCCACTAATCTGTACCCTGGGATCAGAAGCTAGATTCGCTTGCGCGGCCTGACTTGGGATATAGCCAATCAAATCATTTTCCCTTTCAAATTTGATCGAGGAGGTGGCGAGAAAATGATTTGATTGGCTATATCCCAAGTCGGTCCGCGCAAGCGAATCTAGCTTCTGATCCCAGGGTACAGAATAGTGGAGTAAGCGTAACGTTCGTGCCCGGAGACAGGATGATCAAACATCTCATCTTTACAAAAAGCTTTTATCTGTATGCATATATAACCTGAAATCTTTGTACATCTTGCTACTATTGATGTTATGTTGTGATCTACATCTCAACCCTGGCCCTTGAATCCAAACAATCCCCCTAAATGTTCGTAACCGACAGGACACACAAGACAGGTAACGATTTGATTACAAATCTCCAATCTGGTTTTATTCTAGGTGTCTCATCTGCTAATCAACTCACATATCTCTACAATTTCATTTCTCTAGAGCTTGACAATGGTAAAGAAGTTAGATCTGTATTCAGTAAAGTGAGTAAAGCCTTCCACAGTGTTCGTCAGCAAGTATCCGCAACCTTAGATCTTACGGAATAGGTGTTTCTCTTTAGAAATGGTTCGAAAGTCTTAATGACAGAAAACAACTTGTTATCATTGGTGACTAACAGTCTGAATTCAAGTCTGTTATTGCTGGTGTGGCTCAAGGATCAGTTTTGGAACCATTGTTATTCATTATTTTTATCAATGACATTGTAGATGATATCGAGTGCTGCATTAGATTATCTGCTAATGAAAAAAGAGTAAATTTTTGGTTGAAAGTGGCAAGTAGATTTCAATCCTACTCAAACTAAATCTATCCATTTGCACTAGAAAACATAATTTGCCTAAGAAACCAACTTTATAAGTAAATGATATACTCATTAAAAAGACAATTCTCATAAGCATCTAGGATTGACATTGCAATCTAATTGCTATTGGGACCAACAGATTGAGGACATTATTTAAAAGGTTAGCCCGATCATCAATTGCCAATCATCAATTAGTCATATATTCACAATATTTAATTCTTGATTTTCCGTAAATCTTTTGACCTTGTAACCTTGTGTACCTGCTATTTGATGCTTGAAATCCACATGCTGTTTGTATTCAACAATGGGAACAAATAAAAATAAATAATAATAATTAGTCATATGTACAGGATAAACAGCGAAACATTAGAAATTGTGTATTAATCATATACTCTATTACATTTTGATTACATTGGCAAATATGGGAAAGAACAATCCACATTGCTTGAAGTCCTAAACCATGAGGCAATAAGAACAGTATATGTGGGGCTGAGTCATACAAAGCTTTAAGGTGTAACAAGGTTCCAGCCTCTGACTGAGAGACGGTATGCTCTAGATAACAATATCTTTATTTTACAAAATGGATCAAAATCTTGCAGCAGAATATCTTTGCGAACCCCTCATGGTAGGCCTATATGATCCATCTAACAGCTTTCCTGCCAGACACTGTACGTATTTGGAATATATATCAACAGACACAGCCTTTATAAAATCACTTTATCAGACCAAATCAAGTATCACACTGTGGTACTTATCTTTGTGATTTGACTTGCAAATCCCTTAGATTTGCATTTATATTATCCGGATTTAAATTGTAAATCAAAGGGATTTGAATTTAATGCGTATAACCTTCTTTCGGAACCTTCTTTCGTAAACTATCGACATGTGACATTGATTGCTTTCAGTTGTACTCCTAATAAAAAAGGTTTTTGGATTTTGATGTTTACCCTTTCACTTAGTCTTTTAAGAACTATTAATTGGGGAAGTGTGTTTTAAATAAGCTACACTTTTTAAATCTGTATCACTCTGATAGGATTCTCAATTTCAACAAAATAGATGTACAGGTATCCCAAAAGTCAAAGAAAAAGCGAAAATCCGAAAAAATGTTAAAAGCTGAATGTTCCTTACATTGGATTCGAACTCAAATAATTCGGACAAATGCAACGGTAAAAATTAACTATAAACAACCTGATCACGTGACCAAGCATGTCGGCCCGGACAGAAGGAAGACGCGTTTTTCTATTAAAATACAGTCACTATAGACAGACATGGACTAAGGTAGCGTGAAAATAGTGTTACTTATATACTTGTGCTTCATTTTGTCCAATTTTTGATTAATAATTTGTAATCATTATATTTATATCGAAGCAATATAAACACAGTGAGTGAGATCCTACTTTCTGTTTAGATTCAAAGAATTTCAAAGTAAATTGATATGTTTTGAGTAAATCCTAATAGATATAATGTATTTGATGACACATTCTACCAGAGATAGAAAGATGTCTTTGATAATTATGTTAGAACAAGGCGTTTAAAAAAATTGAGAAACGAGTTGAAAAATGAGTGAAGCGGTCATACAATCGAAATGGAAACGGAAGAGTTACTTCCCTTAGACCACTCTGTGGACATGTGATTTTTCTTGAAATTGTTTGAAATACTGACCCACTAAATTATTCAGTTAATTCCATATTCTATTATTATATTTCATTATATAGTAGCGATAACCAGACAGGAGAGATAACCAGGAGAACTCTTCTCGCAGGTGCTAAAAGTTGGTTAGAAATCGGGGTCAAAACAGGGGGGTGGTTTTACGCTTTTTCATACCGTTGCCTCTTATTGCACTAAAAATCGAAATACTACATAAGAAAGTAGGATAACAAATCCAGAGACACTTATTTTTAAATGTTAATTTATGTGATGTCAAATGTTGACTTTGTAAGGAGAAAAACTTTAGAAATGTAAAAAGGCATTTTCGCAAAGCGCACATGTCTACAAAACAATCATGATGTAGAATAAATATTCAGCTACAGTTTGCACTATCTATCGGATTTTTATCACAACGTACTCACATCAAATTAAATAAAAGAACGACCATACCGTATCAATCACAGTAACTTCCAGATACAATCGCCCACTTTCATTGGCTGTCAAGATAAAAGCATGAGCTAAGATTGTGTTTGTAATCATCGTTTTGACGACTAAATATATGGTAAGGAACTCCTTTCTCGAATCTAATGTGATGTTTCTTGAGTAGATAGACGGATCAAAACTGAAAATAAAGCTTTGATAGTTTTAACTTAAAATTTACAACTACTCAGATAAAAAAAAGGATGAGTAAAGATTTATGTAACCAACAAACGACACAAAAAGAAACTGTTTTTGAACTACTTTCCCCAACAGTATGTGTTTTTTACGTGTACAAATGCGAATTTTAACTTGCTCTGTTTCATAAATCACATTTGTTGAATAAAGTTAAATGAATTCTTTTAAAAAATCAATATTCTAGGCATTTTATATATCTGAAAATTCTTATTTAACCCTTCAATGTTTTATACATATATATGTACAGTCAGACCCTGATAAACCGCCCACCGATAATCCGAATCCCGTGGTATCCGAAAGGTAGCAAGCTGTAACAAAACTAATCTCAATATAAACTTATTAATTGTTGATTCATTAATCCCGTGCTTCAGTCTCCGAATCCAAACGGCAATCAGCTGTAACGGATTAGTTAATTACGACTATTTATGCTTCATTAATCCGGCCTTTCATCAAAAGCGTTCGGATAAGTGATTAACATTTCACATTGATTGGATCCGTAAACTTCAATGACAGTGGATTGACACGTGAGTTGAGCGTGTCGGTAGTTTGTGATTGTAATAAATTGAGATGTCTCACTTTGTGTTTCTGGAGTTTGTGATTGTTGTAAATTGTGTGATAGTGATACCCAGCGTGTGAAAATGACATTAAGCCACTTAGTACCTGTGATCGGCAAGTTCTTCAATTACTGTTTTATTAATATATGAATCCAAGTTGTTAAGTGTATATGAAAAAAACTCATTTGATAATCAAAATAAGTTCTCGTCTGTCAATAGATTCAAAGGGTAGTAACTCCAACTTCTTTGGTTCGTTTCAGTAATCCGAATGTTTCACTATCCGATCAATTTTGATGAAAAACAGAAGCGTTCGGATTATCGAGGTCTGACTGTATATTGAAAGGTTTATAAAGGTATTTCGATAACTTATACTTAAATTTGGCAATATATGATACTCCTGTTTTGTTTAAGCTTATCAAATTTTAGGTATCGCTCGATATGTACATTTATCTTGAGACCTTTAATCTGCAAAGTTTAGTCTCATCTTAAATCGGTTGCAAAATATTCTGTGTTAACATTAATTTCACAATTTTGGGCTAGACAGACTCGGATGACAATGACAGTGACCATGACAACATAGTTTGTGGAACATTTAAATAATTATTGACAATATTCAAGAAAAAAAATAAGGCATGTTAAAAAACGTGATGAGGGTACTCCCCTTGGAGGGTCAAAATTTTGTACCAAATGTGGCACATAATTTTTTTGAATACTCATAATTGATAGACAAGAGAACAACAAAGACATTAAACACTCAACAGTATTTTTAGGATGAGTAGAAATATTTTATAAGACCCTAACCAATAAAAATCAATGAAAAAAAATGTATTTTATTTTTTTCAAGGGTGGGTGTCTTTGCAATCAAATATCTTTTTAATGAAAATTTTTATTTTAAAAATTGAAATTGCATGTTATTATATACGAACTTTGTTCTACCCACACACCAAGTTTGGTTAATTTTGGTTGATTAATAAAAAATGACTGTAATCTACATGTAATTTTTGTATTGGAAAGGTATTCAGATAGGCAGTATGCCTGTTTACCAATCCAACCATGCATTCAATGGAATAAATATTGTTTAAACCAAAAAATGACTGATTATGCCTATATATAGAAAATAAACAGAGAAAAATTAATTCTCCTTCCTACCGTTTAATTGTTCCAGTTTATTTTTTTCCGGTTTTTAGCTCACCTTTAGGAAGTAAATGTGAGCTTATGTCGTGGCGCTTCGTCCGTCGTCCGTCTGTCTATCCGTCTGTCCGTAAACTTTCAGGAAAAAGACTGCTCCTCCTAAACGAATCCAGATATCATTCTGAAATTGTAGTATGTTAAACCCATGGTGATTCCTCACAAAAAGGGTGACGTTTCAGTTTTGAGAATCCAAGATGACCACCATGGCAGCCATATTGAATTTTCAATTAGATTTCACGAAAAAGACTACTCCTCCTCAATGAATGCAGATATCATTCTGAAATTGTAGTATGTTATACCCATGGTGATTCCTCACAGAAAGGTAGACATTTCAGTTTTGAGAATCCAATATGGCCGCTAGGCAGCCATATTGAATTTTCAATTAGATTTCATGAAAAGACTACTCTTTCTAAACCAATCTAGATATCATTCTGAAATTGTAGTATATTATAACTATGGTGATTCCTCACAGAAAGGTAGACGTTTCAGTTTTGAGAATCCAATATGGCCGCAATTGCAGCCATATTGAAATTTCAATTAGATTTCATGAAAATGACTACTTCTCCTAAACCAATCTAGATATCATTTTCATATTGTAGTATGTTATACGGTATAACATACATTACTTATACCTATAGTGATTCCTCCCACAAAGGTAGACGTTGCAGTTTTGAGAATCCAAGTTGGCCGCGATAATATATCTTCTTGACACAAAATCAATTTAGGACATAAGCTAACTATATTTTGTGAAATTATATATATTTTTCACAACAAATCATGTTCTCTCCCGTCAAGTCTTTTAATACCACACATAAGGGCTTGGCCAGAGTTCAGGTTTACATGCTCAGCACACTAGGATGCTTCTCCAAATATACGTACACAAAGCCAAATACACAAATTGCTACACTCTCCTTAAGGATCTGGGGCTAGCAGCCCTGCCTGCTTGTATATTGCATAGTAATCCTGACCTAATTGATAAATAGAACATCATGGGCTTTATGGAAAGTATATAAATTGTCTTTATGAAAAGTATACTTGTATTCTATTAATAGTAATACTTTTTACAAATAACAATTTAAACAAGTCAAGAATCAGCTTTTGTGTACAACAATCTGCACTATGAGTTAATATTAACAAGTCAAGAATCTGCTTTTATGTACAGTAATCTACATGATAAGATAATAATAGAGGTATTTTGTATCAGGTTCCAGTTCCAATACCATGTGTTTTATAAATACCTGTAAAACTAAATGATAATTGTAACATGGTGAAGGGGTTCTGGGAACAACATGTCATCGTAGAAGTCATTATTTTTCAATTAGATTTCTGGCCAAGTACTACTCGTACTAAATCGATTAAGATATCATTCTGAAAAGTGAGAATTTTTTGTATAGTGATTCCTGACAAAGATGCATTTATTTTATTATCAAGAATCCAAGATGGTCAATATGTCAATTATATTGAAGTTTCAATTAGATTTCATGAAATTCATTGAAAAGAATATATTTCCTGATCAATCAAATCAATGTTATTATATATTTGTATTGATACGCTTGTTGTAATATTTATCAACACCATAAATACAGTTACAAAACATGTATGAATCATCTTTATCTGCGAACAGCCTGAAGCATCAGGCATAACTGTTTTAGTAAATCCTTTTTAATAAAACATAAAATAATAAAAGTTGTTCACTCCATCAGTGGGTTACATAATTCCTGACACTTCATAAATGGAAAATAACATAGCCAGTGAGGGATAAATATAAATTTTTTAATCATCTATATCTGATTACGGTCTGAACAATGATTATCTAGATACATGTAGTTATAATGATCATTCAATTCAAACAAATCCTTTTCAAAAGCATTTAAAATGATTAAATTTGTTTACCCCCAACACTAACTGTTAGGTTTTTTACTCCTTTGTTCCCATGCAATTAATTTATTCCAAATTGAAAATTTTGGTTAATGAATAACAGATTATCTTTTATTTTGTTTGTCATGCTAATAAAAGATATCATTTAATATTCATCTTCAAAACTAATTGAACAGCTGTCTGAACAATTCTTCTTTTACAAAGTCTTTCTCATCAATTCTCTCGGTTAGTTAAGATACTTCAATAAACATATTACTGAGTTGACCTCCAGATTATTTCCATTGCAAACCTCTCTTCTACCCCCACCCCTTCTATCCCCCCTTTCCCTCTTCCCCTTTTTTCTCCTGTCCTTCTATTGCAAACCTCTCCTCTATCCCACATTCCTTCTATCCCCATGTTGCTAGCCTATTCTGACCAATCAGATTGCACTAACATATGTCAAGATTTAAGATATTCAGAAATCTTCAGTTAGAATTACATGAGACATTGACCTGGACAGTTTACTTTGGCAATTGGACCTATCACTAGCTGAATTTGTGATTTGTGTCAGAGAGATATATTCCAAATGTTTATGTGCATCATCTTTTTAGTTCTTTGGAAGTTGAGAGTGTGACTAAATGAATACTCCTAAACCAATCAAGATATCATAATGAAATTAATACAGATGCCCACGTAAAAGTAGCATTTTGAAGATTAAAAAGTCCAAGATGGTCACCAATTCAGGCATAGATATACAAAAAAGTTATACAAAAACCTACTGCTTGTTAACAAATCATCATTATATCATTCTTGTATTAATGTTTGTTCAAGCCCTAGTGGTTTCCAACAGAAGAATAGCATTTTAAAAGATAAAAAAATCATGATGGCAGCCATAATCAATTATCATATAAAAGATGGTTACACAATTAAACCATATTACCACATCATTCATTTTAAGGTGAGCTTCTGTACCCTCGGTACTTTTATTATACCCCCGCTACGACGTAGTCGGGGGTATATAGCGCTCCGCGTGTCCGTCCGTCCGTCCGAAATCGTTTCCGGAGTATTTCTCAAAAACTATACCACTTAGAAACTTCAAATTTGGTATGGAAGTAGCCTATATGATGCTGTGGTGCCTTTTAGGGGTTTCAGCTCAATGGTCCAAATAATTTTTGAAATTTTGACCAAAAACGGTCTGATTTTTGGACTTTGTCTCGTTTCCGGAGCATAACTGAAAAACTATACCACTTAGAAACTTCAAATTTGGTATGGATATAGCCTATATGGTGCTGTGGTGCCTTTTAGGGGTTTCAGCTCAATGGTCCAAATAATTTTTGAAATTTTGACCAAAAACGGTCTGATTTTTGGACTTTGTCTCGTTTCCGGAGCATAACTGAAAAACTATACCACTTAGAAACTTCAAATTTGGTATGGAAGTAGCCTGTATGGTGCTGTTGTGCCTTTTAGGGGTTTCAGCTTAATGTTCTGAATAATTTTTGAAATTTTGACCAAAAACGGTCCAATTTTTTTACTTTGTGTTGTTTCCGTAGCATATGTAAATACCAAATGACTTGCACACTTCAAATTTGGTATGGAAGTATACAGTCGAACCTCGGATACCCGGACTCCGTATATCCGTAAATCTCACCTTACGGACAAAGATTTTTTCAAACAATGTGTCTATATTTCTTAAGAAAAATGACCCAGTTAACCGGACGATTTGCTATCCGGACGATTTTCACCTGTAACCAAAACAAGGTTCGACTGTATAGTGCTGTTGTGCCTTTTAAGGGTAATTCCAGGGTTCCCAGAATTTTATTCAAAAACTAAATAGCCGGGGATGTTTTGAAGTGAAATAGTTTTTATACCCCCGTCTTACAGCGTAAGCGGGGGTATATAGCGTTCATTCTTTCCGTCCGTCCGTCCGTCCGTCTGTCCGTCCGTCTGTCCGTCCGTCCCAAAACTTTGTGCGGAGCAGATCTCCAAAACTATGCATGCTAGCCTCATCAAACTTCATACACATGTCAACCATGATCCCTAGTTGTGCCTTTTGAGGGTAAGAACTATTTCTGAATTTTCATTTTTGCGGTTTCCATGGAAACGTGACTAAAAAGTGACTCTTTGAGGAAGTCGTTTTGTGCGGAGCATATCTCCAAAACTATGCATGCTAGCCTCATCAAACTTCATACACATGTCAACCATGATCCCTAGTTGTGCCTTTTGAGGGTTAGAACTATTTCTGAATTTTCATTTTTGCGGTTTTCATGGAAACGTGACTAAAAAGTGACTCTTTGATGAAGTCGTTTTGTGCGGAGCATATCTCCAAAACTATGCATGCTAGCTTCATCAAACTTCATACAGATGTCAACCATGATCCCTAGTTGTGCCTTTTGAGGGTTAGAACTATTTCTGAATTTTCATTTTTGCGGTTTCCATGGAAACGTGACTAAAAAGTGACTCTTTGAGGAAGTCGTTTTGTGCGGAGCATATCTCCAAAACTATGCATGCTAGCTTCATCAAACTTCATACACATGTCAACCATGATCCCTAGTTGTGCCATTTGAGGGTTAGACCATCACATTCTTTTAATTTTTGGGGAATTCCATGGAAACATGACTTAAACAGTGACTCTATGACCAAGTTCTTTGTCCGGAGCATATCTCCTAAACTATTCATGCCAGCTTCACCAAACTTCATACACTTATCAATCATGATCCCTAGTTGTGCCTTTTAAGGGTTAGACCAACAGTTTATTTTTATTATTTGCGGTTTCCATGGAAACATGACTAAAACAGTGACTCTTCGACCAAGTCTTTTGTCGGGAGCATATCTCCCAAACTATTCATTCTAGCTTCACCAAACTTCATACACTTATCAACCATGATCCCTAGATGTGCCATTTGAGGATTAGACCATCACATTTTTTTAATTTTTGGAAACATGATTAAAACAGTGATTCTATGATAAATTACTTTGTCCTGAACATATTTCATTAAATATATATACATCTCAGCTTCACCAAATTTGCTACATATATCAATTGTGATTGCTTGATATGCCTTGTGAGAGTTAAACGATATATATGGATTTTCTTCTCTGTGGTTTCTTTGGAAAACATGACTTACAAAGTGACTCAACAAATATAATTTTGTCCTCAGTGCATCTCGTAGAATATTCATGATAACTACGTCAAATTTGAAACAAAGATCAACCATTATCTCTAGATGTACCCTTTTAATTGTAAAACCTATTAATGAATTCGGTATTTGGGTTTCAGTTGAAAGAAGACTTACACAATGACTTACTGTACACTCAACTATCATACTTTAACCAATATTAATCAGTTTTACTATTTGAAATTCTTTTAACAAAGTGGGGAGCGGGGGTATGTGAGCTTTGCTCGCTTCTTCACTTGTTAGGGTTGCAAGATCATTGTGTTCAAAGTCATTATCATTTCAAATTCATGTTACGTGAAGGCGGTCAAACTACAGCCGCGCTCACTTTTGCCTTGTTATTTTTGTTTCAGTTATGAGAATTTTCACAACTTGAGATAAGCTTTAGGAATCTTGATATTTCGTCCATATTATTCATTTTTATCAGATTGACTTTATGACGGAAATTCATTTGTATAATTTGTTTTGGACATATTAGCTTCTTAGAAGTACTATTATCTTCTTTGTAAGGGGGGGTACCGTTAAAACACAGGAATGACACTCGTGGAATGGAATGACACATTTTAATTGTGACGTTTCGCGGGTAGTTTGACCCCCTTCATCAGACCATGTGGAACCTTTCACGAGTGTCATTCCTGTGTTTTAATGGTACTTCCATCCCCGTCTAACTTAAACTTTCATATACTGTTGTGCATCATTTATTTGATCCACTGCTATGTCATTCTAATTATCCTCATTTCTATAGCGAAGGTTAGCGCCACCCTCAACCTGTTATTTTCTTTAGCCCAGTTAGATTATGGTGTGACATAGGGATGTGACGATACAGGTACCTTGCGATACGATACGTATCACGATACTGAGGTCATGATACAATACATATCGCGATACACTAAATGCGACATTTTTATGGTGAGATAAAAAATTCAGGGATCTAAACCTAATATTCCTAAAGAAACTTATCTAAGTAACTAGCATTTAACCAAAAATTCTTCATGAAATAGTCATTTAATGCTATATAAAAGCTATCTTAACAAGGAAGGAATCTAACCAACTCTGGATTTCTTGACGCGATATTCAAAAAAATTTGAATGATATTCAAAAAAAGTTAACAATATTCACTAAAAATTTTATTACGATACAGTTGACTGTAAATGATTGATTGATTGATTGATTGATTGATTGACATGAAAATATTGGATTTTCTTCCCTGCTACATTAACATGTGAAAAATCAACTTCCTGAGAATGAAATGTTTGTAGAAACAATATTATTTTGTTGCCTTAGACCTATCACACTGTTTAGTTGCAACATCTACCATCAATAATGCTGATATGACAACCGGTAATAATGCACATATGGTATAAGTATAAGAATTTTATATCTGTGGCATCAATAGTACAAGTATTATTCAACAGATGCAAACATTCATGCACAGTTTTCCCTTATTATACCCCGCCTTACAGCGTAAGTGGGGCAGGGTTCGAAACTAGCACTAGCCCGGTAGCCAATGGCTAGTGAAAAAGAGGCTGGGCCAGTAAAGTGCAATCATTGGTAGTCCAAAGGACTAGTTGAATTTAAAGAAAATATGATTATATCTGTGTATTTCGCTAGTCAGAATATCTTTGGGCTGGTGCTCACAAGAATTCACTAGTCCGAATGGCTAGTGCCCCAATAAGACTAATTTCGACCCCTTTGGGGGTATATAGCGTTCATTCTGTCTGTCCGTCTGTCCGTCACAAAAGTTTGTCAAACTTCGTAGCTTCACCAAACTTCATACACTTATATACCATGATCCCTAGATGTGCCTTTTGAGGGTTAGACCAACAAATATTTTTTATTTTTTGCGGTTTCCATGGAAACACGACTAAAACAGTGATTCTAAATTACTTTGTCTCGAATATATTTCCTGAAATATACATCACAGCTTCACCAAATTTGCTACATATGTCAATCGTGATTGTTGTATATGCCTTGTGAGAATTTAATGATATATGGATTTTCTTTCTGTGGTTTCTTTGGGAAAAATGACTTACAAAGTGACTCAAGAAAAATAAGTTTGTCCTCAAGTCATCGTCGTAGACTATTCATGACAACCACCTCAAGTTTGAAACAAAGATCAACAATTATCCCTGGATGAAACCTTTTAATTGTAAAACCTATTAATGAATTTGGTATTGGGGTTTCAGTTGAAAGAAGACTTACACAAAGACTTACTGTATACTCAACTATCATACAACTTTAACCAATATTAATCAGTTTTACTATTTGAAATTCTTTTAACAAAGTGGGGAGCGGGGGTATGTGAGCTCTGCTTGCTTCTTTACTTGGCATTGATGCAGATGAAAAAATCAAGAGACCAAGCACAAAATATTGGTCAGCACAGCAAGTTAGCGAGTCAAGTTTACACAGGAAGCAACATGCACAATCATTGAGGTCATTTCTATATTGAACTTGTAAAATAAAAATACTTTTGTTGTGTTGTTGTCTTTAATGAAAAAATACATAGAGAAGTTGAAAAATATATATCGATATTTTGATATGAAATATTCCAGCAACCTTCGCTTACTGTTAGATTTCGGCAGATCAATGTGTCTTCACTCTCATCCAAGATCGGAAATTGAAACTCAATTTTCCAAATATTATCAAGAGTTATTACTTCAGATGGCTTGTCCATTTAAAAGGTTTGATAAGACATATTTCCAAACTTATCAATCATATTTTATCAAAATTCAATCAAATCTTTGTAAAATTTACACTTGTGAAAACACGATGTTTAACATTACTTTTTGCAAACACATAGTTTGATCTCAACTGCTTTTTATCCCACCGGTATGTAATACCGTGGGATATAGTCATCGTCCTGTCCGTCTCACCGGTATGTAATACCGTGGGATATAGTCATCGCCCTGTCTGTCTGTATGTCCGTCCATCCGTCCGTCCGTCCGTCCGTAATCATTTCGTTTCCGAAGCAGAACTCAAAAACCGGTCCACATATCTTTCTGAAACTTTACATGTGTATTGTCCACCTACTGAAGTGGTGCCTTTTGATATTTTCACATTTCTGAAAATGTTATTTTTATTATTTCCATGGAAACTGCTTTTATTATGTCCCCCGAAATTTTTTGGGAGACATAATGTTTTCACCTCCGTCCGTGATTCCGTCATTCCGTGATTCCGTCATTCCGTCATTCCGAAATGCTTTCTATTCTGGGCCATATCTCAAAAACCGTTCAATATTTTTTCACGAAACTTGGTATGTGCTTAGACCTAGTGATGGAGTGGTGCCTTTTGCTATTTTGGTTATTCTGAATTTTTTTTTTTCTGGTTTCCATGGAAACAATTTGAACTTAGTGCATATTGGGGGAGGCTTTCGTTTCCGGACCATATCTCAAAAACCGTTCAATATTTTTTCATGAAACTTGGTATGTGGTTAGATCTAGTACTGGAGTGGTGCCTTTTGCTATTTTGGTTATTCTCAATGTTTTGTTTGTTCTGGTTTCCATGGAAACATTTTGAACTTAGTGCATATTGGGGATGCTTTCGTTTCCTGTCCATATCTCCAAAACCGTTCAATATTTTGTTACGAAACTTGGTATGTGGTTAGCTCTAGTGATGGAATGGTGCCTTTTGCTATTTAGGTCATTCTGAATTATGTAATTTTCCTGGTTTCCATGGAAACAGTTTGTACTTAGTGCATATTTGGGTAGGGACTGTTTCCCGGCCATTTCTCAAAAAGTATTCAATATTTTTTTTACGAAAGTTGGTATGTGGTTAGATCTAGTGGTGGAGTGGTGCCTTTTGCTAGTTAGGTCATTCTGAATCATATAATTTTTCCTGGTTTCCATGGCAACAGTTTCAACTTAGAACATATGAAAGGGGTTGACCATTTCCGGGCCATATCGCAAAAACTATTTAATATGATTTTACGAAACTTGGTATGTGGTTAGACCTAGTGGTGGAGTGGTGCCTTTTTCTATTTTAGTTATTCTGAATTATTTTTCTGGTTTCTATAGAAACAAGTTGAACTAGGTGTATATGGGGGGTAGGGTCTGTTTCCATACTTGAGCTTAAAAACTATTCAAAATATTTTTACTAGACTTGATATGTGGTTAGAACTACTGGGGGAGTGGTACCTTTGGCTACTTTGGTTATTCTGAATTGTTATTTTGCTGGTTTCCATGGAAACAATTTGAAAATTGTACATAATGGGGGTAGGGTCACTTTCGGATAAAATGTTAGCGGGGGACATCACAGTGCATCACATGCACATATTTCTAGTTTGGACTCTGTTCATGAAAGGTTTCGTTTCCGGAGCAGAACTCAAAAACTGGTCCACATATCTTTCTGAAACATTACATGTGTATTGTCCACCTACTGAAGTGGTGCCTTTTGATATTTTCACTTTTCAGAAAATTTTATTTTTTATTATTTCCATGGAAACCGCTCTTATTTGGACTCTGTTCATGAAAGGTTTCGTTTCATGTATATTAGCTTATACTATTATGAACCTTGCTTGAAAAATTTACAATTATCTTTCAAAGGTTTACATCTTACGAACATGTGGAACCGGTGGGATATGTCATCTTCTGATGACTCTTGTTCATTAATGTTGTATCGTTAAATTGTATCACTGACAGCGATTTCAATTTACCATAACAAAGACATATGATAATACCAAATATACATGTGTGAACATTTGATTGACCTGTTGACAAGTATGATTCTAATTCTCTGAACAATTGTTGTTATTTAGTTAAATTACTTACAATTCTGTAATTGCAGATAGAAATAATAATCATTATATAAACATAAAAATAAATAAACATTATATTTAAATTGATATTTTTTTCGAGAAAAACATTATTTCTTCAGATAATAATCTGATAAGGTCCACATGGACCACACCCTTAAAACCTATTTTCATCTTTTTCTCCAGAACTATAAGGCCTAGAAAGCTGAAACTTTGTGTACAGACACCTTGGCTAGTAAGGATTATGAATTGTAGCTTTGGTGACCCTGTGACCCCTAATAAGGGCCACAGAAACGTGCTTCAAATCTATTATCATCTTCTTCTCCTTAAGTATAAGGCCTAGAAAACTGAAACTTGTCGCCTATATACTTTATGATTGGTGACCCTGTGGCCTCTGCAAAGGGGGAATCACATTGGCCACATTCTATAGCATAATTGATGATGAAGCCTGATGAGCTACAGAGCCAATGGCTCTATTTTTAGATAACTGTTATTTTGCCCTTGTTCCATGGTTTTGGACTTTGTTCAAGATATTTTCAAATGAGAAAATTTTCTCAGAAAACCAAATTTGTTGTGTTTCTTCAGGTTACCAGTGCCTTGATTGAAAATACTTGGAGATTAAATCATGAAAAGCAATTTGGGGAATGGGTTAACTGTGTATCCTTATTCAAACTTCTTATCAAGAGGTGGTTCTCATAAATATGTTTTAAGTCTCTTGTGAAAGTATTCTGCTACATCATTGTATTTGTATCCAGAAAACTTGTTCAATACCCTGATACATATTAAGCAAAATAATGTCAAGGGATCTAAAATATATAATATTATAATTTTGATGATTCTTAAAACATTGTGCCCTATCCTTGACCAAGTCAGCTGCTGTGTTTTTCTCCATACTTAAAATTCTTTTAATGTCATGTTTCTCCTGGTTTCTTTTCAGCTGATATTATTTTTGTCTGATGATATGATTACATTTTTATACAATTGTATGTTTCAGATTACCACAACACAATACTGAAGCCATTTTGAACTGAAGGAACTTGCTTCTGAATGGCTACCCTATCGCAGGCACTCCGTGAAGACTTCCTGACCTGCAAAGTATGCTTGAACATTTATGACACCCCAAAGATCCTGCCCTGTCTCCACACATACTGCCGGAATTGTCTCCTGCAGCTGATCCAGCGAGAAGACTCCGAGCTTTTTCCTTGTCCAGAATGTAGAAGATCCACAACAGTTCCAAACAGAGACCCAGATCAGTTCCAGACCAACTTCTACGTGCAGGGACTCATAGAAGCTTTCACTATTGACAAGTGCTGTGTGTGTAAGCTTCGTGGGCTGGAGAAGTCTTCCTCGCATCAGTGTATCGACTGTGGAGACAGCCTCTGTGATTCTTGTTCTGAAGGTCACCTCGCTTCAAGGTCTACTGTGAACCACAGGGTTGTCACTCTGCAGGATGTTGCCAGTGGGCGCTACGACCAGGAGATACAGAGCAAGAAGCAAGTCTACTGTGGGGAACACAGGGACAAGGAATGCTCCTTCTACTGCAAGACCTGCCAGAAGGCTGTTTGTGTAGCTTGTGCTCTCCTGGTCCACAAGAACCATCAGCTCTCAAACTTGGAAGATGGATCCTTGGAGGCTCACGACAATGCTAACACTGTTTTGCAGAAGGGTCAGAACGTCCTCAAGTCGCTGGCTTCTCATTGGTCAAATGTCCAGAAGAATATCAAGGAAGCACAGGAAAGACAACTTTCAACGTTAACCGAAATTGAAATTGCCACAGAGCAGATCATCCAACTTATAAATGTTCAAAAAGAACAGACTCTGAAGGTTCTGCAGGATGCATACGAGGCTGAAATTAAACAGCATACAATGCTGAAGCAGGAAATTGATGCTGTGGGCAAAGCAGGAAGGAAGCTGGTGGACTCTGTGCAGGCGGTCGTGCAGGGAGGAAGTGGATCACAAATGCTCCTGTTGAATGAGACTCTGCAACATGGCCTTGCTCAGCTTGTTGCGTCCAATCATAATCTCTCACAGAAGGTTGTCCCTGAAACAGACATAACATTCACCATCAATCCAGCCTTATATCAAGTTCTTCAGAGTCCAGTGTTTTCAATTGGTTTCAAAAATGAATCTGTTGTCCAGCCTACAGTGTCTGTTGAAAACAATGGCGAAAGTACTAAAAGTCCTCAGGCAAATGTCCAATATCCTCCAGGCTTTGCAAAGAGTACAGATACCGTAAATCCTCAGATATACGCAAACGGTGACACAACTTCCTCCCATGTCAAACCATCAAGGATTGCAACCACTGTACCTGAAATGCCTGAAGAGACAACAAGAAAGGATGGCTTGTCACAAAAATCAGTTGATATTGTTAAACTGAAAAGAGAAGAATTAGAAATTGAGGAGCAAGATCATCACTCTTCGAGACTGAGACAATCTCTTCAGAATCTAAAGATCCTTGATCCACCAGCGTCTTCCCTGACATCTTCATCCTCACCATCAGGCCTTGTAGTATCAGCCGACTCTCTGAAGACATCAGCTCCACCAGCGAAGGAAAGCTCACAACTTTCAACCATGGTGGTTAGTTCTGGTTCAGCTGTGAAAAGCTACAGTGATGTCCTGAAACTATCCTCATCAGTAAGCCTCATCTCTGGAGCAGCTGCTCAAGCTTCTCCTGGAAAGAGCTCAAAGGTGCAGCTAAATCTGGCTTCGAAACTCCTACCTGCTGTCAAGAAGGATGAGGCTGAACCTGAAATCATGGGAATGGCTTTATTTGGACACGACAGGATTTTGCTAACTGATAGTGCAAATGGCAAAGTGAAGTCCTTCCTTAAAGATTGCACCACTGGTTTCGTGAAGGAGTTCAGAAAGGATGAATTTACACCATCCTCCATAGCAGCCATAAAGGATGTTGTTGCATTCACGCTGAAGGATTCCGTTTACATTGTCACAAAACAGTATCTCAAGATATCAACAATCAAGCTTTCAGCTGCTTCACCAACAGAGAACAATTACATGTTCCCTATATGTGTCTATGATGAGGACTCTTTCCTGGTTTCTAACATTGTTGGCAACAAGCAGTGGCTACTGAAAATAAATGGTGAATTTATCAAAGACCTCCAATGTCCGGCCAAATCTCCAGTATTTGCAATCTCTAGAGACAGCAGCAAGAACTTCTACATCAGCTCCTGGGGGCAGCCTGGATCTCTGGTTGTGACGGATGAATCCTACAAACGTCTCATGGTCCTCCAGCCTGTATTTGATGGCAAGCCTGCGATGGAATGGTTTCCTGGTTACTCGGCTTGTGACAGAGCAGGAAACATCTTTGTAGCAGATGGACATCATGACAAGATCGTTGTCTTCAACAGGTACGGCAAACACATTGTGAACTACTCCACAAAGGCAGATGAACTCGCACAGCCGATGTGTCTTATCATTGACCAAAAGGAGACCCTGTATGTCACAGGGAAGAACAAGCATATCTTTGTCTACAAGATCAAGAGGAAGAAGAACTCGACTGAGAAGCCTTAGCCTTGACAGACTATCGCGATACTCCATGTCCTCTAACTCATTCCAACCTTTGGTCCATTGGTTGGGTTTTCAGACCTCAAACATGATTGGTCCAAGCTGCTCTAAACTCACTCCGACATCAGAGTATTGCTGGTGTATATTCTCTATAATTTAGTGACTCTAACTGAATGCGTAGCCAGACAGTGTACATCTTCCTAGAGTCACTATAGCAGCACAGACAAGTAAAGTGTCTGCAGCAAGGCATAAAATGACAGTTCGGAAACTGGCGTTTTAGCCTATGCGTAGGAAGATGGACAGTGTATTGAATGAGTAGCCAGACAGTGTATTGTTCATGACAGTGCTGAATAACCTTGAAATATACTACTCAAGTTATAAATGTTTGCAGCTCAAATGAAAACCTTTTGTTTGAAGACTTCATACCCATGTGCATACACTGGGTCTACTGAATTTCAAAATTAAAGAATTATTTGAAAAATATATTTTGTAATTTTGAAATTGTTCATAATATTTTTAAGGATAATATGTTTATCAAACTTTTAGCTATTAGGGATATCCCAAGTATTATAACCCCGTAAGAAAAGAATGGATTTTATGAACCTGAGTCATCTGACATGTGATTTTCATTTTTGACCATCATTCTGACATTAAAGCTCAACACAGAAACCCTTTCAGTATTTGATCCCAAAATGTCATTAGAATAATATGCGTTATTTTTTGGCATATTTCAATCATGCGCTGATATATGACAGTATTTTCTTATATTCTTTGGGTAAGCATATTTTAAACAATGGTTATCAAATTAGTATATTTGAAAAAAAAAAAAGGAACATATTTTGAAATCATTCTTTGAGTGACTTTACAAACGGAGCTATATGTTGATGTATTTATAGATTTTGTAAAAAGTACATTTTCGTTGGCTTATAAACCGGTTGCATTGAGTGATATTTATTTGTTTGTTATGTCTTGACAAGACAAACATACTTCCATATAGACATTGTAAAGTTTTATGTGTATGTGATGAGAATACTATATGATGTATGTTTATTGTTTGATTTCATTTGATTCCTTCCATTAGTTTAGTTATCAGCACAAGTTAGAAGTACAGACCCCTGCCAGTTATATTCGGACAGTGACGTTTTTTCCATTGACTTGCATGTTAAATAAGTGTTGCATAAATAATTTTCATGAAAAAGGTTCTTGTTGTATTATAATCAAACTTGGCAGGTTGAATTTTAATCATCTCAGCTTTATGTACTTAATTTATATTTTATTATCTGATTATTACTTATGTAACGTCACCAGATTTACCGATTTATGTACGAAATTAAGGCACCTGTCCCATAAATCGCCTGAAATCGACTGAAAAGTAAACAGAAATTATGATGTTGTAGTTGAGATGATTCGTTACAAATGTGCAAAGAATGAACAGCATCCCACAGAAATTAAATGAGTGAAAATTATTTTTGCTACACTTATTTAACATGTAAGTCTATGGAAATAACGTCATTCTCCAAATATAACTGGCACGGGTCTGTAGATAGGAATATTAAAGTCCTTTCTGTCACACTTCTTTTCAGGATTAAAGTAATGATTTCAGCTTTTGGCTTATCAGTGTTTGAAATATGCATCCAAAAACTGCTGGACCCTCTTTCACAAAAACCTACGGTGATTGTAAGTCACTAAGGTAGCCTTACTGTGATGTTAAAGGATGGGAGTTAAGGTTGCTTTGTGAAAGGATACCCTGGTCAATGAGGACCTGCAGATAGTTAAAAAACTGTTGGCACAACTCCAAAACTGTCAGCATTCATTATCTGTACTGATTTGACTTATTCTAAAATAATAATATTCTTGGTATCAGTATGTTATAAGTACACAACATTGTTATCAGTGTAGAGTGATAGTTATGAGGGTTAGCAGGGAAATATGTCTAACAACAAGTATTATCAGAATGAAACAGTATCACAAAAAAACCTGAGAGGCTGTAAGGACCTGCAGATATTGAAAAGTGTTGGCCCTGGTGAATAACTGTCATGTCGGGCCTACGGGCCTACGATTTTTTCAAACTCTGCTTATCATGGACTGGTTGCATTTGCAATTCATTGTTTTCAGAATTTATTCAAATACTCTTACCAAGTGTTGAATTTTTTTTTTTCTTTTTATTCAGTTCAGGGTTCAATGTTACATTGTCTTTCCAAACATTTACAGTAAATCAATCACTCTTTCACAATTTGAGTTGCAGATAACACACATGTTGTAGGTAGACTGGGAACAAGATATTATTTGACATGAAATCCTTATCTTAATCTAAAACTAATGAAGTATATCTTTAACTATTGGTCTCCATTTTGTTCAAAAAGATTGTATTTGCCGTTCTTTGTGGCAATATGTTTCACTATCTTAATTATCTCTGTTAGAGATTTGGTAAAATTTTGAAATATAGGCGTTTTCTTTTTGATACTGTGTTGAATATGTCTTACCATGGATATGTGTTTGCTTGATAATATCATTCTTTGTTTTGTTTGTTGACAGTTGAATTAAGCATACAGTGCTAAACTGGTCTCTCTTGTACTGAATGTTTTATGAAATGATATTGCTTTATAGGGGTAGTAGCACGTTTTGGGAAAATTTGATATTTAAATTTTTTTACTGATAATTGTACGTTTATACTAAATGTATTATTTTCATAGTGTCCAAAGATTCACATTAAGCCCATTGGCGGCCATTTTTCTGTGAACCCCTTAATTATTTTGTGTAAGAAAAAGGAATGGTATGGCTGAACTTTACATTATATATTTGATTTATTACTACTTCATTTGGAATTAACACCATGTCATTTAGTTTAAATACAAATGCATTTTTTCCCCCTGACATCACCTTATAATCCCCTAAAAAAGCTGCTACTGAACCTTTATAAGTCCAATTTGTTTGTTATTCACATACTAGTATGTTGTTCAGAAGTTTGGTTTGCTGTAGAGGCTTGTATCAGTTTGGGAAGTGGTTTTGGGTAATGTTTATTAGTCTGATTTTTTTAGTAAGAGGTTTTTCCCTGAGAGTATATTGCTTTTATTATTTGTCTCTACAGAATTTTACTTTTGGCGGTTGTAACAACTTTCCTTTTGCTTTGAAAAGCATATGAAAGTATGTTCTATCAGTATTGTGTTTGTAGTTACTACTTCAGTAAAAATCAGGTTTGATAATTTTATGTGATTTTGTGTAGCTGCAAGACCTTTTTGTTTTGTTAGAATAGTAGTTTTAACTTATCACAGAAGGTTAAGAATTCTGTTCAGCTTTCAATGATTGTGCAAATGATTCAAACAAATATTTAAGGTTTATTTTTTATTATCTTTTATTGTTGAGGTATACAGTGTCTATGTTCTGTTCTGTCCTTTTTTCTTGAAAAACATGAAAACAAACATCCTATAAATAATAGCTTATTTGCAATATGAAAAAGATATTGAAAGTTCTGTTTGAACTTGTTGTCTTCAGTAAATTTTATTATTGTTTTTGTTTTTTTCTCATTTTTTTATGTCTACTGATGGTTAGAGTGGATCAGTGGTTAAGGGCAAGATGTGTTTTGTTTTTTTAGCTCATCTGGCTTGTAAGGGCCGATGGGCTTATGGCATGGCATGGTGTCCAGCGTCTGTCCGTCCGTCCGTCCGTCCGTAAACTTTTATGAAATTTCGACTTCTTCTCCAGAACCATAAGGCCTAGAAAGCTGAAACATGGTGTACAGACTCCTTGGCTAGTGAGGATTATATGACATTTGGTGACCCTGTAGTCCAAAGTAAGGGGGAACCACATTTGCCACACCCTAAAACAAAATTGATATGAAGCCTGATGAGCTACAGAGCCACTGTTTCTATTTTTGAATATGTCGCCTACTCATAGACTGGAGTCTGCACTATTATTTGTCATAATGCCTACTTCATTAGAAATATTCAGGAAAGGTTGTGTTTGCGATCGTCTGTGCTCTGTATGACGGTTGCTGAAGGAAGGGTAAGATTGGTTTGTTCAGATAAAAATGTAATGTTGACAGTTGCAATAGTTTTCTTGAATGATGTTTTGTTTTTGTTTCTTGTTAAAAACAGTTTCCAGATATGAATTCAAATATTGATTTAAGTTTCCAAACATGGAGTCTCATGTTTTCTTTTTCTATCTTAATAATGATTTTAGCGTTTTATGATTGTTAAGTTTTCGATTTTATGGTTTGTGCTCAAGATGAGTACATATTAATGTTTATGATGATATTTTAGGTTTTATCACTGAGTATATAAATTTGATTTGGGATTGGTTGGTTATCCATTACGTAATGTTGATATGCATAATTATCCCCAAAGTATGAAGTGGATATTTTTTTTTTCCATTTTTATTTCCCAATTTGTATACAATGTGTTTACATCCACTCATGTAATGTCATATGTATGTACAAATACACATTTTTCAACCAAAAAAATGCATCCTACATCATTTGTTAAAAAGGTTGTGAAATGCTGACCAGAAAGTACAGAATTTGGCATAGTTGCAGTTTGAAATAGCTATTGTCTTACTTGTCTGATAATAATCAGTGATTTTCTTTTGAAGGGCTTTGAAATGTAATTGTTTGTTTGCTTTACTTAAATTGTATATGTATTGTTTTGTCACCAGAGCAACAGCATTTAAAGGATTATTGTTTGCCCCTTTAAAGCCCAAAATAATATTTTCATTTGTGAAACTTATCCTGCCATCTGCAACTGTACCAAGCCATTCTGCCAACCAATTCCATAATTCAGTTACATAGTTACACTCACATAGTAAATGTACAATATTCTCTTTTTCTATTTCACAAAAAAAGCAGAAAGGGGATTCAGAGTATCCAATCTTGTACAAGTAATTCCTTGTTGCCAGAATTTTATGTCATATTCTAAATTGAAGCCATTTCAAATTAACATTAACCTTGCATCTATATGCCATTAAGTTATAATAGATTTTTTCTCTAACATAGTTATCCTTGAAAATGTTCTCCCATCTCACTGAACTTTGTGTTTGAATGTTTCTTTGAAGTGGATATTGCTTTGAGCATTGTCTGTCTGTCTGTGTGCATCCGTTGAGGTATTTGGAAGAAACTTTTCCCAGAAACTTTTTAAAATAGGATCATCAAATTTGCTCTGTGTGTTCAGGGTATGAAAGCCTTGAGTTATGGCCCTTGTTTAGTGTTTTAGAGCTCTGTTTTAAGAGATTTTTTTTCTCTGAAGCAATTTAATACAAGATATGCCAAATTTGTAGTGTATTTTTAGGATATCAGTAAATTGAAAATGAGAAGTTACCGTAAATCCTTAGATTACCGCTCGTTGATTATTATTTCAACCACTCATTTGACCCGGTGATTATTTATGGCAGACAATTATTCGAGAGAAGCAACTATTCTTTTCAAAGTCATAAGTTTTTGGTAATTTTTTTAATGTGATTATGGAATAGGAGTCTCCCACAAATATGTGTTTAATGAATCAATTTCCTACACAGAGATTAAAATTCCTGGGTCCCCTTTCACAAAGCCCTAAGGTGATCGTAATTCACTAAGGTAGCCTTATATTAGTTAAGTGCAATGTTAAAGAATGGGTGTTAAGGCCAACCTAAGGTTGTTTTGAGAAAGGAGACCCAGTCGCATAACTCATAAGGCCTAAAAAAATTTAATAAAATGTTTCTGGTCTTTGCATATATATGCAAAAATGATGCGATGACGTGGCCTGTTTTTTAATTTTGCATATAAATGATCTACCAAAGATTTTTGGCCTTTAATTTTTTTTATTTCAATCAAGGACTTTGCTCTTATTTTCGAAGAGATATATCATCTTTGACCTAATTTGCATTATTTCATACTTCATATAGTGTAAGTTTGCACTTACAATTTTAAATATCATGTTATGTTATTTTCCTAATGATCTAATGTCATTTTTTACTTGAATTCTTCAACTTTTGATTCATTAAGATCATAGGTGAGTGACAACCTAAAACAAACAAAAGGTGAAAGGATTGAATAAAGAATTGATTTTTATAACTGAAAAGCCTGAAAAGTCTGATACCATGGCCACTTGGGATTATGAATTGTAGCTTTGATGACTCTGTGGCCCATCTTGAGAGCATAGGGCAGCAATGCTTATGTTTATTTCACATAATTTTTAGCTCATCTGACCTGTTAGGCCCTATAGGCTTTATTGGCATGACAATTGGTTTACGGCGTCTGTTTGTCAGTCTGTAAATTTTGTTAATTTTAGACTACTTCTCTTAAAAAGCTGAAACTTTGTGTACAAACCATTGAGGATTATGATTTATAGATTTGGTGACCCTGTGGTCTCTTGTGAGGTCCCATTGAAACATATTTTAACTTCCTCTCCAGAAAGCTGAAACCTTGTGAACGTACTCCTTGCTTGGAGAGAATTATTATTTATTGCTTTTGTGACCCTTTGGCCCCTAATAAAGGCCACAATGAAGGGGAAATTGTTCACAGGCTAAAGAAAAATCAAAAGCCTTATGAGCTGCAGAGCCAATGGCTCTATTCCTTTTGCTTATTCTAAAAAGCCTGATGAGGACTCTAATTTTGATATCTTTCACTTTGCCAAACATAATTTGCGAGGTACATCTCATGTTTATTTTTTCAATGTTAATTTATTGCTTTTTAGCCAGTTCAATTTCCTACAATATTCTAGGACTTAATAAATTGTTAGGTGTTACAGGTTGTTGTTGCTCAAAAGATTCTTGGTTGAAAATTCTTGAAATAATGAGACACTTATGGTTGTGGTATGTCAAGTTTGCTTACACTGTCATGTTTACAACCTAATCTTTGCCAATGACAGTATGAATTATGATCTCAAACTGAATAGTCTAATCATTATTTGATATTGATAACCGTATCAATGACTTTGTTCCTGGTTATGATACAATCAACTGATTCCAATGAATAGTTTGGACCTCTTTCCTCTATACCAAGCAAAGGAAGATCTGAAACATTCTTTTCTTGGTATGATAGAATACTTGAACTGTATAAAATGATGATATATATGTTTTTAGAAGTGTAACACTACAGGAGTGTTGCAATATGATACATGACCTGATATTTATTATCTCCTGACATATCTTTTCACAAAATATTTGAGTCAGTTAATCTTGAGTAAGGATTTTCTTGTAGCTTTTTGCGTGTAATTGTGACATAATCCAACTTCTAAAGTTTAGGAGAGGTTCTTGTGTGCACAGTGAAGCATCATTTAATGTATATCTCAGTTTTAGCACCTGAATTGAGAATGTACTGTTATTTCATGTATCCGATATGCAACCCACGATACGATACAATATATTGTTGCCCATGTATCAGAATACAATAATGTAGTGCCATATCATTACACCTCTAATGATTTTACAAATTGTGTTGATTATTGTACCAGTCTGATTAAAATCGACTGACTCGAGGAAAAAAGTGTAAAAATATTGTCTCTAGTGGGGTTTGAACTTCAGCCATCCGGCTTTCCTCTCATTCACAGTCTGAAGGCACCCCAATTACCCGCATGTTCTGACACAAGCTCATCTAGCCAATCACAAGGGGTGCAGTAAAAGCTTCGATATTATGCAGGGGCAGGTAACTCCAGTGTACCATTCGTTATACATAATGGCCGCTAAACGCTATTTAAAAACGAGGATGTGATAGGATAGCTTATGACTGGGTTTGTCTGCGCTAAACTGGTCATAACAACAAGCGATAGGGTTAGGTGCATTCATAGAGAATACTACACGAGGTCTCATTAGATACGAATTATACGAAACGAGTGTCCTTCCGGCGGTATCTGACCGAGCGAAAGCGAGGTCAGATACCATAGGAAGGTCACGAGTTTCGTATAATTCGTATCTAATGAGACCGAGTGTGGTATTTTATTTATTACACACGTTTAGAATAGACACATTTGTTAATAATCCTAATTTTCGTGTATGGCATCAAGGAAACAATTCCGAAAACCCGAAACCGGTTTCAATAACCGAATGCGTAATAATCGACGTTCGTGATGTGACCAGTCTATTTGCGCAGTCGCTAATTTAAACCTGCGAAGAAAGAAAATAGTTTCGAGTTTCGATTGAAAATCAACCAAAATTAGAATGTCAAAAAAGGCTAATTCATCGATGATGAGTTTTCATTAACGATTAATTAATGATTGATATAGAAAGCGTAGAATGTAAACATTCAGAGTCAGAGTCGACTTTGTCAACGCTCTTCTCTCGGTCGGCTCGCCATGTTCAAGCGTCAAGGCTGACGTGTGTCGTTGTGGCTTGGCTAGCTGCTGCGGATACATTGGCTCTGTTGAAAACGGATTACTTACCAACGGGTAATGTAATGGAAGATCTTTAATTTGAAACAAACACCATTTCGAACTTTTCTAGGAACTTCAAATGAAACGATAGAATCGATATGGACGATAATGAAAACAACGACGTGCTCGGAGAGTGACGGGGACCCGACGGGAAGGGCAAGGTCATCGCCTTGTGTCGCTACAGCGTGTTTCGGGATTCCCAATTTCCCTGTGATGTGTTCCTGACTCCGTGACTGCATTTCAAAGTTGTTTATTCTCAGTGCTTGTCACATTTGATAGAATTTGGCTTGATCTACCCACATGTTATCACTAACAATCCGTGCATGATGCGATGTCCGGGTGTTCACCCTGTTGAATTTATGGTTGACGTTGTACTGTAAGTAACAATATTAATGCATTCGCTGATCTATTGTTCATGAAATCGATTTTGCACAATGATGAAATCGTATGTTTTCTAAGTATCTGTCTATGTATCAACTCTTTTTAAGTATATAAAGCCGTAAACTTGAAGAAATGACATGTTTGTTATTAATGCGAAAAAAGTTCCGTTTTAGTTGACCCTAAATGAGAGGTCATTGGTTAACCAATCAAATCTGTGGAATGCGAGGTCATGTTGATACGACACAGGTCAACGCAATACGACACACGTGTGTCGTACGAGATTAGTATGCCATCACTTGTACGTTACCTACGTGTGTAATAAAGACCGAGACGGAGAGGATGTTCAGGCTGGTTTGAGCCCCGATAGAGACAATATTTTTGATATTTTATCACTTGGAGTACGGTCGATTTTAATCAGACTGATTATTGTACTAGCTAATCAGTTTGATACATTACTTTTGTTGATAGTTAAATCACTTCAATTGTTAAATTTGTATCTGTAAAATCACTCTCTGCACTTGTTTTATGCTTTGAAATGTTTTTCAGTTTCTGATTTGTAAATAAAAGTTGAATATTGCAATCATCTGATGTTCATCTTCTGAACAGATTGGATCAATTTTGAATCAGAGGACTAAAAGCCAACTCTTGGAAGATACCTCAGTAAAAATATTTCTAACTTTTCTGAAAAATAAGCAGAGTAAACCCCAATTATGCATGAGGCAACAAATATGATGTCCCCTTTATTTACTTGAACAGTTATCAAAATGCTCGTTAACTACGAGTCCTAAAAATATTTTATTGTTGGCATTGTTTGATTTTGCTTAAGTGTTTATCAATACTTATAAATTTGACTGATTTTAGTTTGTTAACCAATGAAATATTTATATTATTTTCAAAAACTCATGTTGTTCCATTTTAATTCCTTAGTTTATTTATAGTTCCTTAGTTGGTTTATATGAAAGTATTGTTGCTTTGTTCTTGTTTGAGAATTATTTGATTTAAACAAATGTAAGGGAGACTAAGGTTTTCAGCTCTGTCTGTAACGTTGTTTCGAAATGTTTTAATTTTCTGGCAATCAATCAATTGAATTTTTAGGGCTCAAAGTACCTGTTCAAAGGCATAGGAGGATATATGCACTATTACTTTCTATTATTAATTGACTATCAATGATATGGCACTACTACAGTCTAAACGGCCTACACTATACGATTCTGCAACTGGGCCAATACGGGCCAAACTGGGCCAATACGAGCAGACTGGGTCAATACGACTCTGAGCATGCGCATATACACAAATGGCGCAAGTCCGATTCTATTGCTTCAAAACTTTCAACATATATTACAGTTCACCAATCTCTTTAATAATTTTGATTTCTAAGAAAATGAACTCTCTAATGTTGTACAAGTAAATCACAAAGAAATGAATTAATAAGAATGTCATTAATCAAGTTTTTCCGTATTGGTCCAGTTACAGGTCCTCGGTCTTCTGTATTGGCCCTTGGCTTCGCCTCGGGCCAATATAGCAGACCTCAGACCTGTAACTGGACCAATACGGAAAAAGTTGATTAATAACATTATATTAAAGATGCTGTATCATACTTGCAAGCGGTTCAGGATGAAACTTAGCTATTGAGAAATGAAATACATCACTTTGTAGAAAAATCTTTTGTCGAAATTTTGATATCTTATTTAGATTGTTTAATCAACAATAACATACTTATTTCGACGCTTCAAGCACAGTACCCCCCTTAGAAAGGGCATGTCATTTTGTGAACCCGCTTTCGGTGACGTAATCATTATGCTTGTAGGATTTACAACGTGTCTCAACTACCGTAATTGCGTTCGATGGGTATCAACTTTGACAGCAACGAATACCTAATTCGGAGAAAAAGAATATAAAATCTAGTTGAGCGCGACAAAGACGGTTTTCAAGCGTACATTTAGAAACCGGAAGTTGTGAAATGGCCACTTATGGCGACTGCCGTTTCGGTAATCATTGGTATATTATCTCCTATTTGATGAATTTTGGTCCGATTTTCTCAAGGCTGGTCGCTAAATTTTTCTAAAAATACAACGTATACATTAAAAATACTTGAAAAATTATTGCACTATGATATAGCATCTTTAATGCATCAAAATAGTTATGACTATTTATAACTTATGACAAATGATATGAAACATACGAAGTCAGTAAGGGTTACAGAAATCAGTAGCCTGTTTTTTGATAATTTTATATTATACATTTTTCACTAATACTTGTACGTTGATGCTAAATGTATTATTTAGATAGTGTCAAAAATCTCATTACACAAACAAATCATCCATTGTCAGAAAACAAATTATAGAGATTCACATAAAGTTCATTGGCAGCCATTTATGTGTTAACATTTTTAGCTCATCTGGCCTGTAAGGCCCGATGGGCTTACGGCATGGCATGGTGTCCGGCGTCCGTCCATCCGTCCGTAAACTTTGTGGAATTTCAACTTCTTCTCCAGAACCATAGGCCTAGAAAGCTGAAACTTTGTGTACAGACTCCTTGGCTATTGAGGATTATAAATTGTAGCTTTGGTGGCCCTGTGACCCCTAATAAGGGCCACTGAGGGGCCACACCCTAAAAACCTATTTTCATCTTCTTCTCCAGAACCATATTAAGTCCTAAAAAGCTCAAAAATTTTTGTACAGACTCCTTGACTAGTGAGGATTATAAATTGTAGCTTTGCTGGCCCTGTGACCCCAAATAAGGGCCACAGGGGCCACGTCCTAAAAACCTATTTTCATCTTCTTCCCCAGAACCATAAGGCCTAGAAAGCTGAAACTTGTGTACAGACTTCTTGATTATTGAGGATTATGAATTGTAGCTTTGGTGACCAAGTTGCCCCAAATAAGGGCTACAGGGGCCAGGCCCTAAAAACCTATTTTCATCTTCTTCTTGAGAAGCATAAGGCCTAGAAAGCTGAAACTTTTTGTACAGACTCCTTGACTAGTGAGGATTATAAATTGTAGCTTTAGTGGCCCTGTGACCCCTAATAAGGGCCACAGGGGCCACACCCTAAAAACCTATTTTCATCTTCTTCTCCAGAACCATAAGGCCTAGAAAGCTGATACTTGTGTACAGACTTCTTGATTATTGAGGATTATGAATTGTAGCTTTGGTGACCCAGTTGCCCCAAATAAGGGCTACAGTGGCCACGCCCTAAAAACCTATTTTCATCTTATTCTCCAGAACCATAGGCCTAGAAAGCTGAAACTTTGTGTACAGACTCCTTGGCTATTGAGGATTATAAATTGTAGCTTTGGTGGCCCTGTGACCCCTAATAAGGGCCACTGAGGGGCCACGCCCTAAAAACCTATTTTCATCTTCTTCTCCAGAACCATATTAAGTCCTAAAAAGCTCAAAATTTTTTGTACAGACTCCTTGACTAGTGAGGATTATAAATTGTAGCTTTGCTGGCCCTGTGACCCCAAATAAGGGCCACAGGGGCCACGACCTAAAAACCTATTTTCATCTTCTTCCCCAGAACCATAAGGCCTAGAAAGCTGAAACTTGTGTACAGACTTCTTGATTATTGAGGATTATGAATTGTAGCTTTGGTGACCCAGTTGCCCCAAATAAGGGCTACAGGGGCCAGGCCCTAAAAACCTATTTTCATCTTCTTCTTGAGAAGCATAAGGCCTAGAAAGCTGAAACTTTTTGTACAGACTCCTTGACTAGTGAGGATTATAAATTGTAGCTTTGGTGGCCCTGTGACCCCTAATAAGGGCCACAGGGGCCACACCCTAAAAACCTTTTTTCATCTTCTTCTCCAGAACCATAAGGCCTAGAAAGCTGAAACTTGTGTACAGACTTCTTGATTATTGAGGATTATGAATTGTAGCTTTGGTGACCCAGTTGCCCCAAATAAGGGCTACAGGGGCCAGGCCCTAAAAACCTATTTTCATCTTCTTCTTGAGAAGCATAAGTCCTAGAAAGCTGAAACTTTTTGTACAGACTCCTTGACTAGTGAGGATTATAAATTGTAGCTTTGGTGGCCCTGTGACCCCTAATAAGGGCCACAGGGGCCACACCCTAAAAACCTATTTTCATCTTCTTCTCCAGAACCATAAGGCCTAGAAAGCTGATACTTGTGTACAGACTTCTTGATTATTGAGGATTATGAATTGTAGCTTTGGTGACCCAGTTGCCCCAAATAAGGGCTACAGTGGCCACGCCCTAAAAACCTATTTTCATCTTCTTCTCGAGAAGCATAAGGCCTAGAAAGCTGAAACTTTGTGTACAGACTCCTTGACTTGTGAGGATTATAAATTGTAGCTTTGGTGGCCCTGTGACCCCTAATAAGAGTACATAAAATAAAAACTTTTAACACAGCTGCTCTTGGAATAAGTGCAGCTGTAGAAAAATATGATTGAATATATGAAAACAAAGGATAAAATATTCTGTGTTGTGGTGTATATTTTCTTTAAAAAATGCAAAGCAAACACCCTCCCCCCAAAGCTTGAATCCTTCGTTATTGAAATATCGTTTCCTAGATGAAACAAGTCTTCTTTTTTTGAATGTCAATTAACAATGATTTTGAAAAAAATAATGTTGTTCATATTGCATACACAATAAAAACATTTTTAATTTAACCAGGACTTGGTTGTTCGAGCATCATCTGAAATTTGATACAAACACCTAGTAAAAAAGAGGATGCATCTTGAATATGACAGTCTGTGATGGTTACTTTTGTAACATGCCAAGGAATGTGTTAAGAGGAGTTTTGTCCACCCTGTTGGACACACTTGTTAAGTCCAAAAGAAAATGAGGTCGAGCAATGTTTTCGGTTAGGTGATAAATGACCTTGGCCTTTAATACTTCATTTGCTCTGCCTTGTCTGTAATTACATTTGACAATTTGGCTATGGGGAATTTCAGTCAATTTTTGAAACCTTAACGATTGGGTCATTATTCTGGATTTATAGTTTTACAGAGTTTTGGGTGGCAAAATTTCAAAACGTTTTAGAAATAACATACACTTCTCCAAAGAAAATTAATGTGTTATCAGTGATATGATTCTACCACACTGTTCCAATGTGAGTCATGTCAAAAACGTTGTTTCCATATACACCGTCATTCTTCCATCTTTGTAGGAGACATCGATTGGACCAGTTTTGTCGACCAAGAGACATTTGCATGGGTTGCGAGACAGCATCTGCCGAACTATCATGGTAGTAAAGTTGATTTTCCTCTGACGAGAAGACAGAAATAGCATTACACAATCCAATCACAAATATGAGAGCATCACAAGCTATGATGTTCAAACTCTCTTGTTCATATATACAGCAACCTTGCCGTCTTTGTAAGAGACGTAGATAAGACCAGTTTTGTCCAAAAAGAGACAGTTTGGTTGTGACACAGCATCTGCCAAGGTATCGTAGAAGTAAAGTTGACTTCCCTCTGAAGAAAAGACAGAAATCTCATTTCTCTTTGGGTCACTAACGATGATGTGTCCTTGTTTGTCCATGACGCCATCAGCTGGTCTCCATGGCAACCGAAGTCTCGTCTGGCCTGTAATCTTGACGAGAAGACCTTTCTTCTCGGACTCAAGACTAACACTTCCGGTTCCGTCCCAGTTTGCTGATAAAAGCCTGTCTCCCTGTGCATATTTGAGAAAATTAAAAGGCGTTTTCATCTGTGATTTCCAGCTTCGTAGCAGATCGCCTGACGTGTTGTACACTTTCATGTCATTTCCTGGAAGGTTTCCTACAAGAATATCTTGTGCAAAATTAGCAACAATTGGTTGAATTTTCAAGACATCTTTTGAAAGGATTTCAATAGTTTGGTTCTGTTTCAGATGCCTCGTCAGAATGAAGAGAACATTTGAAATTACAGCAACAATGAAATCATTTACTGGTAAATAAATAAACCTATCGAAAAGTTGACATTTACCTTCAAAGTAAACAGTGTTAAACGGCTTTCCATTTAAAGAAAATAATTTGAGTTTGGCGTTGGATTTGTCGAGAACAATGAAATGATTCTCTAGCCGCAATGAAGCAGAGCTGATATCGGCTGGGTTTCTGTCTGCTCTTACTTTAGTTGTTAGTGAAGTATGTAGTTTCAATTTGAAGGGTGTTATTTCTTTAGTATTTGGAGACTCTGTTGTAGTTTTATCAGCTTGGCTTACCCCAGAGCCTTGGTTTTTAACCTCTTTTGTTGTGCATATTGCAGCAATACTTTCAGCCCTGTCGACCTGAACTATTTTAAAGAATTTATCATGAGGTGGAAAGGAGATTGATGCTGTATAGGTTGTCATCTTCTCCTCTGAATTCCGTGAAGGCTCATCATTGCTTAATATGGCTAATCCCTTTTTCAAAGCGTCACTCATTTCAAATATTTCTCTTCCACCATCGTTTACCAGGATCTTGCATAGACGTAAAATATTTTGTCCTTTCTCTGACCTCTTTAATGCTACATCTCTCTTCATTTGTCTTCTTGTTCGTTCTCCTTTAAACATTTCCGCTGCTTTCTGCAAACATTCCCGACTCTGGTGCGTTATCTTCTCGATGATCAGTTCTGTTTGATCGTTGACTGTCTTCACAAACAAAGTTTCCTCCTTTTGCAATAGTACTAAATCAGCTTCCGCAAATGCAAGTTCTTTTCTTTGAGGAAACGTGGATTCTTCAGAATCCTTGAGCAAAGACAACAGCTCTGATTTCTTCATTTCTGCTTCATCTTTGATATCTACGAATGAATGATCCTTATGTTTTGTGATGATACACATTGCACATTGTGGCCCTGAACAGGTCTTGCAGAAGAACTCACATTCCTGTTGGTTATGCTCTTTGCATAGTAGTGTTTGTTTCCTCATAATGTCCTGGTCATATTTTCCACTCCTCAGGTCGGCAAGGGAGACAACTCTGTGAGTTGCAGTTAAACTTGAAAATGTATGCTTTTTGGAACAAGCTGTACAGAGATGGTCATTGCAACTAAGACATCTGTGAGTTGCCTCCCCTACATTTCCTTCCAGGGTACAGATGGTACATGGCGTCACCGAGGTCACGTGACATCTGTAGACTTCAAGCAGACGTGGTAAATGAAGGTCAGAGGTCAATGAAGCTGCTGAAGAGGCACGTGTTTTCGTGACATGAAGACATTTAGGGCACACGAAGATATATCCAGCCTCTTCCTTGACGAGATGTTGTTGTATGCAGCCCTGACAGTAGGAATGAAGACAATCCACCAGCTTCGGGGACGAGTAGAACTTGGAACACAGTCGACATGTCACCTCCTCCTTCGTCACTTCTATTGCACCGGTTTTACTGGCACTGACCTCTGCCATTCCTGTAAAAGAAATGAATCATTTGAAGCAGTTTACTATTTTTCAACAGTCAAATGTTATATAGTAGTAAAGACTATCTTACAGCAACTGCTTGTAAAGAACTATTTCATGCATAAGCCTCTGGTGCTGATCCAAACTAGTCTCTAGTGGAGACAAGAAGGGAGATAACTGTAAGTACATCCTGCTACATCAGCATTTGTTCGAGCAGAAGGCATCTATGATGTAGCAGGATGCTTTAAGTGACCCCTCATCATGAATGAGTCTAGTGGTTTTGTTGTTAAAAGAGATGAGAGATGAGAGAAGAGATGTTAAAAGTACATTGACTCCTCTGTCACATTTATTTCACGGCTTTTACTGGCACTGACACTGTAACAGAAATGAATCAATTAATCATATTAAGTATACGTTGTAATTTATTTTAGATGCCATAGAAGATTAAGGATAACCTAAAAAGAGGTTTTTGCATTAGAGAACGTATACATATGTGGTGCACTGTATGTGACAAATCAGCTACCACGACGCTTCTAGTCAGATGAGAGTATTACGCATACCAATATTAACAACCAAACATATATGGTAACAATTGCACTAGCTTCATAAGGTATTCGCAATATTTGTTTGCGTTTGTTTCTCCAAGGTGCATTCCATTGGAGCAATAAAACCCACTAAATCACTTAACTTTTATCATATTATGGCATCATTGTTTGATAATATAATTGTTTTATTGAAACATTGTATTATGGCGTGTCTGTTGACGAAACCATAGAACCAACAGAAACAGTATTTGAGAGTCAACAGAACATAATTACATTTTGGAATGAAACGAACATTACTCTTAATTTTTGTAACAATGAGGGTACAAAACTGCAATCACGATATCCAAATTAGATACTATGTTGTCAAATCCGCACGTGTTTCTTAAAGGGACAGTAGCACGTGTTTTGGAGGAAACTAAGGTGATGTCCTGAAAATGAAAATAAATGGTTCCAATTAAAAGACAAAGTATTTAAACTAAATGAAACAGTAATGAATCAAAAACATAATTTAAAGTTCAGCCATGCGATTCCTTTTTCTAACACAAAATGAATTAAAGGTGTTCACACAAAAATGGCCGCCTATATAGACTTCATGTGAATCTTTATAATTAGTTCTCTGACTATGGATGATTGGCTTGTGTAATGAAATTTTTTAAATGAGATCAGTGAAAATATTTTTTTTTCAAAAAAACGTGTTACTGCCCCTTTAAAGTTATCTGCTATAAAGAACTTTTCACAGAAGATATTATGTGCTTTCGCAGTGTCATACTTAACCACAGTTGTATTTTACGAGTACAAAACTATAACCACCTTGCAACATTATCCCTTTGACCACAAAGCATTGTTTCACCCTCTTTCACTTTTCTACTCGAGTTCTACCCTTCCTTATTTCTCTTTTGATTATAGGTCGCTTTTCAATGCTAGTTTAAAAAACCTGATATCATAATAACTCAATACTCACTACTAAGCATTTTTTGATTTAGTGATTTGAGTACACAAACACACACGCATATTTCCCGAAGTCTCCGTTAGAGTAATATAGATAAAATGAATAACGTACCTTTTAGTCGTAACGCCTGAAACGTAGCTAGCTTGTTGAAGGTCTATAATAACGTTATATCGGGAACATGCTAGCCCTGTGGGCGTTATGCTGTCAATCTTTATTACCCTTGAATGCAATAACTTGTGTTACTCCACTCCACTTACTCTGTTATCAGTGAGTAGTTCTAATCAATTGTTCTGTTTCCTGTTAGATATGCTATAATTTATAAGGCTGAGACATTGTTTATAAGCGGTATCCAGTTGGTATCAGGTCTCAAACAAAGCGTAAGTTGGGGTTTGAGAACACGTATAAACAAACACACACACATACACGGGCGCGCGCGCGCGTTTTCGAGTCTACCTTTCTGAACGATAACATAATAACGTACCTGCTTAATATTAAATCTGAAACGTATGCAGGTCTATATAACGCTGTATCGGGAACATACCAACTCGATGGGCGTTACACTGTCAATCGTCCACTATATATCCATGTGCACGTTCACGTAGCTTGTTTTGTAGGTCTATATATGTATATATAGAGATACTATTTATGCGAGTCTCATTTTCTATACATGGTCATTGTAATATTTTAAACATTTTGATCATTGTAAAAGTACAGAACCCACCGTTTGGTTATGAGGTAATGTAAATATTATTAAAACAATGTACAAACACAATTAATTAAACATATAAAAGGGCGAAGATATCAAGCTAATGACCTTTTAAATACATAAAACTATCATACATTATACATAACCATCATATATGAATAGTTATAAAAATATGACATACCATACCTACATATACACCAACAAATCAGGCTATATCGGTAACATACCACCTCGGTTGACGGTATGCCGACCCTGTACCCGTCCACGTAGCTTCTTGCTGGTTGCTCCTCGTTACGTGATTCATGTTGACAATACCACACTGCTACATAGTATCAAATATAGGATCGATAGAAAAGCTTTCAACTGCATGTTCAGCGTTCATAGAGGACGATTCACGACTTTCACTCACCTATGTTGATCCAGGATCTACGTTTGGCTGGGGTTGCCCTGTTGGTCTCACAATACAAATTATATACCGTATTTCCTTAATTACACGCCGGGCGTCTATTATTTTCAAATGGTCTACATCATAGGCGTCTATTTGAGGCAGGCTTCTATTCAAGGCAGGCGTCTATTTCGTAAAAAGCGAAACCGTCTAGACTATTTTGTAACAAAATCAGATAATTTAACAAAAAGGCACGTTTTTATAAATATAACTTGGTTTACGCGGCGTTTAATTAAGGCAGGCGTTTATTATTTTCAGAAAGTCTTATGCAAGGGCGTCTATTCGAGGCAGGCGTGTAATTAAGGAAATACGGTACTTCAGCTCAACAAATAGATGGAAATGTGTGTGTTGACTGAATTATTTTCCCTATCATTCACGTTTTGTATATCTATTTCATGAATGAGAATACAACTCTCAATATTTACTCCGTTCCCCGCCCCTTCTGGGTCACTCTTATAACCTTATCTTTCTATATATAAATCTTTCATAATATGAAATATCAAATTACTAAGTCTCATCATTATCAAAAGGTATGCTCTGTATATGAATCAAATAATCAATGACGTAACTTCGTTCGCATTCACAGCTTGGTGGGCAAATACAAACATTGCAAATGTAAACACACATACATACACTTAAATATCTGCTCTAAGCTAACCCGCCAGGAGAAAGAAACTACACACAACAGTTTGCTTAATTGAATTAATCTTTGAACGATGATTTAACCTTTATTCCTATCAGTTTGAGAACACGACATAAAAAAATCGAAAAATTTGTAATTGAAAATCTTACAATATGTATATGTACTTTCTTTTGCCTGATAGTTTAGCTCTCTCCTGTGTTATAAGATCATTGATCGTTGCTTTAAGTTATATCGCTGCTGTAGGCCAACCCTTTTTTTTAATACGGAAAATGATAGACTGCACACAATGTTAAAAGTCCCGTTGCCTTGTTACGGGCGGCTTCAATCACGACACACACAGCTAATTTGATAGCCTGGCTTTATTAGTACTCCTCGACTTATCGTGAGCCTTATTCAACTCTCACTCTTTCCCTTTCGCTAAGTGCCAAATCATAACAGCAAAAATCATAATAGTTCAAATGATGTTTCAAAATTTATCAATAAGAATAGCTTGATTCTGCGTACGTAATGTGACTATTGCGTTAGTTATATTCATCCCTGGTGGATTAAACTATCTTGCATTTAAGGTGGTAACGTTTCTTTCGTCGCCGAGTGTACCCAGTATCGATGACTCATTGAAGATTGTAACACTGAAGTCGAGTTACAAGAGCAGTGAGCTACCTGTCCATGTCAACACAGATCAATAAACGAGAAACAGTTCGATAATAAAAACAGTGTAAGAACAACAGTCACTTATGTAAAGGCAATCGTGTTGTAAACACTGTCAAGAAAAGAAAACATGGAAGTTCAAACATACGGACACCTCGGTTCAAAAGTTCGACGTCTTTAAGAGCCAAAACGTTTGATACAACTCAGAGGGTTGATTGTTGAAAACCCTCAAATGCAAATAATGGCAAGATGGCTCATTGGGCAAGGTAACGAAGGTTTTCAATTTTAGGATGAAACGAAGAGCTCAACTTTCCTTGATAAGGGATCCCTGATATGCAACAAATGCTAGCCTTTCAATGTGTGAACATTCACTGTATGAATAAAATACTGTGGTACTGCTTTGACACGTACACGTTTACAATTCAATACTTTTCTACACGAGGAAGACAACTCGTTCACAGATAAGCTTGTTTACAAGGAAGTCCCGCTATTCTTATCATACCATACATTATTTCACCAAATACGTGCACTGTTTGGATTCATTAATCGTATTTGAACCAGCATTATAAATTATTTTTATATATAATTATTAATATCAATTTATAATTTTAAAGTTATTAAGTGTTTCGTAGGCCTACTGTGCGTTAGTTATATGCATCCCTGGTCGGTTAAACTATCTTGCATTTAAGGTGGTAACGTTTCTTTCGCCGCTGAGTACCCCGTGTCGATGAACCATTGGCGATTTTAACACTGAAGTCGAGTTAGCTCGAATACGTTACATGAGATACAGTTCAACATAAAAACAGTGTTAACTTCTTTTGTACAGACTTCCACCGATTTTATTTCTTGAATTTGAATGGATCTTCAGCTTTTATTTATTGCATAAAAGAAGCAGTTGGGTTATCTGGGATTTAATGCCGCTTACAAGACTCTTTCACCATGTCACGGTTGCCATTATTATTGAAGGGAGAAAGCCCGTAACACTTTGTTGGCTATACCTGCGACCATCGGCTGGAACTAACGTAACATGTTTGGTACTGAACTGAAGCATTGCATCCAAACCTGACTGCACGAAGACAGTTCCCTACTGAAGATTCAGTTACTGAGGCCCTGGCGGATTCGAACCTTTAACCACTGGGCTATCCCGCCCCCTCTTCTCTTGTGGGAGCTTTGATGAGACACAGCAAAACTACAAACTTCATCAGACATTGAAGACTTTGACCATGTCGCCCCTATAAAGCAGCAGTCTCCACGTCTAAAATCTCTTATATCTCAAAATTTGTATAAAGAGTAATACAGTGTGGGGCCCCCTTCGTTAATACCAAAAAATCTATTGCCTTGAGTCCACAGATAAAAGTTAAGAAAAATAACGCACAATATGTATTTTCTGACAATTTAATGGTCCAATTGTAAGGATCACGTTTCTATCATTTACTAAGTAGATTTCACTTAGTCTTGGAGAAAAATGGGCTGCATCTCCGTTATTGTATAAGTAAATTTTGATGATGTTAAGTCAGGATAATTTGTTGATGTTATGTCAGGATAATTTGATGATGAAGTCAAGAATTCTGTCGTTTGGAAACTTTTGTAGTTAACTTTTCTATTATATTGAGGAAAAGAGGAAGCAAGGTAAAAAAAACTATTACCATTACCAATCTGACTTGTGACTTTCGTCTTAATACAGTAACATTGAAACTATTACAACCTCAAATATTTTTAAATTCGGAAAATAAATAAATCTACAACTTGTTTATTTAAACTTCAAATTAAAATTTACAGTGATTAACATCAATTGAATGATTTTCAACATTACAGTTCGACAGCATGGAAGAATGGTCAGTAACGGACATAAAAGGAAAATTGAAATTCAACATAAAGGATATTATTTCTTATTTTCAGGAGCAACCTAACACTTAATGTAATCCATCAAAAAGTTAGCTTGTAGAAACATGACCTCTCCGGCAGCATGTCAGTTTCCTGTATGTTACTGAATAACAGTTGAGTTAGTAGTGAAAAATAAAACCGCTCTATGCACTGACGAACAAATTGTCATTTTCTCAACTTCCCGTGTGTTAGAACCATCTTCCAGTCATGTTTGCCGTTTTATAGGGAAAAAAGCAATAATCCGTACGACTTGGGACTTCTTAACCCTTTAAACATCGCTTACAAAGAGGCAACGTAAAAGAACATCACATTTACAATTAGTTAATTTACCACATTGTAAATATATTGCACCTTCAAATGTGCCATAGTGATTTCAACATAGGCAACGATCAGTTTCCAATATATTGTTTTGAAAACTCTGACGAAACATTACTTACGATGACTTTGTAAGTTTCGTGTATGTTACTGAATAACAGTTGAGTTTGTAGCGCACAATAAGACCATCTTTCCCACTGACGAACAAATTGTCATCTTCATCAATTTGGAGACGCCCCGGATGTGTGAAGTCATCTTCCCGTGTGTCTAGAACCATAACCTCTTTTCCCTGAGGATCGAACACAGACAACTCGTTCCTCTTGGAATCAGCAACTACAATGAAGTCCAAGGAACTCATACAGGCATCCACTGGACGCCAATCCTGAAGCCGTTTGCCATCCACAAGCTTATGGACCTCCAAAAGAAACTCCCCTGTGTCAGATTCAATCATGACGGACCCTGCATTGTTCCAGCTACACATGATGACTTTACCAGATTTGTTCCATTGTACAGATACTATTGGTGCCATGGCATGGGTTTTCCTTATTTGCCTGAGATTTCCATTGCTGTCAAACACCTTGATTTCGTTATTTGGTAGATTGGCCACAAGTACTTTGTTATCAATGTATCTACTGATAACTGGAGGAAAATTTGGTGATTTGATAGGTAGTATGGCTGGAATTTTGACAGTCTCTGATGGTGATAGAGAATATATAACCAGTTTGCCTTTGGATGTGCCAATAATTTTGTCAGCGAAGACAGCTCCTTCTGGCACGAGTGTAATACACCTTGAAACCTTTAAAAGTCCCCCGACAGTATATATTTTTAGTTTCATATTATTTGTATCAACCAAGAGAAGTTTTTTAGCGTCAAGACTCATAACGCCAACAGAAGGCTCCAAGAAATCTTTTGATACTTTAGCAACAAAGTCTGATTCATAATCAAGGGTTACAGCTACATTTTGCAAGGTTATTGATAAACTGGGCAAACTTGGATGAGATTGTTTTCTCTTGATGTCAGTCTTCACTGCTTCAGCATCTGTACCTGCCTCTCTCAGAAACTTTTTTTCATCAGAATGTTCTCCTAACGAAGGATTTGCTGGTTGCAATATTTGACTGTCTCGAGTTTTCACTTCAATTGCAATAAATGCTTCTCCTACATTCGTTCCTTTTATTGTTGGCGAAATATCTCTTAGACATGGCAATTAAATTTTTTCCCCTAGTGTTTCAACCCCCTTCTCAAGCGTTGCACTCATCATAAACAAACCTGATCCACCCTTGCTTAACATAAGCCTGCACATGTTTTCAAGGGCATAACTTTTCATCAAGCCTGTCTCCAATTCATTGAGATGTCTTTTGTCTTCTGCAAAAATTGTCTTCGCCTTTTCTAATACTTTTTTCTTTTCTCTCTGAAGTTGTTCAGAAATAGAGTCAATTCCAATGTTTAATTTGTGCTCAAATTCCTTTTGATTCTGTTCGACTTTAGCAATGCGTTCTTCTATTGATTTCGAAACTTGATCTTTGACTGGTGAAACCTGTTTAAGACATTCACGCAAGGATTTCTGCTTAGCTGTGATAACATCTTCCAGAGGTGTATGGCTATGATTACGGTGATCTTCAAGAGCACACTTAATGCACATCATACTTTGACAGTCATTGCAATAAAGCACATAATCTTCACCTTGGTGTTGTTTACAGCAAATGGCAACATTATTGTAAATCTCACGATCGAATTTGCCCTTCAGTATATCAACAAGAGTGACAACTTTGTGTGATGCAGTCACACTTGCAGAGTTATGTCCCTTAGAACAGGTAACACACAGTAAATCGTCACAAGATAGGCAAAGGTGGGTGGCATCTGATACACTTTTAGAAAGCTGACACACCAAACATTTTCTGCCTTTTGTTGATTTCACGTTATGAAGCTGAACGAGACCAAGAATATGAACATTTGTTGGAAGTGGTCCAAATTGTGTTTTTGTCGTGTTGTGAACCTTTTTGCAAATAGGGCACTGGATAATAAAGTCCTGATCCTTCTTTGAAGCAACTCCCAGCAAACATTGGTGACAGAAGCTATGCAGGCAGGGCAGAATCCCCGGGTCAGTGTACCGGTTCTTACACACTGAGCACTGTATGTCATCGGATGTCAAGGGGATTCTTGAGGTCTCCATTCTGAAAGAATAGTTGTTGTTATGAAATCTTAAAGTCAGCTGAGACAGTCATGGTCACCTGGCACTGCTTTAACTAACAACTTGTTCATTATTCTACTATAGAAGAGAGAGAGAGAGAGCAATCTCATTGCGTGTACAAAATGTACTATTGTTTTAAGGATGCTCTTGGGCAAGGGTAAAGTTTTCATTCTTGGGTCAGATCATAAAAATGCTTTGACACCACAGCTAGACTATGATGGTTGTGTCTTAAAGTAGATTTTGAGTGAGTAGTTTATTTTGGGACATTGGTAAAAAACTTAATATAATTTTCATATCAATGACATAATATGTTCAGGACACGCGTGCCTCAGCATCAGAATGCCTCTTGCTCTTTTCCAGGGAATACTAATGTAAAGGCAATCGTGTGGTAAACATTGTATCTCATGGACTCTCATACAGTATCCTCTTTCTATATAATGTTTCCCTGATTTAAGCTTATAACTGACGACCACTTACTTGTTTGGGGTGCTTGGGAAGTTCGCTTTATATGCGAGTTATATTACTACAGTAAATGGTCTTAACAAACTGCTTTATATAACGTAAAATAGCACCGGTAACGTACCAAGTGCATACTTGCTTTGACTCGTTCTTTGACAGAGCGACAATGCTTTCAGTGACTGCCCTACATGTCACCTATCGAATGAATTATGATGTGTGGAGCAAAGTGTGTTGCTTAGCAATCATGGTTCCATCAAAGACTTGTACTTATTGATTCCAAAGGATCGATTAAGAGCGTTTTCTTGTTCTTTAAAAACAATAGCTGTCATGATTAGCACAAGAAACCTTATAATGATCAGTTTAGACATAAAATATGCTCTACATGTATAATAGTAAATGTTAATGAAAGTAAAGTTTTGTCAAATTATTTATTTTTCTGTACACAAAAGAAAGTGGTTGTTGGAAGGTCAAGAAAAATTTAACGAATAAAAAATTCAAACAAATAGACACCTGGCCTCATGTTCACACAAAATTGATGATTAATACTTCATTTTGTTAGTGTCGTAGTAACGGTTGATCAAATCAGAGGGTTGATTGTCGAAATCCCTAAAATGCAAGATAGCTTATTTAGCAGCATATTCAAGTTTAGGAGACACATCGAGCTGGACTTACCCTGATAAGATATCCTTGATATGCAGCAATTGTTAGCCTTTCACCGTATGAATACAATATTATGGTTGCCGTCATGACACGTACACAATTCAATACATTCCTATACGAGGAAGAATTGCAGTGCTGTGCGGATCTGTCAAGTTGTAACTCGTTCACAGATAAGCTTGTTTACAAGGAAGTCCCGCTATTCTTAGGATACAATACATTATTTCACCAAAAACGTGCACTGTTTGGATTCATTAATCGTATTTGAATCAGCATTATAAATGAAAGAATGGTATCTTTGAACTGTCAAAATAGACACTAATGGTAAGCTACTTGTGAAGTTTTTGTCTGTTGTTTGTTTGTGCACTGACGACTTAAGAGTACATGCTACATTTTGTCACATTAACGATTGAGTATTGATCGTTTTTTAAGAGTAAATCCGAGACCTGTTTACAGTTATAATCAGGGTTGTGAACGAAGGATAAATGTTTACTTATGGGAAAAGAGTTCGATAATGAAAGCTCTTGGCTGTGATCAGACTTTCAAAGGTATTTATTTCTAGAGTTGAATGAATGTTCAGCCTCTATTTATAGCATAAGAGTTGTAACAGAGTGAATACATGGCTGACTTGGTAATCTCTCTCTTAAGATAATCCTGGAGGCGGATTAACTCGGTCGTAGTTAATCAGAGAATGTTTGACGAATCTATGGTGACCAGGCTAGCAACATGTACACAGCTGGCTATAAAAGAGAGCCATTTATAATCTGAAGGCGGTTCTGAACGAGAGGCATCCAGTTCTGAACTCGCAGTGACCAGGAACACATGTCCTTGGTCCAGCTTGGGCTGGGCTTGGACTGCCTTGGGTTAGTCAAGATCAACTGGCAGTGACGAGAACAACAGGTGAACTGCAAAGGCAAATGAGCCTGGGCTGCCAGGGCTGCCAGTTATAGATAACGATGGATGTTCAGATGTGAATGTGAAAGCAGAGACTGTTATTGTAAATATTGTGTAATAATGTTTAAAGTGTTGTCAGAATAAACCAGTCGACAAAACCAGACGCCGCCTGTCATTCATTGGATCCACGAAGTATAGATAATTGTGTCACACAGTTATCACTTTTGGTTGCCGTGACCCGGATGTGAAGTTGGACCAATGAAGAAGGCGGAACTGATGGAAGATAGAGAAGAGACAGAGACAGACACAGATGACGGAAAACGCGGGACTGCCTGGTTGTCTTTGGGTAAGAAGCAATTGCTTGTTGAACCCCTGTCTATTTCCATCATCTGTCCATGTCTGTACATAGTGTTAGTGTAAATAAGTTTTTGAAAGCGGTACAGTGAATAATTAGTGTGATGCAATTAGGGCGTTTTAGTAATGTTAGGACGTGCTCTTTGTAACATGGAAAAAGTACAAATTGGCCGATTATATATTAGGGATGTTTGTGGTGAAAGTGTTCAAATACTTAACAGGGTGTGCGAGAAAGCAGTATAGATGGTATTACAGGTGATTAACATAATGCGTATTTACCACTGGGAAGAGATTATGAACTCTTATGGGGTATTGCCTGTAGATAATCATGAAGTCAGGGCTAAGAAGGTATTATGATGTGAGCAGTATGATGTATAGAGCAGGTGTAATAAGATAAGACCTCATTATCCACAAGGGAAATTTGGTTTACATTCGAGTGAGAAGCTGGAACATAGCAGTATTAAAAGTACAAAGGTAACATTAAGACTAATAACAACAGCAGGTGTAATCCATCAAAAAGGAGGCATGCTTTTGTTGGACTAGTCCTGAGGCTAAGTGCTTGATATGGCTTGATATTGTTTTAAGTTATGTTTTCCTAGGATCTGGAGTGGACGGGGTAGATGTGTAATGCGGGTGTATTACTGGTTTGGGTAATACTGTTAACTCGGGATGAAAACACGAACCCTCCATTGATTTGAATGGTCTTTATTACAGACGGGTACGTGGGATAATCTTTGGTGGATTAATCTCAAGTCTGGAGACCAGGGATTACTAGCTAAATTCAATCAAGTATGTTAAGAATGGGGCGAATTTTGAATATAGAAATTAGGACTTAAATTAATCGAATGAGGAAGAACACAACGGCTGGTCAAATGCTTGATTTGACTTATACTGGATTTAGTAAGGTTTTCCTAAGGTCTGGAGTGGTGGTGATGATGGGTGGTTAGAGTACGTTATATGAGTAAGTCCCGCGATATGTCCATTTGGGATTGCTCAACGAGCTGGCGGGCATATAGCGTTGGAACTCGAGACTAGCCCATGAGCCTCCATTGACTTGAATAGCCTTGATTTATAGGCCTTTGGTGGATTATTCCCGGGATTAAAAGGCTAGGGAATAGCCCTACTAAATCCAACCAAGCATAGTGTTAGGCAAAGGGTAGTTCTAGAGCTAAAGACATGGATATGAACACGTTAGAGGTATGAACTTTAAAGAAAAGACACAACGCAAAGCAAGGTTATGAATTTTAGTGGGAGCTTTATTCTCCTTGACTAAAGAGATTAAGGCTTCAGGGTAAAAGTACTCGGGTGGACTCTTGGGTTGTCGATAGGATATTGTATGTTGGAAAAGTAGTTTCCTGGATTATACTGCTGCAAGTAATTTTAGTAATTAAAGTACTGTCAAGTTTAGTTGAAGGGTACTGTAAGTTAAGGACAGATGATGTCAGGAAAGGGACAGGTGGGGAAACGGCAATTGGTGAATCCGGAGCCACTAGGTGGTTTCTGCTGAAGCGGAAGACGGGGATGTCGTCAGCAGATATACTATCTGCACCCCCGTGCGCAGAAGCACCAAGTTTCCTGGGACCAGCGGAAGTTGGCAGCCGTAGACTAGACCCCAAGATCTGAATGGCGGAGCAGTGCACCCTGGGGATTAGAAGGGTGTTGAAACAAGTTGGTGATTCAAGGTACATGAGCGTGCCCGCAAAATGGCGGGAGATGAGGAGATCGTCGGTAGATCGGAATGATCTGCACCTCATGTAGGGATCACCAATGTTTCTGGGACTACTGCGGGAATCCGTCAGCTGGAGGAGCGGCCCTGTTGTTTCCCGGGAGGAAGATCTGGAGAATGGGTCGTGAACAGCAATGACAATTGGGACCAGTCTACGGCAGCTGTGATCGGAGCCGACCAGAGGAAGAGAAGATAAATGAAGAATTACTAAATGTTAATCGGACGTTAAAGAATCTCGGAATCTCTCGTATACGAGATATTCCGAAGTTTTTAGGATACGTGTGTAACAGAGTGAATACATGGCTGACTTGGTAATCTCTCTCTTAAGATAATCCTGGAGGCGGATTAACTCGGTCGTAGTTAATCAGAGAATGTTTGGCGAATCTATGGTGACCAGGCTAGCAACCTGTACACAGCTGGCTATAAAAGAGAGCCATTTATAATCTGAAGGCGGTTCTGAACGAGAGGCATCCAGTTCTGAACTCGCAGTGACCAGGAACACATGTCCTGGGCCCAGCTTGGGCTGGGCTTGGACTGCCTTGGGTTAGTCAAGATCAACTGGCAGTGACGAGAACAACAGGTGAACTGCAAAGGCAAATGAGCCTGGGCTGCCAGGGCTGCCAGTTATAGATAACGATGGATGTTCAGATGTGAATGTGAAAGCAGAGACTGTTATTGTAAATATTGTGTTATAATGTTTAAAGTGTTGTCAGAATAAACCAGTCGACAAAACCAGACGCCGCCTGTCATTCATTGGATCCACGAAGTATAGATAATTGTGTCACATAGTACCAATAAAGTGATTTGAGATTTAACGCCGCTTTCAAGACTATTTCACTTACATCACGGCTGCTAGTATGATTGCAAGGAGAGACACTATTGTGGCTAAGTATTGTGGCTAAACCTGCGAGCACCGGCTGGAACTAACGAACCATGTTCGGATTGAACCAAAATTCTGTTTAGCATTTCACCCAAACCTGACTGCGTGTAGAACAGTTCTCTACTGGAGATAAAGTTTCCGAGCCCCTGTCAGGATTCGAACCCTGCGGACCTCTTGATCCGAAGCCGAATGAGCTAACCACTGCGCTATCCCGATCCCTCTTCCATTGAACGCGTGACCAAAAGACGACATTCTTGTGTGGGCCACGACAAGACACAGCAAAACTTCATCAGACATTGGAGAATTTGACAATGTCACTACAGAGCAGCAGTCGCCACGTCTTAAAATCTCTTATATCTCAAAATTATGTATACAAAGTAAAAACAGTGTGGCACCCCCTTCATTTATACCTAAACTGTATTGCATTGAGTCAACAGAATAAATGTAAAGAAACATAACGCACAATGATGTTTTTTCTGACAATTTAATAATGCAATGGTAGGGATCATGTAGATAAACGTTTCTATTATTTACTAAGTAGATTTCACTTAGCCATTGAGAAAAGTGGGTTGCATCTCCGTTCATGTATAAGTAAATTTTGATGATGTCATGTTAGAATATTTTGATGGAGAAGTCCATAACTTTGTCGTTTGTGATTATTTGTAGATCAATTTTCAATTATATTGAGGGAAAAAAGAAGGCAAGATAAAATGAACTAACTTTTCCTCAAAATTACAAATAAATCATTTGTCGAGGACATTTACAATTACCATTATGACGTATGATTTTCTCCTAAATACAGCAACATTGAAACTAATAACCCCAAATCTTTTTAAATTCGGAAAATAAATATTAGATGATAAATCTATAACTTATATAACCTAACTTCAAATTGAAATTGACAGTGATTAAATTTCACTTTATTGATTTTTCAAATTCCAAATAGACAATATAAATTTTTAAAAAAACAAAAAAAAACATAATAAAGGTTGGGTCAGTAACGGACATGAAGGAAAGTTGAAATTCAACATAAATAATGTTATTTCTTATTTTCAGGGTCATCCTAACACTTAATGAAATCCATCAATCAATTAGCTTGTAGAAACATGACCTCTAAGGAATGAAGTACAGAATTCTTTTCTATTATATTGAGGGAAAAAAGGAGGCAAGGTAAAATGAACTAAACGTTTATGAGAATTACAAATAAATGATTTGACAATGACATTTACCATTACCAATCTGACTTGTGACTTTCGTCTTAATACAGTAACATTGAAATACCACCTCAAATATTTTTAAATTCGGAAAATAAATAAATCTACAACCTGTTTATCTAAACTTCAAATTAAAATTTACAGTGATTAACATCAATTGAATGATTTTCAAAATTACAGTTAGATGGCATGGAATAATAATCAGTAACGGACATAAAGGAAAATTAAAATTCAACATAAATAATGTTATCTCTTATTTTCAGGAGCAACCTAACACCTAAATCCATCAATCAGTAAGCTTGTAAAGAAACATGACCTCTACGCTAGCATGACACATATTGACTTTCCTGTATGTTATTGAATAACAGTTGAGTTAGTAGTGAAAAATAAGACCGCCATGTGCACACACGACCACATTGTCATTTTCTCATCTTCCCGGGTGTGAGAATCAATCCTCACTTCGTTAAAAGTTAAAAGAGGTTTGTCTTGACGTTTTTTTGACAAAATAAGATAATAATTCTTACGACTTAAGCCTTCTTAACACTTAAATAACGCAAATAAGCAACGTAAAACAACATCTCACATCAGTGGGCATTTACAACTTTAGTAACGATACCGCATTGTACATATAGTTTAACCTTCACGTGTGCCATACATACATGTAGTGCTTTCAATAAAGCAGCGATCATTTTCCAAAAAATTGTTTGACAACACGACAAAAAGGTAACTTACGATGACTTTGTAAGTTTCGTGTATGTTACTGAATAACAGTTGAGTTTGTAGCGCACAATAAGACCATCTTTCCCACTGACGAACAAATTGTCATCTTCATCAATTTGGAGACGCCCCGGATGTGTGAAGTCATCTTCCCGTGTGTCTAGAACCATAACTTCTTTTCCCTGAGGATCAAACACAGACAACTCGTTATTCATGGAATCAGCAACTACAATGAATTCCAAGGAACTCAAACAGGCATCCATCGGACGCCAATCCTGAAGCCGTTTGCCATCCACAAGCTTATGGACCTCCAAAAGTAACTCCCCTGTGTCAGATTCAACCATGACGGACCCTGCATTGTTCCAGCTACACATGATGACTTTACCAGATTTGTTCCATTGTACAGATACTATTGGTGCCATGGCATGGGTTTTCCTTGTTTGCCTGAGATTTCCATTGCTGTCAAACACCTTGATTTCGTTATTGGGTAGATTGGCCACAAGAAAATGGTTATCAGCGTAACTGCTAATAACTGGAGAAAGGTCTGGGGGATTGTAGGGAAGTTTAACACATATTTTTAACAACCCTGTTGAAGGTGATGAATATATTGCCAGTTTGCCGCAACTGACACCCACAAGACATTTCGAAAAAACAGCTCGTTCTGGCATGGATGTTGACCTACGAGACAATATATGTATGTTGCATAAACCGCCATCCACAGTATAAATCTTTACTTTCATGTTATTATTGTCAAGCAACCTAAGTTTCCCATCATAGAGACTTAGACTGTTTATTGCGGGCTGCAAGGAATCTTTGCTTACTTTTGCAACAAAGTCAGTTTCATAATCGAGGAACACCGCTGCTTTTAGTGAAGCTGTTGAAGGATTTGTGATCTTTGATAATGTCTGTTTCCCCCTGACTTCAGATGAGACCATCTTTTTCAAAGAAGGAACATCTTTCATCCCGTCACCATCTGTTGTGGCTGCCTCTTTCGCAGTATTGTCCTTCATTCTGTCAGTATCAGTTGAGATCTGAGAGTTTTTCACAACCAATTTTCGATCCGAATCTTCTCTTGTTTTCATGTCCCTAGATTCCCGAGGGTTCTCTGCAATTGTAATCAAGTGATTTTGATCGCTCATTCCCTCTATAGTTGGTAAAATCTTCACAAAGCGTGGAAGGGGAACTGTTACAGATTGTTTAAGAGTTTCAACCCCTCCCTCCAGCGTTGCACTCATCATGGCAAGTCCTGGTCCCCCCTTGATGGCCATCAGATAATACATGTCTTCAAGTCTTGAACTTTTCTTTAGGCTTGTCGTCAATTCGTTAAGGCGTCTTTTATCTTCTGCAAATCCTTTCTTAGCGCTTTCCATAACTTCTTTCTTTTCTCTGTGAAGCTGATCTATGACACAAGCAACTCCCATGTGTAATTTGTGCTCAAATTCCTTTTGATTCTTTTCGATTTGAGCAACGCGTTCTTCTATTGATTTCGAAACTTGATCTTTGGCCGGTGATACCTGTTTAAGACATTCACGTACGGATTTCTGCTTAGCTGTGATAACATCTTCCAGAGGTGTATGACTATGATTACGGTGATCTTCAAGAGCACACTTAATGCACATCATACTTTGACAGTCATTGCAATAAAGCACATAATCTTCACCTTGGTGTTGCTTACAGCAAATGGTAACTTTGTTGTAAATCTCACGATCGAATTTGCCCTTCAGTATGTCATCAAGGGCGACAACTTTGTGTGATGCCGTCACACTTGCAGAGTTGTGTCCCTTAGAACAGGTAACACACAGCAAATCGTCACAAGATAGGCAAAGGTGGGTGGCATCTGATACATTTTTAGAGAGCTGACACACCAAACATTTTCTGCCTTTTATTGATTTCACGCTATGAAGCTGAACGAGACCAAGAATGTGAACATTTGTTGGAAGTTGTGCAGATAAAGGGTCTCTCGTTTGGTGAACCTTTTTGCAAATAGGGCACTGGATAATAAAGTCTTGACCCTTCTTGGAAGCAACTCCCAGCAAACATTGGTGACAGAAGCTATGCAGGCAGGGCAGAATCCTCGGGTCAGTGTACCTGTTGTTACACAGTGAGCACTGTATGTCATCGGATGTCAAGGGGATTCTTGGTGTCTCCATTCTGAAATAATAATAACTAGAAAGTGTTTTTACTCGTAAAAACAGATGTCTCCCCCATACACCATTACAGCTGAATTTTATTTTTTAACATACCTTATAGATTTTAAACATTTCAAATGAAAAACACATTCTATATATAAAACAACATAAACTGTAAGTTTTGGTTACATTGAATTTTTATTTATGGGAACTGTTAATCAATATATTCGCAGTGTGTCCAGAAAACTAACCCTTCCCTTTAAAATAACAAAGTCCAAAATCCATGGAATCACAAAAGTACATGATTTAAAGAAGTTAAACCTCCAAAAGGCACATCTACATGTTATGCAGAGGATCTACACTAATTTGGTGCAGATTGGTAATGTAGTTTCAGTCTTTAGCTCAGGAAACTAATCCTTCCCTTAAATGACAAATTCAATGGAAGGAAATAAAATAAAATATGAAACCTAACGACATCGATCACATGAACGTGAATAGCATCCGAATGTGCTTAGTAACGACACAAAGGTATTCATCATGCGTGAAAGGATACAAACTAGGAATGTAAGTTGTATTCAATTTCAAAACCCGCCCATCCAAGGATTATTACGGGACAGGGTTATCTGTCACCATCTTTAGGGGATTAGGCTTAAAGGGGCAGTAGCACGTTATTTGATAATTCTATATTTTTAAAGATTCACTGATAATTGTAAGTTAATGCTTAATGCATTATTTTGATATTGTCAAAAATCTCATTACACAAACCAATTCTCCATAGTCAGAGGACAAAGTATGAAGATTCACATAAAATCCACTGGCGGCCATTTTGTGTGAACACCTTTAATTCATTTTGTGTAAGAAAAAGGAATCGCATGGCTAAACTTTACATCATATATTTGAATTATTACTGCTCCATTTAGTTTAAATACGTTGTCTTTCAATTGGAAACATTAATTTTCATTTTCCTGACGTCACCTTATATTCATTCCCCTAAAAACGTGCTACTGCCCCTTTAAGGTAAGGATCGTTTTAAGTATAGAATGTCGTGGCGTTCTTCATTATTTTCATTAAAGCAACGTAACATCTGCTTAAATCATCTGTACTTTACATAAACAATTGCATGCTCACGACATCGATCATATGAACGTGTTGCTTGAATAGAAACCAGTATGTCGGAAGAGAATCAATACCGATATAGCTAACAAATCATGTTCTAGATTCACAAAATACATGGCCTACATGCATATATGGTGTACAGAATACAAACAATTTTTAAAGAAACTACTAATACTTAAACATTTATTTAGTCTATTTTTTTATTAAGAATATATATATATGTGTGTATTTCATTTCTTTACTTATTTTTACTGGATAAAATAAGATATATGATCAATATTTAATCACGAGGTGAATAATGAAGTTGGTGATTTTCATTATTTCAAAACGATCCAATATCCCTGGTTATTATTGTCCAGTATAAACTATAAATCATTTCTATATACACATCCGGGAGATCCCAGGAATGAAATTTGAGCGGTAAGTCAAGGTGACACATGTTGTATCTCTATGTTGACAACACAGGCAATGTCAGTATAATAAAGTTCGCTCTAATGAATCTTAGGAAGTGTTTCATTCAGATAAACGAATGTCCCGTCTATTCGAGACTTACGCTTTACTAAGGTCAAAAACTGTAACGGTGTTGTGTGATCTGTAGCATAAGCTGGTATATTATTGTAGCAGGAAAGAAAATCCAATATTTTCATGTCCACGTGGTATTCGGACCCGGGACCTCCGGGTTGAGAGTCCTACGCTCTACCTGTTCGGCCAAAGAAATATCCCTCCAGCCGAAGCCAGTAGAAAGTAGTAGACCTCACCCTGTCACATTCACCCCCTCCACAAAGTGACTCGTCCTCGAGTCAAACATTCGAGAGATATGCATATGAAGGATTTACATACCACTAAGGATACTAAGGAGGGCGGATACTGCAATCAGATACTTACGCTTAACTAAGGTAAAAAAACTGTAACGGTGTTGTGTGATCGGTAGCATAAGCTGGTACATTATAGAGGACGGATACTGTAGGCCAACTCATATAACGGTGGCTATTTGAGCTGATGTTGAATCGGCTAACACCATTTTCGTGCTAATGGCAACACTGGGGCGATCTTCGACAGTCCCTAAATGTCGATATTTTAAGATGAGTCGGTAAAATTACGGAATAACATGAATTTGATCGAAGAAAGTGAGCACGACTTACCTTGAGTAAGTTGCTAGTGTGTCATTGATTTGTGACAATAGCCTTCAACGCCGGCTGATCATGATGCCTATCGTGACGTGTACACCTGTACCTAGTGCATGACTAGGGCGACACGGCAATCACAGTGTGTCGTCTACATGTTGTATCTTGCTCCAAATAAGCCTGTTTACACGGAAGCTGTCTATCCGTTTTAATAGCTCTAACCCTGATAAAAAGGAACATATGCATATAACATCTAGTCATTCTGTATTGATCGCTCTAAAACTTTAACACAATATACATGCATATTTCATCTACGGCTACTGAACAAAGGTCGCTCTAAAACACAATATACATGCATATTTCATCTACGGCTACTGAACAAAGGTCGCTCTAAAACACAATATACATGCATATTTCATCTACGGCTACTGAACAAAAGTATGTTTCATTACTCATAATATCCCAGGTTAAATCATCATTTATGAAAATGCACCCTTTCTTCACACAAATAATTAAACAAAACTAACAACTATACAAAACTTATGTGGACTTGTTATTTTGGCTATGTTGTACAGAATGTTTGCCTTGCAAGCTTGCCTTTTAACCGAAAGATCATAATGAAAGGATTTTCAGAAAAGTGATAAATGTATTTGTCATACACAAGTACACTCATCAAACATAAGTTACAGTTCGAAAACAAAAAGATAATACTTCCAACACCTAATGTCAACATCGGAGGAGACTGTAAACTTCTTTATTGTATGTAATCACTCATCAGCGTGGCAGTGGCGGCATTGTAAAGTGATGTGCAAATTCAAAAGTAAGAAAGTGTTAAATATCCCAATGATGAAGACGCCGCTAAAGGTTGAAATATTGCCCAAGCGGAGTAAAACAATAAATCACTCACACATCAAATTCATCCAAGTAAGAAAGTGTTATTTATCCCAATGATCAAGACGCCGCTAATGGCTGAAATATTGCCCAAGCGGAGTAAAACAATAAATCACTCACACATCAAATTCATCCAAGTAAGAAAGTGTTATTTATCTCAATGATCAAGACGCCCCTAATGGCTGAAATATTGCCCAAGCGGAGTAAAACAATAAATCACTCACACATCAAATTCATCCAAGTAAGAAAGTGTTATTTATCTCAATGATCAAGACGCCCCTAATGGCTGAAATATTGCCCAAGCGGAGTAAAACAATAAATCACTCACACATCAAATTCATCCAAGTAAGAAAGTGTTATTTATCTCAATGATCAAGACGCCGCTAATGGCTGAAATATTGCCCAAGCGGAGTAAAACAATAAATCACTCACACATCAAATTCATCCAAGTAAGAAAGTGTTATTTATCTCAATGATCAAGACGCCCCTAATGGCTGAAATATTGCCCAAGCGGAGTAAAACAATAAATCACTCACACATCAAATTCATCCAAGTAAGAAAGTGTTATTTATCTCAATGATCAAGACGCCGCTAATGGCTGAAATATTGCCCAAGCGGAGTAAAACAATAAATCACTCACACATCAAATTCATCCAAGTAAGAAAGTGTTATTTATCTCAATGATCAAGACGCCCCTAATGGCTGAAATATTGCCCAAGCGGAGTAAAACAATAAATCACTCACACATCAAATTCATCCAAGTAAGAAAGTGTTATTTATCTCAATGATCAAGACGCCCCTAATGGCTGAAATATTGCCCAAGCGGAGTAAAACAATTAATCACTCACTCATCCAATGATCAATGGTTTGTTTGCTCTTTTCAGTTTACTGATTTCATACATTTCAGTTAAGCTTCTCAAGATACGATTGTTGTAGTACAGACTTAATTTGGAATTTGAACGTTTCAAACCCAAATCGCATCATGATGTTAAACGTTTGAAGCTACATAGCCAGCTACAGGACAAGCTCATCTGTATAGAAACGATCTTATTGTTGTACCTCAACACGAGACATTATTTATTCATCTTCCATTGGAGCTACAGAGTAAAGGACAATCATAACTAAATCATCTGATACCAGTATATTACTTTATTGATATATTCTTCTTCCATCGCAGCTACAGAGTAAAGGACAATCATAACTAAATCATCTGATAGCAGCATTTTTATTATAGAAATTCATTCTGTCTCCATCGGAACCTCGTACACGCCGATCTGTCCACTCTTGCAGGACACGTACAACCGATCCTCTGAATCTAACATCAAGCATGTAGGTTCTTCCAAACTCTGATCTGAAGTCTTGTGACTGACGTGAAGAATTCTCTTGGAAGTGAACACAGAAATTGTATGATCTTTTGGGACACAGTAGATCAGGCGGCCGTGGGAATCTACCACGGCTTGAGAGGGATGCGGACTTGATGACTCAATCGTCAGCAGATTACCCGACGTTTCCGACTCGAGCAAAACATGAACTGGCCCGGAGCGTGACGTCATCACCACCTTATCGTCTGCCACGTAGGTTATAGACTGCTGCTGCTGTTTCTCGTTGAACTTGCTGATCCAAGACCGAACAGCAACTCCATTCTCGTCGAACACCCTCATCTCGTTGTTGGCGAGATTTCCTACGAGAACATTTCCCCCATAGTTGGCGACAACAGGACTCCGACTGCTGGAGTAGGATTCCTTCTCTACCAGGGGAACTTCACTCACAAGTTTCAAATGTCGATTGAACTTCATAAGCTTGTTCTCATACACTGCAAACACAAAGTCGCCAGACGAAAAGTGGATAAATCTGTGGAAAGGGGGACATGCATCCCGAAGATTGACAAGATAACTCAACTGACCACTCAGCTTCATGACCTTCAACTTCCGGTTTGTCTTGTCCATCAGCAAACACATGTCCGGTGACCGGAACTGCATGCAGCTTACTTCCGGTTCTTCCTTGTCGGTCATTACTTTGACGCTAAAACTCCTTTTATATATCAATTCTAAAGGGTAATATCCTTTAACTTTCTTATTCTTCTTCTTCTTCTTAGATTTTGTTTTTCCGGGGACTGCCGTGTCACTACTTAGGGGTGTACCTCTAATCTGGTTTATAGCGTTAATAGATGACAGAGAGTCTGCGGTGACAAGTGATGCAGCTCCGTTTGATATTGTCTTCTTTTCTGATTGTGCAGGTGTGTTCTTCTTAGCATTGGTAGTTACATGTTTTTCATCTTTCGTTATATTCATGTATGACGTTTGGGAATCGTCATTTTCTTTCTCTTGAGGCAAAACCTCTTTGAATGAAATCAGGTTCTGGTCTTTTGGGACGTGTATTTCTACCTTAAAGGATGTCTGTGTCTCAGTCCTTGGTTGGTTTTGCTCTGTAACAAGTTTGAGTGCCTTCTGTAACGACTGGCCTGTCTCCAGTACCTCCAGACCGCCGGAAGTCAGAAATCTGTTGCAAACTTCCAGAATGTTTTCTCTTCTTTGTGACTGATATTTTGCTTGTTGAAGCCGCTTTTCTCTTATTTTCCTCTCATCACCAAACGCCTTGCGTCCCTGTTCGAACACCTCTTCACTCTCTTTTTCAAGTTTTGTTATCAACCATTCAGTGCTTTCTTTAAGAATCTTGAAAAACTCCTTTTCCTCTAAATTCAACTGTTCAAGTTCTGAGGTTGCTGTCTGGACTGCGTCTTCAATAACTGGCCTGCTTGATTCTGTTTTAATCCTTTTTGAAAGATTCTTCAGTCTTGCTGTAACTGCACTTTCTAAGATAGCGGAAGGGTGGCTTTTGTGCTCAGAGAGGACACACTCAACACAGATAGCTTTACAACACGAGTGGCAAAATGCCTTGGCAGGTGTACATGAGTGCACGTGACAACTTATCTCAGTTTTCTTATGGGTTGTCTGTTCTTCTAATTCTTCAAGGGAGACAACTCTGTGGGAGGCGGTGAGGGTTGAGGAGTTGTGTCCCTTTGCACATATTTCACAGAGATTATCATTACATGATAGGCAAATATGTGACGAGTTCACCTCCTTGTCGGCAAGTGAGCAAACGATACAAAACCCTGCTTGGATTCCAGCATTTACACTTTGGAGTGATGAAATGTAGCTGTTGGTGCCTAGATACTTTGTAGACCCGTCAATCAAGTTGGTTTCCTGCTTGCAGACCGGACAAGTGAAGACTTTAGGCGAGTCAACCGAAGCACTGGTGACAATACAGCCCTCGCAGAAAGTATGAAGACAGTCCACGAATTTCGGTATGTCAAAGGGGTTCTGGCAGATCTTGCAGTGACTCTCGGTGTCGCAATCTGACATAGTGGCGGGGCTGGTGCTTCCTGAAATGATACAAAGAAAAGTTGTTAGTAGTTTTTTAAAACATTATTTACGATTTTGATATTGTGAATCTGCGTTACTGAACGTATGCATGACGATAAAGTACGATATTCAAAATAGAAATAATAAAAATAAAAGAAAAAAATATGATATTCAAAATGAGGTTGAGCGTTCTGTGCAGTTGCACAGGATATGTACAGGCGAAGAAGCAGATAACAAGATCAGAGGCATGCGTTATGGCGCGTTCACACAGTGCAACTTGTAACATACAACATGTTGCATGCCACAAATTGCACAAACGGTGTTGCTTGCAACTCACCGTAACATACACAAGCGAAACTTTTTATCTAGATGCATGCACGTGTGATAAATGTATTTATTACCTACGAGGGCAGTCATACAGAGGTTCATATTTTTCATATGTTGCCCTAGGGCAAAATATCACTTTTACATTGTAACGTCACGTTATTAACAATGCTTTGACGTCACGGTTCACCTATGACGTCACAATCTATACGGGCCGGCGGCGGCTTTATTGCCTATGCTTAGAAGTAGGTTTTTGAGTATTTTCTTTAATCTGAAGGCTACGGTAATAAACAGAATATAATATTCGTGTCGATGACATACTATGTTTACGACACTCGTGCCCAAATATCAGTATATCCCTCGCTCTCGCTCGGAAAATACTAATATTTAGCCACTCGTGTCGTAAACATAGTATGTCATGGACACTCATATAATATCCTCTATGTAACCTTGTAGAAACAATTGCCAAGTTATAGAGCCGGGCAGTTTAACATATTTTATTAATTCGATTCTGCGTGACTAAACAAGTCTTTCCTTTTCGTGATCACTTTATTAACCTAGCCCTAAGGCAACATATCACTTTCTCATTGTGACCTTCATTATAAACAATGCTTCGACGTGATGGCTCGCCTATGACGTCACAATCTCATCTTCCTACGCAGAGCCTAAAAGGGCAGTTTCAAAACTGTCATTTTATGCCTTGCTGCAGAGACTTTACTTTTCTGTGCTGCTATAGTGCCCCTACAGAGTAGAGAGCAAGCACAGAAAACTCAAGGCTCAAGGCTTTTAGGCTCTGCGTAGGAAGATGTCACAATCTATACGGACCGGACGTAGCTGAGAAGTAGGGTTTGAGTATTTGCTTTGATTTTGGGACTACAGTAATGAACAGAATATCATATTCGTGCTAATGACATACTATGTTTACGACACTGCGCCTCCTTTCTCAAAGCAACCTATACTAAGGTTGACCTTAACTTCCATTCTGTAACATAGCACCAAGGTTACCAAGAGGACTGAAGATCACTTTAGTGAAAGTATGCCCTGGTGCCTAAATATAGGTATATTCCTCGCTCTCGCTCAGTAAATACTAATACTTAGCCACTAGTGTCGTAAACATAGAGTGTCATGGACACTCATGTGATATCCTCTATTCATCATTCAGGCTCTATAACAATCATGAGATATGGCTCTATAACAATCATGAGATATGGCTCTATAACAATCATGAGATAGGCCTATATGTCATGAAGGCTCATTAAATTACAATTTGGACATATAATTGAGTATAAGGTAAGTTTAACTCGATCGTTATTCTTTTACTACATTGTAGTACTTTTGCACTTTTGAATTTGTCAGTCATAAGACAACACAATTTGCCAATTAGATATAAGATGAAGTAAAATATATAGGGCCTACACATACTGTCGATTGATTCAATAGAGATATAGGATATATCCCGACTTGGGTTGTAGCTAATCAAATCATTCTCTCGCCACCTTCTCGATAAAATTTCAACGAGAAAATGATTTTGATTGGCTATATCCCAAGTCGGGCCGTGCGATCGAATCTAGCTTCCGAGCCCAGGGTACAGATGAGTGGAGTTAGCGTTACGACGTTCTGAAACAGGATGCATATAGGCCTATATATGTATATATACGTACTTCATGGAGAACGTAGCCAATATGCCTATGTCATAAGTACGACAAATGTCACCACTATATATAGGCCCACATGTTGCAACAAAAGTCATAAGCTAAATATATTCTGAAACTGATTATCAGGGCCTTGTGTTGCTATCTAAGCTTAAATTGATATGCAACCAACTCGCCTTCAGCCTGTAGACACTGGGCGTGATGTAACACATTCATACATAGGCCTAGGATAATATTATAGTCAGCTGTCTGTCGTTCTGTTGATCGCGAATCTTTCTTACATTTAGAACTGAAGACAACTAGGGCAGACGAACGGTTGACTGTTCGCGAACAAGTTTACAAGCATAACCGAACAAAGCTCGTCCATGCTTCACCACAAGGCAAGCTAGATTACGTCCTTCTTGCAGATCGAATAAACTTCCGGGTCACGGGGAGTCATCATAGCGGTGTCTCGTTCTCTTGTTTATGTGAGTATTATTTGATTTGAAGACATAAAGACTTGATAGGAATGACAGTGAGTGTGGATGTGGAATATGTACAGATATTTACCACTGAGGAGGCTATAGGATATTCAGCTCACGTGGCTTGTGGCGAGTCGTCGCTCCATTCCGTGCTGTAAGATCTAGGTCAGTTGTGTTAAAAGCGCGATACTGCAGCCTCGATCTTGGTCTCGCCCTCTCACTGCTGTATTATCTCCTATTGTGTATCCTTATTTGGCTTTAATGAACTTGAGATGAATTTGTCGTAGATTTAACCTTAAAAAGGCTTTAATTAGACTGTAATGCTGGTGCGGCAATTTAATTGTTTGTTATTATGTACGTGTTAAACCGGAAGTAAACAAACAACACTAGAATATTACGAAAGCTAGCCTCTCTCTTTATGGCAACTCTTATGTACCAAAGTCAGTCATATTGTCTTTATAAATAGCTGTCTCTATGTTTTTCTGAATCTCACCTCGTCAAATTTCGTCTATAAAATATTGATAATAATAAAGGGGATTTCATTGCTATTTTTTATTTCTATAGACCTATTCAGTGAATCTAGAATTTGGACCTTATAGAGATTGATTGAAGGCCTAATTAAATACACAGTCAATGAGCAGGATTAGCCAAACATAAGCAAGTGAACTTGTCTGTTCTGCTTAACCGTCATTCAATTAAATATCTTGCTTAACTAGGCTATGTGTCGTCGATTAAATCAATATTTGGAAAACACATACAATCTCTATCATATATGTAACGTATTTCCTCGAATAGACGCCGGGTCTCGTTATAGGACTCAGCGTGTAGCCTATGTCGCCGCGTTATGGTACAACCTATGGTTGCAGCATGACTCGGAGAGACGCTGAGACACAGGCCATACGCTGATGTAGTAGGATGATGATGGACATGATTTATGACCTCTACTATGTTTAAAACATTTTAAATTGAAGAAACTGACCCATTTATTGTTTTTTAGTGTTTTATTGACGAACACAATTATCATATAAAAAGTAATTTGGGTGTAATTATTGATAACGAAATTCTCACTTACAATATAAATGTAAATAACGCGACAGTTTGCTTTGACTAAACACCTAAATTTTCTGTTTTAGAGTACTGCGCCAAAAACGTAAAATATGAACAATAAAATGATACATATGATAAAAGGAAGTGAGGTGTAAAGTTTATTTTGTGCCCAAGTATAGCAAGTTTACGTATTTGAAACAACCTTAAAGCGTAGCTCCCGGATAATTTAGACTAATTTATCCAAGCCAAACTGTACGTTTATAATCATGTTTTCATAATATATAGTTCATATTATGAATTTACGTGAGGTCATTGGAATTTTAAACTAATCAAAAGAGTGATTAATTGCGATTTCAAAAATAATTATAAGCTTCCTGCTTCGATCGTGTTGTTCCGTAGATTTTACCGGAAGTTACGTCAACTGTGGAAAACAAGAGTGACGTGGCCGCCATTACTAACGTAAACAACACCACGTTTTATTTCAGTGATCACGTTCTTGTCGTTATTGGCCCATCAAACAAAGTTTTAGTGATTACATTTTAATGTCTGCTGTATGAAAGGATATCCTAAGTGTAGGAAAAGCTATATGATTATTTTGGCAAATTTTATGGAAACTATTATCCGATATATTGACAATGTCATACTCGGAAATCTGCTGGCAGTGCTGCGGTCTTCACTGTTTGACTCTGGTGAGTTAGTCGTTGTGTCGCTTTTCCTTATATGTTATCATCTGTTTGTGTATGGAATCTTTCATTTTCCTTCTTCGTATAAAACTTCCTTTTGCGTGTGTGAAAATATTTCAATATTTAGCCTTGAAAAAAAAAACATCACCTGCCCGTGGCTCTCCGTATTTGCAGTATGTCGCCTTTGGTTTGTTTTCGCCGCATGCATTTCTTGATAAACTGCATATAGACGTCCCATTTACATCAGTGTACGACAATATACGTTGTAAATATGATTTATCGAATTTAAATTTTGTTGTCCAATTTCAAAATCGTGATCTGGCATCACTCACTAAAAATAAATTTTACTATTTACTTACTTTGAAGCCCATGCAAACAATGAATGAAGTAATATTGTCTTCGTTTCAATTTTCATAAATACATATATTATTGTTTATTGGAAGAATGTGAAACATAAAATGGAAATATTCATTTGGAAATAAATGTGACTGAACAAAATTTATATTTATCCAGTGATTTCTGGGACAATGATGATGTATATGTTTTAGTTATGTTTATATGAATTTTCCATGATTAACAAATATGAAGCATTTGTTAAATATAATTGAAACTAAAACAAAATCAATGCATGTGGGGTTTTTACTCAACTGTTTTCTTTTAAAAATTCATTTAACATAAAAAAATATTTCATGTTCCATATTAAAAATTGTTTGTTATTTGAATGAACAGCACATTTATTTTCTTTATTTCAAACTAACATATGTCATATTTTCTTGAGCAATCACTCAAAGTAATAATGACAGGTATAAATATTTGGAGTGGCTTTTCTGGAAAACATTTATTTATTTATTTCTGTACTCTGATATCCCCTAAAAAATTATGTCACCTAAACAGGAAAGACAACATTGTACAAATACAGATAAATACACATATGATAATTGGCAAAGTTATTTGACTTTTCCACAAAAAGATTTGACTGTAACAAGAAAATAAGATTTCAGTTATTTATAAATTATAATTATCATATGCAGTTATTGATACATGTACAAATGAAAAGGCTTGTTTGATTTTTTTAGTATTAATTGCAGACTACTTTAGGAATTTAACAGTTAAGTTTGTAAACTATTCAACAACAAAATAAAAAAGTAACATTTTTAAAATAACTATCATTATCAATAATCTGTTATAAAGTTTTCCTATCAAACAATCAATCTGCAGCAGACAAGTCAAAAGCATTTGTTGCACAATTGTTCTAAAAAATAAATATTGACACTTTGATACCAAACATACAAACTTCAGGATCCCCTTTGTCACCTATCAATAAATATTTAATATAAAAACTTTACTTAGATTTAGTTAGTCACTTAGACTGGAAGACTTAGAGCTTCATGATATCCCCCCAAAAATTATCATTAAAAGTATTAATTTGATATACAAAATATCTTCATTTCATCAGTCAGTTTTCTTGTTTATGTGAAATTCAAAAACATTTAATTTATTAACAAATATATGTTTTTACCAAGAGGTCTGAAACAATGATCAAAATATTAATTGAATTACAGAATATAAGGAATAATTTTATTCTATTAATATCTAGTGTATGTGCATGTATTAATTCAGAATCCAGAACGATTTTTAATATTATTTTTACAGGCAATGCTCAATAGAATCCACAATTAGAAAAACAGCAATAAAATCAAATGGAAATTTAAAAAAATGTGAATGCTATGTGCATATCCCCAGAAGTTTAGCTATAAGAAGGCGCCAACATATTTAAATTTAATATTTTATAATAAATAAAATAGTTATTGTTAATTATTTACCTCCATGCAAAAACATTTTGTGTCATGGAGGGGACTTGAGGAAAAATATTCATAATCAAAACTTTCTGCGGAGGAATTTCGAATTTATTTTTTGCAAAATGTTGATATTAATATATAATTCTAATATTGTAATAATTCTATAATAATATCAAATATGAAATTCATTTAATAAACAAATCTGAATAATTTTTGTTGTATATTTCCCAGTTTACAGCAGAGTAGCATTTTATTAACATAGAGAAAAATTTCAGAACTATTTTTAATTTCAAAACTCTGAACTACAGTATTATTGACTGAAATCGTTGATATTTAATATCAATTACTGATAAAAACACTTATAAAATGCAGATATAATCAATCTAAATTTTATTTTGATAATATATAAGATAAAGACTTCGCATATATCGTAACATGATCGGTAAGTATTATGATATTTATAGATATTTAGTGAAATTGTAAAATTATTGAAGGATATTCTGGACGATTTCACGTCCACCTGTTACGACATTGCAATGCAATTCATAACATTGTTTTGATAACTTTTCTTTATTTATACGTACAATGTAAAAAAAACCAAAACATTTCTTATAATTTGGTATTTCCTGTCGGTGTTCTGATGAAGTAGTCCTCAACCTCCAAGACAGGGCGCCTTCCCTCCGATTGTCTCTCCGGTAATTATATCAGTGACGTCACGGAGCGAATTATCGCTCTCTGGAGCTAGAGTCCGGACTTTGGTATCGAGCTGTATTTTGCAAAATCAAACTACAAAAAGACAGAAACAAAAGACGCAATTTCACTGATAAACAAACCCACATACATTAGAAATTGTTTATATTTAAAAAAAACCGATGTTTTCCTAGATGTATTTGAAGTGAAAATCGCATTGTTTCGCTGTACGATTCCATTGAAGGGATTCATTTCCGGGTTGGTTAATAGATAGTTATAAAATGTTATGGTCAATGTTGGGGTTATTCCTTTCAACTATTGCTTCAGAGAGTTATTTACAGACATTTTGCAAGTTTTTACATGGATTTGTCAAGTGGTATGGCCGCTACAACCCTCGGTGATTATTTGTCTGTCAGTGCTAATAATACGACAGACGCCATTTTGCGAGCCGTGTTTTCCACAGTTGACGTCACACATTCCATCGGCAACAATCGAGATTTTTCCGGTCTTTTCCGTAAAACAAAATGGCCGACACGTCAAAAAGCGACGTAAACAGTACAGTTTTTCGCCTTCTTTTACGATTTTCATGAAATATACTTGATTGTGATGGCAAAGAGGTGTATTGAATTGATCGCTTATACCTTATCAATGCGATTTTTACGTCTTCGAAATGTACATGCTAAGCATTGTGAAGATATATGAACAAAGTTGGAGCAAAATCACCCGGGAGTTGCGCTTTAATATATAACAATGTTATATTTGGGATTACACTATCTTGAATAGTACAGATTCTTGTACTTTTTTCGGACCGAGTCTCATGCGGGATTTGAACCAACACCCTCAGAGTCAGGCAACAATTTGAAGTGTAAGAGAATTTGCCATTATTGCCCCATTTTAAAGTTGTGACCTAGACGAAATTTCCTACTAAAAATAAATAGAAGTCGGCCTCAAATAGACAGTGTCACACCGGAGGTAAAGAGGGTCTGAAAACATTGACGGTATACTATATATAACGTTACTGAGAAAATTGTGACCTTTTTCTTTACGCTGTCAGCAATTCGAGTTTTCACTAGTGATTAACACGCTTGTGACCCTTGCTTAACGCGTTACAATCGGTCAAATCGATGTATTTATTAAACTTCCAATTGAGAAAAATAAAAGTTTCTTAAGGAAACGCAGTAATCTTTCGTAGTCGAAAATAGGGTTCTTCTGATCAGTTTTCATGAGAAGATTCGATAACACGTGCGTTTCCATAGCAATTGTGAAATTGATAAAGCCTATATGAATACAATAATTTTAACATAATGAAAACTGAATGTTAGCACATAATTTGGATTATGATATATATATACCTCGAGCAAAATAAGTGAAAAACATGAGATTTACCGTATTTGTTAGATATTCGACATAAAATTATGACATTCTTAGCAGATTCAAATACTTTATATGCAAATGATTCAAGATAAGACCGAAATCAGTCAGCCAATTATTTCACGATATATACTCTAACATCCGCTGAATTGTTCAGGTTCTCTGCATGTTGGTTCTCAAAAAATACTTGTGCACAGTTTAATGAACCCTTTGTTTCCAATTTGCAAAAAACTTTAGTCTGGGTTGAATGACCGATGACAGGGGATATAATGCAAAGAGCGTCATGACAGTGTCACAGCTGCTAAACAATTCCAAACAATCTTCGAAATTATCGAGTTGCAACCGAAAAACAAAATTTTAGATTTGTCTTATTTGTTTCATTGGAGCTTTATGCTGGATACTTTAAAGAATATCAATATGACTTTGATGTACATATCAAATATTGAATTTTACTCGAATTCAAATTATTTTTATTTTGTTGATATACTTTACTAGGACTTGCATAGAAAATTCGCTGCTACATTGTTAACATTTCAAGCTGTTGAAATCAAACGAATTTTTTTGTTAATTGTCTATATCAGAGGTCTTTTTAAAAAATCAGAAACTATAGTCGGACAAATGATATCAAAAGAAAATCCATCATTCAAATTTCCTATGTGATACAGGATACGAATTAATAGCAAAATTAATAGAATTAATAAAGTTAACGAATCGACATTCTCTTAGCTTCCCACAGAGGCAGATCAGATCAAGTCATGAAATGTTGAAACAGACATCGGGAGAGAATGACGAATCGAAAGCAGGTACCTGTGTGTTGTGCTATGTAATACATATAAATATTTGTGTGTCATGACATGTAAGTCGTATTTCTTATTTTGCAGGAAAGACCTGCCGGAAAGTAAAACACTTAATGAGGAAAGAGCTTCTTGAAACTTATTATTGGAAATATAGATGGAGAGGAATACAATCGTGCCTTGAAATGTTTCACAAAGCACTGAAACAAGAAAAATATGATTCACGAAAAGAACTTAGACTTCATGCCCCAAATTACCATCGTATCCAAAAGCAGTGGAAAACAGCGTTCATGAAGAAAAGCTCTAACATTTAAACACCTTGTATCCTTCATACAACAGTTTTTTAGCGAACATGGCGACTACAGACAGTGTAGATGTCTCTGCAAACTCATACAAGAGACTACTCAACAAGTGTATAACGGTGTTATCGGACGGTCCTGGAGACACTGGGGGTGATAACGGGTACTCAACGTGTTGTATATGTCGCATGAGGGGTGACGTCACGCCCACGTCACATCAATGTCTTAGTTGTGGGGACACGTTATGTGAGACATGCCGCAAAGGCCACAGGTCGTCAAGTGCCACGCATGCGCACGTTGTGCTTACAATTTCGGAAATAAGAGAAAAGAAAGTGAAAATTAGACATGGAAAAGTGTTTTCATGCGAAAATCACAAAAGGAGCTTTGAATATTTTTGTGGGTCTTGCCAAAAGGCTTTGTGTCCAATTTGTCTCATCTCAAACCATATGAGGCACGAAATCTCACCTCTAGATGACATAGCTAAACAACGTCGAAAACATTTATCAGAACTATCGCAAACCATGCTGGATGATGTAGAAAATCCCAAATGGAAAACCAATACGTTTCACAGACATAGAGACATTCTAGATTCCATTGAAAAAATGACAATGATGAAAGTTCGTGAAAAGTCACAGGCTCTTATAGACTACATTCTACAACAAGTACAGGATCTCGTCAAACATGTGAAGCATCTCTTCGATGACCAAAGACTGGTTCTTGAACGCCATGAGAAGGAGCTTGAGGAAACCCTTGAAGGGGCGAAGACAGTAGCTGAACTCTCCAGGAAACTCATTCAAGATGGCTGTGATGAAGAGGTAGTCACAGTTGCTGATGACGTAGGAAAATGTCTTGACGTTCGAACTATGGCTCAGTTACAAAATAACGTGATAGAGCAGGTATCAAATTTGAAAACACCAGTCTATGAAATACATTGTTCATATCCACAAACTTCACCTTTAACTGTCACGGAAGCTTTTATTGAAAGAAGCCTCTCGAAACCACCCGGTGTTGCAGAAACAAACACTTTGATCAACGAAGTAAGCAATCCTGATGGCAACTCACAAGATAGACGTTCTGATTTGAAAACAGGTACAAATGGTACATTTGCTCCTCCAGATGAAACAAAAGGTAAACCTGCTGGATCTGACAACGCCGGTAATAATTCTGAAACAGTTGTTCAGTTAACAAAGGATGACCACGCAGTTGTTTGTGTAGATCAGCAAGTTGCAGGTCCTTGCACAGAAAATGAAGTAACGGTTTCAAGAACTCGAGGGGATCAATCAACAATACCACCTCCTGGTGCCTCAGATGCTGTTGACGGTAAACAGGAATGTTTAAACCAAAATGAAATTTCTGGGTCAACGGCCCGGGGGAATATTCCTGTTTCTGTCAACGAAGATTCAGACGTCAAAGTAGTGTCTTCGTCAGAGTGTAATAATGATGATGATGATGATGATGAGGAGGAGGAGGTGGAGGAGGAAACCAGTGGTCTGGACATTGTTGACAGCAAGTTTAAGCTCCTGCATTCAACAACAGCTTCTTCCTTTAAACCTTCAGCGTCTTCACTACTCCGTGATAATTCCGATCAACAGGATCAACATGATGATGGTGAGGAATATTCTGGTGATGATAAGGAGGGGGAGGATGGATCGCAGGATGGAGATGATGTTGATAAGGCGAAGGAGGATGGACAGCAGGATGGCGATGATGTTGATGAGGCGAAGGAGGATGGACAGCAGGATGGCGATGATGTTGATGAGGCGAAGGAGGATGGACAGCAGGATGGCGATGATGTTGATGAGGCGAAGGAGGATGGACAGCAGGATGGCGATGATGTTGATGAAGAGGCGGAGGAGGATGGACAAGAGGATGGCAAGATATTCCGGGTAACATCATCACTGTCAATTGTTGGTGATTATGGTCGTTCCTTGAGCACTGACTGCAGCTCCGAACAAACGGATGAGGTATTTGAAAAGGACGATGACTCTGTGAGTTCGGCGAGATCATCCTCTGTTGACAAGTCCTCAGCGTTCAGCCCTTCTCCCATAGACTGTGATGTCATTCCTTTTGATTCGTTTCCACAAGTTTCATTTGGGAACTTTGCCCCAAAGTTCTTTGTGCCTTACCTTGATCGGATCAAAGCAAAGCGTGACGCTCAAAATGCTATGTGTCTCATAAAAGAAGGAACTGTGACACTGACTCAACTGACGAATGAAGCGAAAAAGCTGATAATATTGGGCATGTCACTTGTTGGTGAGGACAAGGTGGCGGTACTTGATAGTCAAAATAACAGAGTTCAACTTTTCAATATGTCTGGTAAACTATGTAACAAAAACCATCCGAACAAACTCACGGAGTCCTTTGCACCACACAGTATTGCATGTGTTGGAAGTAAAGTTATTTATATTTCAGGTGCCACGGTTTATGTAACAGACACGTGTCTAGGCTTGTTACATCAATTCTCTCTTGGAAGCTCTGGGAAAGAGAACACTTTGTTACCACTTTGCCGATACAAAGAGAATTCTGTCCTCATTGCTAATCTCCCAAAAGACAAAATCAGTATTTACAACATCAATGATAACAAGATTGAAGAGAAAGAGCTTGTTGTCCATGGTCCAATCGTGGCAGTGAGTCAGTACAGAGACAACTTCTTCCTCTTCAGTTCCTGGAGTCAACCAGGCTTTGTTCAACTCATCAGTGCGACAGGTGCCCTAGTGCGGGTCTACAGACCACGTGGTATGGTCACGTGGTATCCAGAGGAGACATGTGTTGACTCACAGCTCAACGTGTACGTTGCTAGTCCAAGAGATGGGAAGATATATGTTTTCGGCACTGATGGTGGACAAATTTATGAACTCGAGTGTGAACTTCTGCCCCCTTCATGCCTCGTTATGAAACCAGACAACACTTTGATAGTTTCTGGCTTAGGATCAGTGCTGCACACCTTTAAATGTACGTTTTATAAGAAGAGTTGAGCTTGCTGCAATTGTGCATTCTTGAATCTATTTCTCAGGTGTCGGCGATTTCCATCTTGTTGTCATTTCCAGACCAATCTCGTTCAGATTTTTTTTTAACTCCTCTAAATAATTTGTTGGAGTATTGTTTCACAGAAGTGCTTGCTGGTTTATGTTACTCCGATTGGCTGCTATTGAAATATGGTGTCGTATCGGTCTTAGACACAACTCTTACTGTTCTTGCTGTTTACAGTTCTGGCTTGGGTTTATACAAATAAACGTGGCGATGTCAACACAATGACGTCACTCTTTTGTTTCCATGACGTCAAACAAATTGCAATCATGACGCCATTGTCAAGAGGCATACATAATCAAACGTAAATATCACTTTGTGAATAGAGTTTCGTTTTTCTTGGATTTTCTCACACAAGATAGAGAGCGGATATTTAGAAGATAAATAGTTGCGTTTGTAAAGTTTCCGTGATTGATTGTTATTGCCGTCGAATTTAAAGTAAATTTGCGGGTGTTAATAGCAATGAATCCCGGAAATTTTATAAACGCAAATAGTTATCTTCTAACAAATGACAAATAAAAACACTTTTTTATTTCACGTCAGGAGAGTAAATCAGGGTCGGGAGGAAATAGGCTCGGCCTAAAGCTTATTCACCAACAAACTTTAAAACCTTTAATATGAAATTTTCAGTGATAAACTTGATGCAGGCCCGTAGCACCAGTTTCCTGAGTGAGGGGGCCCAAATTTTATGCCCCCGAATCGGAGATTCCGGGGGTATATTGTTTTTCACCTGTCCGTCTGTCCGTTTGTCAACAAAAACTTTAACCTTGCTCATAACTTTTGATTGGTCAGAGCTAGGTCTTTGATACTTGACATATGGATCCCTTGTGATGAGATCTTTCAGATGACACTACATAGTTCATATGACATTTGACCTTGTGACCTTGACCTTGACACAGCGAGCAGTATGCATCCCGGGGCATTCGTGTTTCACAAACACATCTTGTTCCATATTAAGGCTCATACAGTAACTCGTATGTTGGAAATATGAAATTTATGTTCATGAAATTGGTGCATTTTTCATATAAACCATTATCCTCAGTCATTGCAAATAGACTAACTAATGTTCTATCAAAAGTTATTATTTAGGATAAAACAAGATTTTTGTCTGGTAGATATATTGGAGATAACATTCGAATGATTAATGACCTACTTTTACATACTGAATCCAAGCAAGTTCCAGGTACGCTTTTATACTTTGATTTTATTCAGCGTCCTGGTCCTTTATTTTCAAAACATTAACAAAACGGGATTTAGTGAGGGTATTATTGAATCTATGAGCATATAAAGTCAAGTCTGATAATAAATTGAAAAATGTCGCCCTGGATACCCATTGAACGCGGCTGTAGACAAGTGGATCTCCTTTCACTATATATCTTCCATCCTCGATAATCCAGCGCTTTAGTTCCGATAAATCTACACTACAAGCCCTGGAAAACTATACCTGGGTTTATCTCAAACCCAATTACCTCCCTTTACGAACATGTTATCCAATCAGAAACGAAACGCAGACACCAAGTGCGTAAACAACTTAACCGTTCGCGACATCAAGTGAGTGAGTGAGTTGGGGTTTAACGTGTTGTCAGCAATTTTTCAGCTATTTAACACGTGGATGGTGCCATCCAAAATAGAGTAGACAGATCAGGGAGAAACGGAACGAATGTGATGAGGGAAGCGACGGAAAGAAAGGTATAGTTAGAGGTAGAAAAGTGGTTTTAGAAGTGATGCAATTGTTTGTTAAAAAGCAAGCGTTTAACTGAGTCATTGCAAAGGGAGATAATTGGGTTTGAGGTAAAACCCCGTTAAGTTTTCCAGGGCTTGTAGTGTAGATTTAAAGCCCTGGATTATCGAGGATGGAGACAACATGACTTTACTCCCACACTCACTTTAAAATGGCGACAGTCAACATGTTCTTTACAAACTGTGAAAGAAAAACCCCTTTCCATCTATAGCTGAGTAATTTATTCGACCTCAGTTCCTTTTGTTTTTGACATAATTTAATGTTGACTGTGTTTAGGAATATGTTCTAAAGTGAGCATAAACTAACATGCCGAGACGTATATATAACGAACAAGTTATTTTGTTATGAGGGCTGTGTATTTTCGCAGCATAGAAAAAAGAGCAAACGTCGTTTGTGTTGTACGTTCGGTCATTACAGGCGGGGCATATTTGGACGTGAGGAATAGTCACAAAAACTTTAAGGTCGTCCTCAAAACCATTTTCTAAAGATACTCCTCCTCAAAAGCACTTTCTTGAATTTTATTAAGCACCTTGAAAACTTGGCTCCTCTAAGCGGAAAGAAATCGGGAGTCCTTTTCGTAATAGAAAGTTAACTGAGTCCACTTCATTACAATATGTATTTTTGTAAAGTAATGTAGTTTTTTTCTGTCCCAAATATCGAATACTATGAATAGCATCTTATCTCTCTTTAATTGTTGTAGGCTGAACATGTTCTGATTGTTTGGCCGAATCGGACTACGAAAGTAGCAAGCGTTTTGAAATGGTCTTTGTTCATAGGCATGATTGTATAAGTATTTACACAGGTTTCTCAAAAGTTTTGGTAGTAAACAATGATTCATTTTAAAGTAATTAGGATTTCAAACAATAGACAGATGGTATTATAATATTTTTCGATCTAATAACATTTTAAAATGTACAAACAAATAGAAGGTGGTATTCATCTTCGATTCCTAAGTTACAATATGGACAGATACGTTCTTTTACACTTACGCTTTTCCACTTTCCTTCATTATAGCTTAGTCTAAGTATTCCACATCTAAATCTAATCGATATCTTACGGATTTTACTGTCAACTGACTTACTGATGAATATTTTTCAGGGGATAAAAGGCTTTTGATTTCTCTCAATCTAAATAAATTTAGATCAACAGTTTTTATATTTGGTCATACCATATGACCAAATATAAAACCTGTTGATCTAAATTTATTTAGATTGGATTTCTCTGCACATAAAATATCTTATGCTGTTGTCTAAAAGACTTGTCCATGATTGAAAAAACATATTTATGGCACCTGATTTGAAATCATTTATGAAAGCAATTTTATCACCGACTCTCTGTGAAATCATGACATAACCATGCGAAAAAAGTATAAATCTTATATATATGAAGCAGCATATGTATTATATCCACAGTTATCATAGTATAGTTTTATATTATAAACTTTAAAAGGAATTCTGTCCTCACCCATCCGGATTATCTTTATTCAATATTTCAAAGTTTTACACAAAGCATTGATAAAAGAGGGTACCGTCAACACTCACTGTAAACAATAGCGATTGGGTTGTGGACCGACATTTAAGAATCTTTTACATGCTAACAAATGATTCCTCTCTGGTAGAATCAAATTTATGCATTCCCCAATCTCTGCCCCATATAGCAATAAAAAATACTATGTTTTTTTCAAAATAGAAGAAAGTGATAAATTAAAGATAATTGAAAGATGGGAAGAAGAAACATTGATTATTGCAAATTGAAATAATATTTTCATTGAGCTCTTGAATGGGGCAGTTGCACGTTTTTAGGGGGAATTCAAGGTGATGTCAGATAAAATAAAATAAATGGTTCCAATTGAAAGACTATGTATTTAAACTAAATGAAGCAGTAATAAATCAAATGAATAATGTAAAGTTCATCCATGCCATTACCTTTTCGTACAAAAGGTGTTCATATACAAATATGGCCACCATGCAATGGACTTGATGTTAATCTTTATAATTTGTTCTCTGAATGTGGATGATTGGTTTGTGTAATATTTTTAACACCAACAAAATTATACATGTAGCATTAACGTACAATTATCAGTGAAAAATTCCAAATAAAAATGTTCATAAAAACGTGCTGCTGTCCCTTTAAACCGTTCTTGAGCCTTAAAGAGGCCGATCGAGCCTCTTTCTGAGAAATAAGCTTTAGATCGGGAACGAGGCTGTTTTCGAATAGCGCGTCATAGTTTTTAGATCTATAAATAGCACGAGAAAAGCCCCTTCCCATAATGCAACGCTATATGTAAACAACATGGCTCGTTTGTGTCAGGTTGTCAAATGAATTTTGGCATTTATTTATTTATTTCTATGTCTTGCTCATTCCAATTATTATGACTTGGGGGTATACGAAAAAACTACAACATAAATTGTAATATCAAAATATTTCAATATTATAAATGACATAATTATTTATATAAATTTCCATTTATAGATTTCTTGCTTATCTCTGATGTAAACAAAGTATTTTGTTTGGATAATTATTTGTGAAATTTCTTTTCCATTTTAATGCAATATTTAATATCACAATATTTCAATATTAATTAGAAATGAAAATTATTTACATATATATTTATCAATTTATGGATTTCTTGCTAATCTCAACCCGACTCATAGTAAAACATTTTTTCTTCCAAAATATATCTTAGTCACTTAAATCACATGAAGTTTTTATGTTCGAAAAAGTGCAATACGGACTATGTATATTTCGGAGTGCGACAGCGCTGACGATTTTTTTTATATTCGATGCGAATCAACTATTCTTCTCAGTGTCACATTGATTGAGTGTCATATGTAGATTTCAATAAACAATCTGTTTGTCTGTCAATTTTCTTATGCAAACATTATTAACAAATTTCCTACAAATTAAACATCCAAGTAACTACAACACCGACCAAACAATCAGCTGACAATAATCCTAGTGGTCGCCATTACAAAGGCTTCGAGTTCGATCGGCTTTCCTCCGCCATTTTGAATTGTTTGCATTGCGAGAAAACAAATGTACTGTATCATGCTAATTCATTGAGTAAATCAAGAAAAAATAAGTGATTGATAGAAGAGGGACCCCAGCAAACATGACGTTACTGGGCCAGTACTGGTTTCATACTGGCTGATAAAGTTGGTAAAGGCATACAGGCAAACGGTACAGAACCAGTACTGGTCCAGTATCGGCTTTCCTGAATCGGGCCAATTAAGGCAGAACTGCAATGGTCCAATATTGGCAATACGGTACTGGACAACTGTACTGGTCCAGTATTGGCCCAGTAGAGGCATAACACTTCCTGTCCATAAGCATTATGGGATTTTTAAAAGGGCCAGTACTGGTCCAGAACTGGCCCTGTATGTGGTTCCATATTGGCCCAGTACTGGCCCAATTCTGGCAAGCCATTTCCTGTTAGGGAATTCTGGGTATTAATTAAAACTGTCGTCTGCATTTGAGAGTTTACAGGGGAAGACAACATTCAGGTATCCTTTAAATGTGAGTTAAAGTTATAACATTTCAGATGATTTTACTTGATTTTAATGAATCTCTAATACATTCTGTAATGTCTGTCTAACCTTATTTTTGTTTTGTATGACAGGTTTTTTTGTTTGATGGTTTCATATCATGATAATGTGGGCCCCATTTGTAAGAAAAATCACAAGTTCTTATTTTTGTATTTGCATAAGTTGTGTATGTTTTCTTAGTAGGTTTGCTTGATGAAAAGACATATTTTTATGTTTTAAGTCAATAGTTTTGATAGTTCTTTTGACAATCAAATGTTAACGTCAGATTTGGAAAAGTAAAGTTGTTCCAACATTAATGCTATTGCTCCATGTTTACATAACATATCAGCATTTAAACAAAGGGATGAGTAATCAAAAGTCAGAATGATTTAATAAGCTTTGACTTCTTTAGTATTAAAAAATGCTATGTATAGTGTGTACCATTAATAAATAATTTGAAACCATAATGTTTATTGTGTACATATGTAAAGGTACCGGGAAAGTAATGGTTGAACTTAAATCAGCCAGTACTGGCATGGTATCGTTCTAGTTCTGGAATGATACTGGCCCAGTACTGGTCCGTTAAAGGGGCATTAATGGTTAACCTAAATTGGGCCGGTATACGAAATTATACTGTTTCAATAATGGCCTGATGCTGGCCCGGTACTGGGCCAGTACAGTGAGCCAGTACTGGGCCAGTACCGCGCCAGTGTGCAAGTTGGTACAGGGCCAGTACTGGATGCCTGAATTGGGCCAGTTATGGATGCCTGTATCAGCCAGTAAAGGGCCAGCACTGGCCCAGTTATGTCATGTTTGCTGGGACATGTTTACACGTGATGCATAATAAAAGTTATCAGTTAAGACAGTATTTTGTTGCAGTAAATGCCAGTAATGCATCTCACGCTCGTAGCTCCGATGATTGGCTTCATTTCACTATGTTTTTCTTTTTGGGGGGCGATACACTTTATTCTTTATCAAATTGTTAAATCATGAACAACTTGAATGATAACCTCATTAACATTTTGAATTTTTTGAAATTAAGTGTGAAATAATCATGTAAAAATCGTATTTATTAGTTAACAGGAATGTCCTCCGTGAATTTCGTTTCCACAAACAAACAAAATCACCGCTCGATGTGCTTGTCAGTGGCTTTATTTATTTTCGCAATTTTTTTGTTTTGAAGGGCGGATTAGAACAAATTACCAAATATGACATAGTTATTAACATAAAAAAAATAGAAAACAAAGTCGAATATATAAAATTTGACGCGTCGTGTGCAAAAGGGAATTCCCTCCCGAATATTACACGTTTCTATTCCCTAAGTCATGGGCGCCGCCATCTTGGTGTCACGTGACCGTCCGCCATTAAGGTGCTGAAGAAAACGTCAAACGGCCTGACGTCAATGGGAAGCGGCGTAAAACTCTTCGCTTATCATAACCGAACAACTTGTAAAATCAAGATTAAACGATTAAATTAATATTTTTAACATTATATTAATTGTATTAACTTATTGTAATTGCAAAATTCAAACATTTTTCATTAATAGATATTAATATAATAACTCAAAGATGAAATTCGCAGTTTTTGCTATTACCAACATTTAATATAATAAATAGTGAAAATAGAAGATACAAAGATTTTTTTCAGGATGAAGGAAAACTTTTTAAGAAATAAATCAGAATTATTGATAATATCTAGTGGATTTGCCAGCGGCAGTAAGATTAGCTTCAATACCGCTTGAATTGAAACAGAAATTCCTTAAACTGTAAATAATAATGTGCAGGCACCTAAACTAAAGAAATTAAATTAACACGAATTTTTTTTTTTATATATTAAAAATTACGAAACCCATCTTTATTTAAATGTTTTGAACAACTACCTTAAAGGTTAACTCAATTTTGTCAATATAAGTCTTCGTCCCCATTATCGGAGAAATACAAAACAATTTACACTTTATAGTTTTAAAAATCTAATATTATATTATGGAATAGATGAACACTAACATATTAATTTTACGAAAAATTGTCTTAATATCGGTTTAAGCCTAGGAAAAGGGGGAGTTATATTATTATAGTCTCATAGTCATAAAAAGCATTTGATGAACTGAATATTGTCTTCGTTTACTTGCATGACATTCATCATCGGCTAACAAAATATCGGATACGAATGGATGGCTCTTTGTAAACTTTCATTTGGCGTAAACAGTTATAAAATAAAAATATGCTTACATTATTGTAAAAACTTCCATCTGTAACTTCCAATCGTCAAAAGAATCTGTCATATTTTGAGCAAACTCATCAGTGATATCGGACAACACGCGTCGACCCGAAGTCGCCTGAACTTCGAACAACTTTAATTTATCATGAAATTAATTCTGCAACAGGGTAGTTTAAAAATTGTATGTTGCCAAATATTGTGATACTTATTGCTTGCATAAAAATGTTGTCATCATTTATATTTTTCAACAAACTTTGGCGGAGAGCTTCATGAAAGGAGTCTACGATGTTTATGTGTTTGAATATCAATGTTGACCCACAGTGCAGTCAGGGGAATGTAGGAAGCGGGAAAAAATATAAAAAATTATATTTATGTTAAATAAGAAACTTCTATATAATCTCTTATAAATGCTGATACTTTAGAAGAAAATTATTATTGATATGGAGGTGTGTTATGCTCTGATTTTAGTTAATTAGGCCTTGTCCATGGCTCGGTCTATATCAATTGTCTTTTTATAAAGGTCACATCATATTTAAGTATTGTCCTACAATATGTCTGGGAAACATAAAGAAATATATCTAACACATATTACTAATTTAGGCGCCCCCATGTTAATTTCCGTCCTTGAGTCGGTATCAAATTAGCATGACGCATGAGTTGCAGAAAATGAGTCGTCGGAAATATGTCGTATATTAATCATAAAATATTTCATAGTTGCGACAATAATAATTAATTTTGTACCTTGACTTTGTTATTGTTTGAAGCTCAAAAAGTTCTCGATACACATTTTGAACAATCCTTTTCAGCTTGTCTCCAAACTATCCTTTGAACATAAATTGGAATCAACAAGATTGATTTATTTCCTGATATACCTTGCTGAGCTTTCCTTTATATAATCATTTGTTTCTTTAAGAATATTTCATTCCGAGTAATACCCGAACCTCGGCCAGTTTTTCCGTAGGCCTATTTAAGTAATGTTTTGGTTTTTATTCAAATCATTGAGATTGTGAGGAAAATGTCCGAAACTGAAATAAATAAAAAGTGTAGGAAATTATACCTATTTATCATAAATATCTTTATTTTATATATAGTCTATTTTTTTTTAGTTTATGTTAGCATACCCTTAGTAAGATTTTCCCCGGACACTATTATTTTTAAATTTTTTGGAATTAAACTAACGTTGAATATTTATATTGGTTTATTTAGAATTTTTATTTTCCTGAATTCTATTTTTTATATAGAAATATTGAATAATGATTTTCTATTTATTTTTGTATTTTTTTTCGTTGTGGCATCTATTCTAAGATATTTCTCTCCTCTTTACAAATAAATATTGGGAACAAAAATGTTTCTGTATTTTATTGTTTTTTTCTATTTTGTTTAATTATCTTCGACCCCCTTATAAAATTCCTCTGACATTTTCAGACATTTTCTTTCGCGTTTCCCCTTATGTTTTGCGTGTAGGCTTCACCCGGCATGATATCATCACGCCGATCTTCAGCACCTCAATGGCGGACGACGTCAGCGCCCCTAGCGATCAAGAAGGATAACTCTAATCGTTGCGTGAAAAAGAAACGTGTTATGTGGAACAGAAAATAGCCGCTCGATCTGGCCCTTTAATTATGATGGATGCAATTAAGACTGCTCCGCAGAATCTTTCAAAATTACGCAAGATTATTTCAGTTTATTAAAATAAAAATGTTGTTACCAAGTTGACTTTCACTTATCTAAAAATATGTTATAAAGCGTGATAAGGAAGTAATTTGTTTGTTTATAGTCAATCCTTTTTTTCAACAACTTTCACTATAAATTTCTTACCGATTGGCGCATGCGCAGACACCCACTGTGACCATGATCCGGTCTGTCGATTATTGAGGCTCTCGTAGGAGCTTTAATAGAATAGTTTTGTTTTTGCAGCATCCAAAGCGGCACTGTTTTGACAGATTCGGCAGGAGTGGCGATCGAATTTATTAATCTCATGAAATAAAACGTGTATCTTACTTATTATCATATCTCTTGTATTGTTTTATCAACACAAATATAGAAGAGAATTTGAAGTATGTAAGTGTCACTTTTCTATTTGTTAGAAATAATATTGTGTGATGAAATACATTTAGGCCTACATCTTGCATCAAATTTCGCTCATATTAGATCTGTCATGCATATAAATCAACTGGTTAAATAGGACTAATAAGGTTTGTAAAACCTCCTTGAGTTTGTAATAACAATAATTCACATAATTCAAATAAAAGATAATTATTTATTTGAAAAATATTGATTAAAAACCAAGCAAAAAGCAATGCTTGTTATGCATATATATATATATAATTATATATAATATATATAATTATATATATAATTAATTATATATACACACTCAAAAAAAATTTTCTTTAGAAACATTTCAGTTTTACAAAAAAAAATTGTGTGTGGTGTCAATTTTGCTCATTCAGATAAAAATAGAATATCAAGGTTAACAATTGATATACTTTGATAGTATAATTGTAAAGATCAAACATTATGGTCTTTGGTCAAATTGTCTATTAATTTATGATGGATGCCCAATCAAAGTTCCAAAAGTTGCAAAGAAAAAGTGTTTTTACATAAACATTATATAAAAGAATGATACTTAACCAATGATATTCTGAATACTAATAAATTATTGTACAAGATAAGATATGTAGAATAAAGTTGATTTCATATCTATGTCGCATTTAAATAAGCCTCTGGCTTGTTTGTGTGTCCTAATTCATGTATCATTAACATGAATAAATATGTTAAAACCATATCTATGTCCTAGTGTTTGTAAATATACAACTGTCATAAGTAGATTCCTAGACAGGGGGAAATAGTAATCTCGATGATGTGAGCATTTTCAGATTAAAAACATTCAAACTTGCATACATTTCATCATTCCCTATCCCGTTTAAATACTAATTATATACATATTGTACATTATGTATATGCCATGACATTCAATGAGTGTGTACAGTGTTTGATTGCTTAATATGAGATGATTGTACTGAACAAAATGAAGTAAAAAGATTTAGCAAATTTTATATGTTTCAAAAGACATCCCAGAAGGAAATGATATTCTTTGCCAGTCAATATAGTGCAATTATAATATATTAACTAGATAGAAAACCAGTTTCTTTCAAGAAATGGGAGGAAAGGGGGATTATATTTCTCTGCCATATCATAAAGGAAGATGGAAGTATACTCTCCCTAGAACATCTGAAAGACAACTTCAATATTGATATTAATTTCCTTGAATATCTCAGCATAAAGAATGCACTAGCTGAATACTTCAGTAGGAAAAGTATTACTGTGGGAATGTTGGAAAACAGACAACTACATCAAATTCTGCCTTTTAACATAGGTATGCTGAGCAGAGGGAAGAAAAGTAAAAATTATTATCAAAAACTGTGTAAATTTATCTTTACTAAAACATCAGGTCAGAACTTCCACAGACGGAATGGGAAAATATTAACTTAATGCCCAACAGATGTACACAAAGTGTGAATTTGAAATATTTCCAGTACAAAGTCAATCAGAATATTCTAACAACTAATAAATATCTACATAAAATGGGTTTGATTGATTCACCACGATGTACATTCTGTAAACAGACACCTGAATCTGTCCAACATCTACTGTTTGAATGTGACATTGTATATGGAGTGTGGAGAGAGTTAGTAGCATGGCTTGGAACTTTGTGTGAGGGAAATATTGAATTAAAACTGGAAAATATTCTTTTTGGCTTCAAGGGAAAAAATAATAACCCTCTAAATGTAATCTGCCTGATTGTTAAAAAAAACCATCTAAAATATGAGCAGAAGAGATATTAAGCCAAATTTAAATCAGATTAAAATAGAAATAAGAAGATACTACAAATCATGTAGATACATTGCTTACTCAAACAATGAACAAACCAATGTTTTTGCATTCTGGTCATCCCTCCACACCCTATTATCATAAGTTTATATAGTGATTTTGATTGATCTCCTAGAATTAATCCTTTACAACCTTGTCTGCAGAAATCAGGGCCATACAGTTGAACACTGGACATTTTGTCTTACATGCAAATTGTCTCATATTCATGCTTGTGAATTTCTTGTTGTGTGATTTTCTATTTAGCCATGACATGATGTGTACATGTAATATGTCTTCTTGGGAATAAAAACATAAAAAAATTAATTTTTTTAAATATGTTTTTGTTTTAATTGTTCTATATCACTTTGAGAGCGTGGTCAAAATTTAAATCTATCAAATTTAAGAATTCAAGAAGGTTATGAGACAATAAAAACAGCTTTTTAAATGTACCTTCATATGTATATACCGGTAATGAAGAAAGCTCATGCTGGATTTATTATTCCTTTCAGAAAATAAGCTGCTATTATATTCCTCATTATTTGCTATGTTTGCATTTCATTTGTTTTCATTTTGAAAGGTTGGTGTTTGTGACAAATTTTATAAGATTCTCTCCTCACTGTATAGTAAATTATTAGGTTATGGAAGGACATCTACTGGTCTTTTCGGTTAGTTTGATTGCAATATATGTACTAGGCAGGGTTGTGTCCTTAGTCCCCAGTTGTTTATTGTTTTTATATATAAGTTAATGCAAGGTATGGAACAGTTGGGGGCTGTTGTTATTTATCAATCAATTTACAATTATTTAGAAAAAAAGTATTTTCAAATTATTTTGGATTTAATCTTAGATTGTTGTGAGCTTAGTCAGTTCAGTGAATGTTGAGCAGTATCACATTTATTAAAAACATTTAGTTACTCAAAAAGTTATTTTATGCCTTGAAAAAGGGATTCGAACTTCAAAATGATCGAAATGAGTTTTCAGTCATCTCGAGAAAATTAGTTTCAACAAGAGTTACGTCCCTTTTGTTAAACAGGAAGCAACTCCACAACATAACTTGAGTGGTTTCAACATGCACGTTTGATGAAGTCATGCAAAACGTAAGGAGGATTATTGAAATAACCCAGGTTACATGCGATTAATTAGGTTATAAACTACTGCCCCATATTCCAAAGCGGATGCATACTGTAGAGAGACTACGTTGCTTTGTTGGAAATTCAGTCATTCTGTCAAGGTAGACTGAGCTTAAAGGGAGACTGATCGGACTACTATACTCAGGCCTGGCAACACTAATCAGCCAAGGTAAGGTCTCGTTATACAGTTTTTTCCCCCATAGACTCCAATGTTAAATTGCCACCCGTCATTGGCATGTCAGTCCCATACGACTGAATAAGACCACTATCGACCAATACCGGCAGTAAGATGAGCAAATTTCTGATAAAAAAATCAATGAAAAAGTATACCTTCCCCTTGCAGGTAATGAGCTACAGCCAATTAAATATACATCTACAGAAAACCATGCAAGGAAATCCATGTGATTTTGGACCCGGAAGCGACCGAACAGCTTCCCTTGAGTGGGTCACTTGACCTTCCGCAATTGGCGTAGAAATATATGAGTGTTGCAGGCTGACAGTCAAGTATATAGGCTATTTCTAAAAGAAAGACTTACTCTAATACCTCAAATAACTTTTCTTTTAGGGGTAAAACACTGTCAGACCTCTATTTGCTATCTGAACTGGGAACTCTTTGGCCCCCGTTCACAATGAAAAAACTGTATAACGAGACCTAATGAGAGTTCGAGAACTTTTTTTAGTTGCGTAACGCGGTCACGAGACACGAACTGGGCACCGCCCGGCAGCTGTAGAGGATTTCGTAACCTCGGGTTTCGTAACCTAAGTGTGATCGTACAAATAAAAAATAAGATTTTTACCCCAATATCAAAAAGAATTCTAACGAAAGCACTATTATTTGATAAAGCCTTCAGTATAGTCAAAGATCCGTCGTAACACACTCAGCTTTATTCTCAATGGCCAATTGGGCTACATTTTAATAAAATGATTTATTACAAAGAGGATAAACGTAGCGAATGAAACTTTTTATGTTATTGCATTTTCATATCTATTATTATTATTATTATATATATTATTATTTTATATTTGCATTGCTTTTAACAAACTCTTTCAAATAGAAGAATGATTTCTATTTTGTATGATTTGTTGAAAATAGTGTACATCGTTTTGAAATCCGTGACCGCATCTGACACCGTAAACGGCAAAAAAGTCACGAATTTGCCTAGGGAAAATCACAATATTTTATGATAGTAATGCTTACTGAAATGTTTGGTATTTCAAATAAGTTCTGTGTGTTGAAATTAAGTTGACTGATGATAGGCCACATGATATGATTTATCTTATGTTGTCTTTGTTAATAATATTTATCATTTTATAATTTAATAAATATTGAATATCACAGTTGTCCGTAATTTGTATTTTTGAAACCGTGTTATGTATATCTTTATTTGGGAAATCAGGATTAAATAAATTCGATACTTTTGTTGCAACATTACTACCAAGCATTTGTCCCCTTTCTTCATTTCATTGTCCGAAAGGATGAATTTTCTCTGAGCTTTTAGTGGTTTAAATGTTGATAGCGCTCCGGGATATAACAGTTATGTTACAGTTGATGGATGGTGATCTCACAAGAAAAGGCAGTTTATATAGAAATACAAGAATGCTTTTTATGACAGAGCTTTTAGTCAATTGTTTTAGGTAGTTGAGGTGTATGAAGGACTGTGACTTTTCCCCCGATCACCGTTGAGGCAGGATATTCAGATATTTATAGATGCGATATTAGTCTTCATTCTATGAATATGATAACGTCGTTCTAAGTATGAATAGGTTTGTGATTTAACAATCATATAACAAAATATGAACAAAAATATGCCCCTATCATCCTATCTCTTACATTTATTCAAAAATAATTATACTTATAATATACTGGAACATATGTTTGTCTCATTATTCAGTGAAATCATGTAACTGAGTGATTGGTATAATGGGGTTTACAAAAAAAGCAATTTTCTCATCTAATAATTTTTATGTTATTTTTCGTTGTTAAATGACATCGTTTTTTATTTGTATGATAAATTTAACAATAATGCAGAGGAATATATCGATGACACCGTCTTTGTCATTCCAATTTCTAAAATGCCTCTCAAATAAGTTATAAATTTAACAGTCTGCAGTTACATCTAATACACATTAAAAAGTGCCTTGAAGACGACGAGGAATCTGCCATTTGAAGTTGTGTATCAAAAAGCCGGATGTTACAGATAACAGGTGTGAGGTGTCAGTTTATTGACGTCCAGTGAGTCTAGTCATGTGTCGTAACAGGTCATATAAATGTCGGGCCTTTGCTTGATGGCGCCGTCGTGTCTGGCTTAGTGGACAAGAAATATACACAATCGACGCTTATTATTGTGTAATTAAATGTTATTTCTTTCTCGGGCACAATGTCTAGTTTAATGAACCAATGAAGTTGAAGCCACTGGTGCATGAAGATGTTTTGATAAGACTGTAGGCGTTCTTCCATGTAGGCATAAGTGAACGCCACCATCTGACCAATGAAAATTTTATTTCTTTCTCCGGCACAATGTCTAGTTTAATGAACCAATGAAGTTGTAGAACATTAAATATGACAAATGAAAATTTTAAATGAATGATAGCTTTTCCTCCGGACACACTCCCAAACTGTAAGATTATACATTATTACATAGATTATATACATGGATCATCTGAGCAGGTTCGTTATTAGCCCTGCTGGAGGCGCTCGCTAACTCTCAAACTAACCAGGTTCGTTGTTTTCTTTCACTGAACATGTTTTATGTTAGGTACCGATGTAAATTAACCTGGTACTATGTTTTATTTTACCATTGTTTCATTGAAAGCATCTTTCTTCCCAATTTTGCTATGGTCTCTGTCTCTGAGTAATAAATCCTACCTCGAAAACTTTTCGTTTAGAAATTTATCTTATCTTTATAAAAATGAGTTATAAAATTATCCCATAAGATTTCGTCTGACCCAGATCATTTGTTACACTGTGAATTAATACAGCTTCTTTCTTGAAACAGGTATTTATTACCGCTGGTTTCAAACCCATAGTGGTAAATATGCGTTTATTCCCTATAGTATTCCATGATCCGTTGAGCAGAAGAGCGTTTAATTCCAGCGCATTGTAGTCGTATAACCAGTCGAACTTTTCCCAGCATGCAACTGCAAAACAATAACAAAGTCAAAGAGCCCGTCCTGGCGTTTACTCAATCTTAAGGTTTTTCGCAGATCCGATCAGTCTCCCTTTAATTAGTTCATCTAGTAGATCTATGAAGGCAGTAGCCGGAATACGAGTTTATATTAGATGAACTAAGCTTAATGAGTGAGTTATTGTTATAAGTTTAAACCAGTTAGTATACTGGCTGGCGAACAATTATCGCCACGTAACAGTTATCGCCACCACCTCGCTGTAAGGCATTTGAGCATTCTTTCACATCCAATACTTCTATTTTCCACCAAAGGACTTCTCCCACTTTCAAATTATTACCAATAAAAAAATTCACCAAAAGAATTTAATTTTCCAGATGCCACGAAAGATAATTTTTAGCACGTGGGAAAAGTAAACGAGACGGGGAAGTCACGTGACCTGTCGAGAAATCTTATCAGATATTAAAAAAATGTATACATTTATATAAAATGATCCTGGCTACAGTTATGATACAGAAAAATATCAATTGTATGATTGCAAATAATTTTAGAATTGTTTTCCTAGAAATAATCGTGGTCAAAACTGGCCCACTTTACGGCAATGCAGTTACTTACCTTCACTCACTGCTACGGCGTGCAAATCAAGAAAACAACAAACAATGAAATAATGCAGCATATATATGCCTCAAAGAATTCAATTTCAACCTGAGATATAGTTTTCTTTTCAATAATTATTTATTTTGCCGCAATATTTCACGTCTACCCGAAATCGTTTGGTCCTCGCTAAACCGCTTGGATGCGGTCCGATCGAGTCGGGTGCTTGTCACTGACAGTCGGTAACTTTGCCTTTCGGGGGAAGGTAAATAAAATCAGATTAATAAATATAGATGTGTCTTCGTTCAAAGGATATGATATTTCAGTACCACTGACATTTTGCAAGAATTTGGAAGTGAATTTAAATTTTGTGAACTGATAGCGTATGTTGGCGATAACTATTACGGTAAGGTGTTACGAAACTCAGTATCGGTCTGTTGTAATTTTTAGCGGCCGTAGAGAACTAGAAAATAATCTACGATTGAAACATTTATTTCCTGACAGGAAGATCCCTTATCAAGTATTGTGTAGAATATTTACCAAATTTGATTTAGAAGATAAATAGTTGCGTTTGTAAAATTTCCGGGATTCATTGTTATTCAACACCCGCAAATTTAGTTTAAAACCGACGGCGTTAGCCGGAGGTTTTAAACGCTTAAATTTGCGGGTGTTGAATAACAATGAATCCCGGAAATTTTACAAACGCAACTATTTATCGATATTGTTACATGACCGTTAGTTATAAGCATTTTAAGAGCGAACTCTATTTTTGCGTAAGGAACTCTGAGTTGATAGGATCTAACGACTGATCCATTATTGTTATAGGTGTTCGCAGCTATAAAGAAGAAGGAATTCCCAGTGTTATAGACATTAAAATAGTGTTCTAATATTGCAAACCAGTTGCACTCATAACGGTGAGATCATATAGTTTTCACTGTGAAATTTACGATAGAGAAAACAGTTATATAATTCATGAACCAACAGGAACAAACCCGACTGAACAAATATCTTAAACTCGCCCAGACCATTGTGACGGTGACGCGATCATTATGACGTCATAACCGTTGGCCTTTGTGACGTCGTGCCATGGGAACGGCATTCGAAAGAAACCGGCCGCATGGCTCAAGGCGGCAAATTAGGAGAAACTTAGCCAATTAAGAAAGTTTGGTTACATAAAACTAAAGCAAATAGAAAAGGATTTTTGGCATCTACGGGAATGCGCAAGTTAGAAAATGACAGCAACAACAGTAAAATGTGAATCGGTCACGAATATTGGGAGAATCAGAACATTTTAATGTTGAGGTGGACCAAATAATGTATCCTTTCGCGGTGATTCGCCTCAGCCAATTTGCGGGTGTTCATTGCCATTTAACACTGGCAAATTCTTCAAATCAACCAATCAGAAACGAGTATTTACCGAAGTCATGTTACAATATGCGTTTTGATATTGGAAACGAAAACGTCTAAAAAACGGCGATAATTGTTCAAAAAATATTTTAAAAACTGAAAAATTCAGAAGTCAAAGGGTGGACAACATTTTTATGCTCCATCGAGTCCATGTTTTGGTTTCCATTGTATTAACATTTGTATGTGTAAAGAGAAAATATTTGATGACGATTCATTTGCTAGGAATTATGTCAGTGTTTACTCGGTTACTTCAGTTTCATCAGTTTTTTGTGTGGCAACAACACTTATTTTTGTCTTCTTACCGGTAATTCAAGAAAATGGTTAAAACAACTAAATATTACAAGCTAATACTCAATATGCAATTACCAGAGTAACTTTTGTGTAAGTGCTTACCACGGCTGCACTACCTTGTGAAAACATTTACATGTACAGTAGGCCTGTTTTAAATTTTTAGCTCATCTGGCCTGTAAGGCCCAATGGGCTTATGGCACGTCTGGCATGGTATGGTGTCCGGTGTCTGTCCGTCCATCCATCCATCCGTCCGGAAACTTTGTTGAATTTCGACTTCTTCTCCAGAACCATATAAGGCCTAGAACATATTAATCTTTTTTTTTTAAATTACAAAGGTGTGAATGTGTGAGTGAATGATTGTCTTTGTACTTTTATGTTTTTTTCTTGTATTTCTTCAAAAAAAACTGACCATGTTCAAGACTACGTGTATATATATGTACAATGATATCAGGAATAAAAAAAAAAATATAAAAATATAAGGTCTAGAAAGTTGAAACTTGGCGTACAGACTCCTTGACTATAGTAACTATAGTAAGGATTATAAATTGTAGCTTTGGTAGCCCTGTGGCCCCTAATAAGGGCCATTTTCATATCTGTGCTCAACACTAAACTTGGCCCAATATGAGCAACATCAATATATTAAATTTATTGTTGTCCATTTGATAATATCTTCTAATTTGCACAAAATGTTAATATTTCATAAACATCTTCTGTTTACAGTGAGAAGATCTACAGCATGAGAAAGAAAAATGTCTGATTATGAATTTGATTCGGGTAAGTATAATATTTATTTTTTGGTTTTAGCTTCAGTATTAATAAATATTTTATATCAAGAACATGTTACACATGGAAAGGGCTCATTAATGGTTATGTGAGTACTCGAGTACATGTGCGGTCCAACTGGACCTCGGGAATCGAAAAGAGATTATCATTGTGTGTCACTTTATTTCTCTGTGATTTGTGGAGTTAGATAATGACAATTCCCAAGATATTGATGTCAAAATTGATTGAATATGACCAAGTTTTGCTAGAAATGAAGTACAAGTCAACATTTATGGGTATAGTGTGTAGGTTGAACAACAATAACATGATTCCTTGGGTAATAACAATCATTTTGGGTACTCAGGTCCAAGTTGAGTCTGACCCCGGAGTAGTTGGACTTGAGTGGAAATCTGAAAAAGTAGGAGACTTCTACCATTGTAAATTAAGGGTCCTGTTCACAGGGATCACTTTGAGCAGGGATTTTGAGATTTTTATCCATTGATGTTTCAAAATATCCCATTATCAATACTAATGAGTGGAGAAAGTCTCATTGCAAAAATCAAAACTATTATTTTTCTTCTAAAAAATCCCTTTGCTTTCTCTGAAAATCCCATTTTATTAGGCCAAGGGAAGATTGTTCTCCTTTTCAAACTTTGAACCAGGGTGATCCCTGTGTTCAGAATTGACAATTCTTTATTATTTGAACTGTAAGCCTACAAACTTGAGACATTATTTAATTCAGTATCTCATGAGCTGCAGCGGTAATGGCTCTATTTTTATGTCCTCCGCAAAGGCTTTCTTTCCGGGCTATATCTCAAAAACTGTTCAATATTTCTTTTACGAAACTTGGTATGTGGTTAGACCTAATGATGAAGTGGTGCCTTTTGCTAGTTTGGTTATTATTATTATTTTTTTCTTCTGGTTTTTATGGAAACAATTGGAACATTGCGTCATTTTCTGATTGAAAGTTGGAATGGGGGACATCACAATGCATCACATGCACATATTTCTTGTTGGTATATATCACTTTGATTCTAATGAAGTATTTTGATAACTTGTATTTGTCTTGTAGTTATCCCAAAGGACAAGATTGAAAAGGGAGTTCACTTCGGGGAATTAAAGTTGATGCTTGATGGTCTCAAAGATTCTCATTCTGCCGGCACACGCTTTGAAAATGGGTAAGGAACTGTTTTAATATTGTTTATACTGATTTTATCCCATGTTTAGTTTCTGGCCATCCTTTCTGATGACATTCAAACAATACACCTTTCATCATTATCATTCATCTGATCAGTTATCAAGCCACATTCTCTCATGATGTCTGATTCGAATATTCGTTTCTTTCTCGCTCATTGAAGATATAGCTGTTTAATATATCTTCCAATTTATTGTGTGATAACATCTCATTTATTTCCAAAGACATGACATTAACGATGTCATAAATGTAAGAGTGACGTCGTAATGTCAGCAGGGATGTCACATGCTACAGGTATGCAGTAGCGTCCTGGCCAGAGAGTTACCTCCCTTACTATGTTTGGTCTCCGCCATTAACAGTATGTTCTCTTCTAACACAAGTTCTGGTCATTAGAGTAAAGCCTTTCATGAAAATAATTAGGACACATCACAGGGAGGCCACAATGGTCATGTTGGTGAATTTCTTTAAATGTGTGTCGATCGAATCAAGTTAGTGAATAAGTTTTTTAAAGTCGGTCCTATTTTATAAAATGTTCACAAACTTGTAGTGATACCGTATGAATCTTCCTTTAGCTCAACAGATACCAAACCACTTATTTGTTTCAAGCAAATGTTACTAAACAGGATAACGTTTAGTATTCTTTATGTATCCCTGTTTAATTTAAAGGATTATTTTCAAAATTTGTGGAAAAAATTGAAAATCTCAAAAATAAAATGAATGAATTTTAATGAAATACAAATATGTAAATACATACGACTCCTCTTGAATGGTTATGAAGTTAAGGTTGAGATCCAGCATACCTTGATGTGCACTCCAGAACATATAATTGTATTAGAGGTGTAACGATACGGCAATATATTATAATATCGTGATATATCGGTCACAATATATCATATTGTATCGTAGGATGCGTATCGGGATACATAAAATAATGATCCATTCTCAATGTAGATGCTCAAAATTTTGATATATATATATATTAAAAAGATATTTCATTATGCACACAAGAACCTATTCTAAAATTTGGAAATTTGATTATATTACGATTACATCAAAAAAGCCTCTTAAATTCTAACTCAAGATAAATTGACTCCAAAAGTTTGTGAAATGATCCAATGACCATATATCAGGAGATTATATGTATTGGGATACGTATCGTATCGTGACCCCTATATCGGAATACGTATCGTATCGCAACCCTCTTGATCGTTACACCTCTAATACATATAGGCCTATATCAGTTCTTCCTAGACGGGCTTGGTGTCCCCTGATAGTTTGAGAAGTAGGGTACTTCTCCCATTGCAAAGGGTCCAATCACCATCGGCTAAATAGACCCCTTTCGCCAGTGTTGAAAATAAAGCCTGTCCGACAGTCCTTAAACTGGCTACTTTTTGCGAGGACTGGTTACTTTTTGGTCAGGACTGGTAACTTTTCAAAGATTTTCTTGATTTTCCCTTAAGGAATTTACCAATAAAAGTTTAGGACAGGGTTCCAATCTATTTTATACACTGCTTTAGCTGATCACTTAGGAACAACACTGCTCATTGAATGACCATTTAATAACCAACTGCTGATGTATAAATGTTTGAAATTGTTTTGATATTTTCTCCTCCCCAGCTGTGTGGTTGTCTGGTGTGAAATGAACAAGAGGAGATATTGCTTCAAGTACCAACTGCCAGAGGGCGCCACTATCGATGAATCTTCAATATCCATTAGAGAGGTGGGCCAACAATTTTGATTTCAAAGGGACAGTCCTATCAGGATAATATTTTGTGTAAAAAAATATTTCTTGTGCACTCTATTTTTAGCTCATCAGGACTGAAAGTCCAGATGGGCTTATGGCATGGCCCGTCGTCCGCCGTCCGTCCGTAAACTTTTGACACTTTCGACTTCTCCTCATGAACCATACACATTAGAGAGCTGAAATTTTTTGTACAGGTACCTCAACATATGGAGATTCTAATTTGTAACTTTGGTGACAAACTTATGTGCAGACTCCTTGGCCAATGGGGATTCTAAATTGTAGATTTCATGACCCCATGACCCCAAATAGGGTCACAGGGGTCACAACCTTAAAAACTTATTTTCATCATCATCTTTAGCTCCTAAAGGTCTATTGAGCTGAAAGACTGCATGTAGACTCCTTGGCAAATTGGGATTCTAAACTGTAGGTTTTGTGATCCCATGACCCCAAATAGGGTCACAGAGGTCACAATCTGAAAAACCTATTTTTCTCCATTAGATGACAGTCTATGGCAAATTTGTTTCTCCTTGGATATTTTAGTGTGGACTTCTTTCACTGTCTGATATTGGCGATCTAGAAAGTGTTGAATAATAATAAATCATTTGGGTAGGGAAATTTTATTCCGAAATCGTTACATTTGTTTTGTAATTTGTATATAGGTTTTCTTGCAATAGGTAACATCAGTTTCATTTTTAGCTCATCTGGCCTGTATAAAGCAAACTTGATATGATGCCTGATGAGCTACAGAGCCAATGGCTCTATTTTTATGCCCCCGAATCGGAGATTCCGGGGGTATATTGTTTTTCACCTGTCCGTCAGTCCGTCTGTCCGTTTGTCCACAAAAACTTTAACCTTGGTCATAACTTTTGATTGGTCAGAGCTAGGTCTTTGATACTTGACATATGGATCCCTTGTGATGAGACCTTTCAGATGACACCATGACATTTGACCTTGTGACCTTGACCTTGACACAGCGAGCAGGATGCATCCGGGGGCATTCGTGTTTCACAAACACATCTTGTTTAAGTTTTCAAATATAAATCAACAAAAATTTTATCCCCAGTAACATGTTTCAAATTGTTTGTGTTTTATTCATGTTTTGATATGCATAAACTGAAATATCCCTTAAATTTCCTTACCACAAAAAAACAGATATAAGTTTTTTTTTGCTCTTCTATGTTTATCTCATCTACTTATTATCGTATATATTTTTGTCCCCCGCCGCAACGCGGAACGGGGGACTATGAATTCAGCGGCGTCTGTCCGTACGTACGTCCGGATTCTTGTTAACTCGATATCTAATGAACCGTTGGACCAAATGTCTTCAAATTTGGTCACACCCTACATTGGGGGATTACGCAGACACCAGTCACTTTGGGTGACCTTATTTTCAAGGTCATCACCACACTTTGACCGATTTTTAAACTCTTGTTAAGGCGATATCTCATAAACCTTTTCACAAAAAGTCTTCATATTTGGGAGCAACCTACGTTGGGGGATTACACGGACACCAATCACTTTTGGTGACCTTGACCTTTATTTTCAAGGTCACCACTTTAAACACTTTTGAAACATCTTAAAACTTATGAACTTTGCACCAAATGTCGTAGAAATTTAAATGTGGTCACATCCTACATTGGGAGGTTGCGCAGTTACCACTCAGTTTTGGTGACCTTGACCCTAACATCAAGGTCACCACGGTACTTTGGCCACTTTTGACATTCTCGTTCAAGCGATATCTCTTGAACTGCTGCACCAAATTTGGTCACAGACACCAGTCAGTTTGGATGACCTTGATTTGATGACCACTCTTGTTAAAGCCATTTCTCTTGAACCATTGCACTCAATGTCAATCGGAATAATACATTTGCTTAATGTGACAATTATTTCAAGTATTTCAACGGCGGGGGACATTGCCACGTTAGTTGCAAACACTTGTTATCAATGTTACAAGGTACAGAAGGAGCCTTTGTTTCACCTAGTTATAACCAAAAACATATTTTGGATCTGATATCAATAAGCATTCACAACTTAAATGTTTTTCAAAAACTATATCTGATTATATATCATTTTTTTTCTATCGAACTATTTTTTAGCGAAAGGATAAATAGAGTTGCTAGACTGTCATTCATCACAACAGCAAAACTTTGCCTTCCGATGCCTAACAACTATGATCTTAGTTATATAATAAATCTCGTGAAGACTTCAAGTGATAGAGTGTCATTTTCACTCGTGGTTTCACTCCACTCGATGAGATAGAAATGATATTTGGCAAAAACAATGAAAGAGTCTATATATCTTACTAATACAACTTTATTGATTTTATCTTATAATGTAAGTTAGTTCTCAAACCAGCAATCAATCATATCATTTATGGTCATGTTTACTACCCACTGTTTGCAAAGTGGTTCTTTGAGAAATTCTATAGATGAATTAATAGGTCAATAGTTCTAAAACCCCTGAGAAACCCCTCCTCCCCTCTCTTTTAAGATAGGAGTTGATTTTAACTAGCCAATTGTTAAATAGCTCAAATATTGGTGAAACTCAATATGTCAATGATTAAACTTTGTCAGTTTTCAAAAAGTCATAAGAGTTATCTCCCTTTGTCTTATTATTGATATCAATGTTCAAAGTTGTGCTAAAATAAAAAGTTTTTATGACAGGGTACACTTGATATGTTAGAACTGGACTTGTTCTCAGGGAATGCAATTTTTAATATATATATATATCTTTTTATTTCAGAGATCGAAAGGCAAGATGAAGATTTTTTTCAAGAAGACTTCAGATTTCAAACTAAGGAAGTAATAATGTATGATTTAGATACCAAAACAAAGTTACAATCATGCTCCTTTATATCAGGGATGGGAATTTTTAGCTGATCAGCTGATTTCAGCTGTTTTGTCTTTGTCCTTACAGTAGTTTTATTCATTGATTTCCATCCTAGAAGCTTAATTCCATGCATTTCAGCTATTTTACAAAAACTCTATTCCCATCCCTGTTATATGCGTCACAATCAGAAAAATATGAAAATGATTTAAATGATTCAAAACACATTTGCTGTTAGATATCATACATTGTAATTCTATCAGTTAACTTTTATTTGTGTAACAAAGTTACATAAGACAATATTTCAGTAAATCAATAATTCCTTTAAGCAGATAACACTCTCAGTACTCAGTAAAAATGACAATATTAACACTACGAGGTACAGAAGTTTTTCGTTTTTCCTAGCAATATCATTCTTTATACTTTTCATGTTCTAGTCAACATCGAATGTATTCCTGGAAATATCGCAATGAGCAAAAATATGTATTTGCATTTGGTTATGTTATATTATAATGTCAAAGGTAAAATAACTCTCTTTTTGTTAGTTTTACAATACAGCAAAAAATGCTTAATTATAAAATCCTCAAGTCATGTTCTGATTTCATGGGGAAGAAATATTTCAGAAAATGTTAATATTTCCTGTTAAGCCGATTTAATGACTCACCAAATTCTAAAAAAACTGATATTGTGCATACAAGACTACCAAAAACAAATGTATTGAACATTGAATCTCATTCAAGGTATTTTGATCTCTAAGTATAAGTTTTTGATAATGGATCAAGGTACCTGCTAAATATTGCATTTTTGAATTTGTCAAGTATTAGAAATATATCATCATTAGGTATCATCATTATCACCTCATAAACTGTCAAAGATGCAATATAAGGTTACGGATCGAGCGTGACATTAACTTTGTGCGTCACATGACTGCAGGTGTTGTATACTCCTCTGAGAGTTGTTGACGATTTTTCATCAAGACAGACATCCAATGATTGAGGGCAAACCAAAGCACCTTTGAGCAGCAATCTCTGAGCTGGATATTTTTTAACAGGACAGAAACAGTATAGCATTGTTCATTATCTTTGTGCGTCACATGACTGCAGGTGTTGTATACACCCCAGGGAGTTGAGATTGTAAAAGATGTGTCATCAAGACTGACATCCAATGATCGAGGGTAAACCAAAGCACCTTTGAGCGCTATTGGCGCTATACAAATAATTAGTAGTTTAGTATAGTGTAGTTTAAGTTTACTTAATAGAATCTCAATATCTTGTTTCATTTGCTTTGAAATATATTTTCTCCCAGATGTTTAGAGCAAGCCAACCAAGTCACACAGAGTGCCAAGCGTATTTGTTACATTTTTGTAATGTTTGTGTTTCTTAATTTTTTTGTACTTAACCAACTGAATGATAGAGAAATGTATGTATGATGTTCAAATTGAGTGTTAATGCTGCAGCAAGAATATGCAACCTGACAATTATTTAACAACACCAACATGTCTTTACGGCAAAAGAGATATAAAACCGGTAAAAGAGATATAAAAATGTAAACATTAGACAAAATGTTAAGCTATGGTACTGTCCCCCAACAAATTCTAACAAATAATATAATATACATTTCATTTTATTGAAATTCTATGTATAAAGGTGCTGTCAGTAAACAACTTTGGTCATTCTGGAAAAATAAATTTTGATAGTTACTTGTAATTAAAGTCATTCTTCTGGCAGATCTGATTACGTTTTTTTATTAACTGTCCTTTAACACAAGACACTTGTTCAGAATGTGAGAAGAAATAAGGAGGCAAAACTTTAAAAAATGTATTCAAAGTTCTTCCTTTAACACAGCTAACTACAGTTTAAACTATTACCATCTATGTCAACAAAGTTAGTTTGTATTCAACATTGCAACACAAGTTTTATTGTAGATTTCCTGGTTTTTATATAAGAATGGCATTTAATTGAATATTTTATCTTGAAAACTGTTTCACATGTATATCAAATGTGATGCCTTAGAAGAAATGTCTACATATACTTATACATGTATATATATGATAATGGTGACTTCTCCATATCATTAGAGGCTTAAAGGCAAAGAATGATATTAAGCATTGTACGAAATCAATGGTGAAATGATATCTGATTTAGGACATCTCTTGATCGTACACAAATGATAGCCCACACTGTGGTTAATAATACCTAAAACATCAAGGATGCTACAATATACAGAAAGATCAATATTTCTCAAAATAAATGAATCTTGATAGAATCAAGTTTTATGGAAACTGTTTATCGGCACCTGTATATCAAAATAAAATGATTTTTGTGATGCTTTGAGGATATTTTTACATATCTTTATACAAATTGATGTAATATGGCTTCACATTCACAATAGGCGTATTCTCCAAATTACGAGCATCTCTAACCATTTGTTATCCAAAATATATTGCTTTATCTTGCTTTTTACTTCTGAATGCCCACAAATGAAAACATTGTTGCCATCATATCAGTTTATTTGATGTTATCAAATGATATTGCTGGTATAACAGTATTGAAGCATGAGCTTCTTGTAACTTCATGTTTATTACCTTCCATTTATGGCATTAATCACAAACTATTAGCAACACAAAGTGATATGGCAACAATCATATCTTTTAAATGTTTTTACTTAAATAAGATATTGATTTTGTACTGCTGAGGTCACAACTTTAATAAGTTTCTTTTAATAAAAATAAACAGATTTTTTGTAGAGAAGTTGTTTTGTTGTGGATGGAGGGAACACTTCCTTGTAGCTCATCTGGCCTGTAGCACCCGATGGGCGCATGGCATGGCATTGCATCGTGTCCATCTATCCGTCCGTCCATCCTTCCGTAAATTTTGGGCATTTTCAACTTCTCCAGAAGCATAAGGCCATGGGGCCCCGCTGGCAGATACCCCTCACTGTACTAATAGAGACAGGGTCTATTACAGTATAGGTAGGGGTATCTGCCAGCGGGCCCCATGCATAAGGCCTAGAAAGCTGAAACTTTGTGTACAGACTCCTTGACTAGTGAGGGTTATAATTTATAACGTTGGGGCCCCCAATAAGTTTAAACCTAATTTTATCTTCTTCTCCAGAAGCATTAGGCCTAGAAAGCTGAAACTTTGTGTACGGACTCCTTGACTAGTGAGGGTTATACTTTATAACGTTGGGGGCCCTGGGGCCCCTAATAAGTTTAAACCTAATTTTATCTTCTCCAGAAGCATAAGGCGTAGAAAGCTGAAACTTTGACTGGTGAAGATAACTGAATTAACTCGTATTTGAAATCACATTGCTTACATTTTAGCACTGGGGACCCTGTGACCTTTTATCATGTCTTCTCCTGAAGCACTACCATAGAAAGCTGAAATGTTTTGCAGAGAGACACCCTAGATAAGTGGGACTCTAAAAATGAACATTCGGTGACCCTGTTGCCCTAAGGGGGGAACAACATTGACCAAATTCTGAAGCAATTTTGAATATGAAGCCTGATGAGCTACAGAGAAAATCGCTCTATTTACATAAACAAATCCCCATAATTGTTATTTTTCATTCTGTGAGTGTAAGTTGAATGGCTATTAATGCCATATTGAAATCTTTAGTTGAATTGCTATATGCTTTGAAAACTTCACATTGTCATATCATCTTCACTAAAGACTAAAACAATTGCTTTCTTGTTACTGTTAATAAATCAACAAGAAGATAAATAGTACATGCCTAATAGGAATACTCGAGCAAAGTATGCTATGAAAGAAGCCTGCAAACATGCTATCCTTAAGATTCAAGTTTGTCAAAATAATAACGAAACAAACCGTTTAAGTCTGAACAATTTGAAACTGGTGCGCTGGTGAAAGTTCATACGCTGCACTATTTCACTAACAATTTATCTCCTACACGAGCTTGCCAAGCCCGAGTGTGAACATTCTCTGCTATGCAGCCTATGTAGAATATTAGGATTTCCACATGTTATCACAAACCGATCTTACAGACGTACTAGTAGTACAGTTAAGTATTTTCGTTTGGTTCTCACCGACATGAATCGAGCACAGAACTAAAGCCGACAATGTACTGAGACTTATATTTCTACGGCTGTAAGTCGTTCAATAAGTATTTTGCCTAGGGTCGAAAACGAAGCAATGCAACTTTTGTAATAGTTTTCATATTTTTCTCTTATTATTCCGTTAATTTACATGAAAGTGATATTATCCTCTAATTGTTTGACCTCTGACGTTGGTACATTAAATCCAAATCAGGAAAAAACAACAGATAGAAATATTTTTCCTGTGTCAAGTTTATCTAAATTGTCCATGCAGAAATATTAATTGGACTTTAAGAATAAAGATGAAAGAAATTGGAAACCGACTGACAGAAATGAGATTGAAGAACAGATACTATTGTAAGAATGAACAAAGAACTTCCCCTCTTAATTGAAAAGGCATACTTCTACACGGAAATATAGAGCAATACATTCATCATTTTCTTTGCAAATTCCTGCCAGCCAAGGTTTTATTTCTTTGATTTTAAATTCATCGTCTTCGGTTACTGAACCACAGTTCAGTCGGTTCAAAGGTTTACCGAAATACCATTAACAATTTAGCATTTTAAAGAGAGGTTTGCAAAAAAAGAAAAATGCCAGAGTAAAGAGAACATGATTCTTAAATGATTACAATTTTTAAAACTTTTATATTGGTTCCGTCATAAGCCCCCTTTAAATAGAAACACAACAGGTACCACCGGTATTGGTTAGCATGTTATCCATTTCCGGCTATATCTAATGCACAATACCTGGCAATGTATTTTCTCTCAACTGAAAAAGGATTTTTTTACTCATAGCTGTAATGACAATTTCTGATCCACTGTCAATGGAAAAAATAATAATTTGCCATTGTTGTCTTTATCATAATCAAATCGCTCTTGCAATTCACTTTCTGGATTTCGGCAAAGTTTGCAATGCTTTCTTCTCTCACGATACGCTGACTTCACTTTTGGTTTACACTAGGCCTCAGGCATCATCTTCCTACGCAAAGCCTAAAACGCCGGTTTCCGAACTGTCAGTTTTATGCCTTGCTGCTAACCCTTGAGTTTTATGTGCTCGCTCTTGCCCGAAGGGGCACTATAGAAGCACAGAAAAGTAAAGGGTCTGCAGCAAGGCATAAAATGACAGTTCGCAGCGTTTTAGACATTAGATGGGTCTCAGGTGCTGTTTGTCTAAGTGTCGCTGATGTACGAAGATCTCTCTACTATCTGGTCATTCCACCACGTGTTCCAATGTACCTTTGCAAGAATAACGTCTCCATGGAATGCATCGATCATCACAAGTAATAAAGCTTAAGTCTCGAAAATAAGGTTTAAACGTTCACACGGTAGCGGGAAATGGATGAAAGGATAAATGCTTTGTATCAATTCTTATGTTATATAGCTGCTTAACTCTAGTTTCATAAGACTTGAACATTAATGCTGATGAATATATGGATGACAACTTCTTTGTTCATTGTATGCGACGTTTCGACACAAATTCTTGTGTCGTTCTCAAGCAGAGGAAGAGTAATGAAGTAGGGGCATATATATACATGTATAAGTAAATAGTACAATAAACAGTAACAACAACTTAATGAAAAGAGTATATGTAATTAAACAGAGATAAGTGGTAGGAAACCAGTAATGTACAATGCAGTGCGTTTACATTTAATTGATAGAGGCCAGTGGTGTACATGAGTGATTACAGTTAATTAATTGATAGAGGCCAGTGATGTACATGAGTGATTACAGTTAATTAATTAAGGAGAAGATCATAGGCTGACGGGATGTAGTGACCTTGATCGCGGTTAATTGATGGCTGAATCTTTTTGATCTCTTAAGCTTCTCTTAATTTGCGAAGTCTGCCTACGTAGTTATGTCCACAGTCGCAGTTTATTTTGTAAACGTCGCATACAATGAACAAAGAACTTGTCATCCATATATTCCTCAGCAATATTGTCATTCCAACTTCTAAAATACCTCTCAAAGAAGTGACTTGAACATTGTTATAAAACTGAACAACACGTAATTGAAAGTATGAGCAATGATTAAATGCTATGTATCAACACATACAATATTGTTATAATTTTTCAAGCTTTAAACACCACTTCAAATACATACAAACAGTGCGTTAGGAAGAGGCAATGGAACACTAGTTTTTTAAGTTATGTATCATTTCAGGGATATTGTTTAATTTTCCACGGCTTCAAACATATCTATTTACAAAACGTTAACGCCTTCGTTTTGCCTGCAAAGCACTGAGCCTCATGATAGACCGACATATCCAACTGCATTGATTTCAAACGCGTCTTTCAGCAAGTGTTGGAATTGCATTCAACAGGTTTATAAAAGGAAATATGTTATGGGCGACTAAATCCCTCATTAACGCAAAGGCATGTAAACAATCTACAAAGTCAAGGATATGTTATGGGCGATCGATCTACTTCATTATTTCCATGTAACAATATGTTTCAAAACAGTATGAAGTGATAGACGAACGTAGATAGGGTGCCAACCTAAAAACGTGGACCATCCATACAATACATTTGTCTTTTTTTCCCGCCCTATCATTGGGTATCAAAGAAAAAGAAAAAGTATGTACAAATAGAAATAGTGGTAATTAACTTATCCGTTACAGCTAATTGGCGTTCGGATTCGTCGACTGAATCAACAGATTAATGAATCAACATTTAATGAGTTTATATAGAGATTAGTTTGGTTACAGCCTGCTACCGTTCGGATACCCAGAGATTCGGATTATCGGTGGACGGATTATCGAGGTCTGACTGTATCTAGGGCAGAGCGATGGCAGCACGCAAAGATTTCATAGTGTTCAAGTTGAGGCAATTGTTATTTTTTCATAGTTTATAAAGCGAGATAACAGGTAAACACGCATCATAGTGTCCATTGTGAGATAACAAGACACACATTTTCATTGTGTCCAGTGTGAGATAACACGTCAACACTTCTCATAGTCCGTGATACTCTTGCTGAAGCTGGCCCACACAGACTTGTTCTGTAGACACACGGTGCCGCCCCCTCGCTCCATCTGGTGCTCCTGAAATACATTTATACACAGTTATAGACTGGTGACGAGGTCATTATCTGTTTTACAGACCAGAGGAAAAACAATATTGACCCGACCTGCTTCCCGCATCTTCTGGTGCTCGTGAAATTCATGTAATTGATATACTTATCGACTGATGATAAAGTCAATACCTGTTTTATAGACCAGAGGAAAAACAATATTGACCGAAGACGGTCACCGTACCTACTCCTCGCTCCTTCTTGTGCTCCGGAATAGAACCTAGTAAAAGGATATTGACCTCGGACGGTCAATGTACTTCGCCTCGCATTATTATACAACAGGAGGTCAATACCTGTATCATCGACCCAAACAAGGAAAACAATATTGACCGAGGAATGTTACCGTACATGCCCCTGGCTATAGCCTAGGTAATCATGTTATAAATGTTATTTGAAATACATGTAAAATGATACACTGGTGATGAGGCCATGTTTTAAAAACCTCAAGGGGAAATATTGACCGAGGAGGGTCACCGTGCCTGCCCTAATCTCCAGTCAACTCTGAAATTAAAATAATAAAAAAAAGAAAGGAATACAGCTGAAAATTACTCATGCCAGCTAAGGGATGAGAGTGAGGATGCTATTCCAGCAACATGTGAATGACGACAGCCACATGACAACTATATCTTTTTGTTTTGCTCCGTATTTCCTTGATTAGTTATACAGAACAACTTTTTTACATTGTTGACAAGTCGAGAATTTCCCCTTGGTATATCAGATATGTTTGAGATACAAATATACATGACTATCATCCCTTCAACGACCTTTTTAAGTGTAACGGCAAGTTTTGAAATTAATAAAATGATCTCTTAAATACGAACATATTGTTACTTTTAAATTTTTAGTATGACTTGATTGTCGCTGTTAAAGTAGAATTCTCCATTTCTAATTAAGTATATCTTTCAAACGATGAATGGAGGTTCACACGCTACGATGCATGAAAGACACTCCCAATCAACAACTAGCATTATATTCACAAGTAGGTAACGAAACTATATCTGTATATACCTTATCTGTGAAGTCTACCGGATACTGATCAAACATTGATGTGAGGTTTTATCACGCTACGATGGAGGAAAGACACTCCCAATCACAAACTAGCACATTTAACCACAAGTAGGTGAACTAACTATCTGGATGCATCTGCAGTTACCTGTCTGTTGATGTCACCCACACACACCCAGTAGCCACTCTGCTTAGTGATCGCCCACTTAGAGTGGTCCACCGTCTCCTTGAAGATAGCGTCGGCAGAGAGGCGAATGTTCTTCACGTTGTAAACCTGTCAATATACGTCAATTAGTTAACGTATTTCTCATTCATGATTTAGGTCTGTTAGACAAAACCTCAAGGTTAACGCTGGACCCAAAAGAATTGTCAGAAAACGGCTCAAGATTAACGCTGGATCCAAATGTTGAGTCTCTTGCAAGCGGTGGTGTCAAAGTTTTGAATTTAAAATCAGTTTTTTTTCCATTCTATAAAAAATTGGGGGGGGGGGGGGGGGGTGTTAACATACATTTTATTAACCTGGTGAGCTACGATAAAAACATTATCTCCTGTGTTTGGTATATAATTATGGTAATGGATAAAGTGTAGAGCCGTGACACACATGGACCCCCGCGTTCTACAGGGTAGATCGAGAGGCTCTACCTGCAACCCCACTAGCCTGCATGTATGTATGTTTGCGGCTCGAATGGGGGGTTACAGCATTCGGCGACAGAAGTTTCGGTCTATCTACATGTACAGGGCTGCTATATAGGTATGAATGCCTTACCGTATACTTCCCAGTGCAATTAGACGCGAGCTTCCTTACCTTATACTTCCCAGTGCAGTTAGACGCGAGCTTCCCCGTCCCGTCCTGCCAGGTCTCCGTGTATAGCGAGTCGCCCAGTTTCGGAGCCACGAGATCAGAGTACAAATCTTAAACACAATATTATATCAAAAAGGTTATAATAAACTTCTCTTATGCTGACCTCAAAACAAACTACATGTATATTCCCCAATACTATCATTTTCATCCAAATTGGTTAAAAATTTCTTTGCTGTTAAGTTCTGACAATACTGTCCTTATGCGGAAGTTGTCAACATTTATTATCATTGTTTGTTACTAATTAATATGTATGAACTTGTCTACATGTATTGATTGTATATTCTATTGTTTGACTTTTAGGGGTTGTTGATATATGATGTCCATTTTGAGAAATTGTATATGTTATATTATGGTATTTTCCCTAGATATTATATGTTTGAAATCATAATTATCACGATAATATGATCCCTGCAAAGGAAGTAAATGTATAGACGCGCGCTTCATTGTATATATATTTTGTATTTTAGGCCTGTAGCCTTTAACTCATTGTTTGCTATTTTGACAGATATATTTCAAATTGAGTGAGTACATTTCGTGTGTACTTATATCATTATTGTACGAGACGTATGATGATTTACTCACCAGCACTTTGACAGATATATTGCAAATTGAGTGAGTACATTTCTTGTGTACTTATATCATTATGGTACAAGACGTATGATGATCTACTCACCAGCACTTTGACAGATATATTTCAAATTGAGTGAGTACATTTCGTGTGTACTTATATCATTATGGTACAAGACGTATGATGATTTACTCACCAGCACCGAACGCCGATGACTTTGCGAAGCTGAGAAACTTAGTTCCGTGCATGGACACCAGAGTCTCTACGCTTACTGGAGCTGTGGGGGAGTTGTGGTTAACGACCTTCTCCAGGTAGGGGTTGTCAGATTGGAAGGACTTGGGAACCCACTTCTCGTACACGAACACGTAGTTCGTCATAATCTGCTTTGCTGTAAAGGGAGAACAAATCATTGCTGAGATTTCTTGGACTGACACTCATTTCAATCAAAATATATAGATGGAAAACTAGGTAAAAGTCTCGGACATCGATCAAGTTTAAACGTTCTTTAAAGTAACAAAAATGTGATTAAAAAAGTATATTTTCATCTACTAAGGTATTCTTAAATGCAATGGTTAATATTTGGTGGCAATTATTACCTTGATTAAATGGTATGCCTCAGAAGCTTTTGTGTTTTAAATGACAGTAGACAAAAACTATGACCTGACCCGGGAAGCTGACTCTATGTTGGTAGACGGAAGTCACTGCCACGATGGTTAAACTGTATTACATTGTTGTTGAAGCAACTGAACCACATGGCACCATACTGTAATAGACTCGTTGATACATATTGACACGTGAGATCGTTCCCTATTCTCTCCCTTCAGAGTTTACTCAGATCATGTCTTCTACAAACCGTTGTCACACGTGGAACATTTCCGAGGATGGAAAGACAGTATTCAGGGAATCCTTCGCAAAGCAACGTTTGTTAAGATTGACCTTAACTCCCATATTCAACAGTGAAATATATTTACCTTGCGACAGCCATAGAGCTTTGAAAGCCCCTGTGTTCAAACTGGACAATGTCTTGTGCCAGTGCCCTCCGAATAAACTGGGTATCTTAGACCAGGCCTCGGGTATATATAGAAAGGCATTGCATTGAGGGATAGGTATACTAATATCGATCTATCCATCTAACCTCTGATGTAATAACAGCAGGTCTCGGGTTTCCGGCACATTTACTTAGCGAACAAACGTGGCGACGTTCTGTCAGGAAGACCCAGTAAAATGAGTATTTGATCAAACTGATAAATTGGATGAGAGAACTTACCCACTTGGTTGAGTTGGGAGTTCTTGTAGGACACACACAGGAAGAATGGTGTGAGAGAACTTACCCACTTGGTTGAGTTGGGAGTACTTGTAGGACACACACAGGAAGAATGGTGTGAGAGAACTTACCCACTTGGTTGAGTTGGGAGTACTCGTAGGACACACAGGAAGAATGGTGTGAGAGAACTTACCCACTTGGTTGAGTTGGGAGTACTTGTAGGACACACAGGAAGAATGGTGTGAGAGAACTTACCCACTTGGTTGAGTTGGGAGTACTTGTAGGACACACACAGGAAGAATGGTGTGAGAGAACTTACCCACTTGGTTGAGTTGGGAGTACTCGTAGGACACACAGGAAGAATGGTCTGAGAGAACTTACCCTCTTGGTTGAGTTGGGAGTACTCGTAGGACACACAGGAAGAATGGTGTGAGAGAACTTACCCACTTGGTTGAGTTGGGAGTACTTGTAGGACACACACAGGAAGAATGGTGTGAGAGAACTTACCCACTTGGTTGAGTTGGGAGTACTTGTAGGACACACACAGGAAGAATGGTCTGAGAGAACTTACCCACTTGGTTGAGTTGGGAGTACTTGTAGGACACACACAGGAAGAATGGTGTGAGAGAACTTACCCACTTGGTTGAGTTGGGAGTACTTGTAAGACACACACAGGAAGAATGGTGTGAGAGAACTTACCCACTTGGTTGAGTTGGGAGTACTTGTAGGACACACACAGGAAGAATGGTGTGAGAGAACTTACCCACTTGGTTGAGTTGGGAGTACTTGTAAGACACACACAGGAAGAATGGTGTGAGAGAACTTACCCACTTGGTTGAGTTGGGAGTACTTGTAGGACACACACAGGAAGAATGGTGTGAGAGAACTTACCCACTTGGTTGAGTTGGGAGTACTTGTAAGACACACACAGGAAGAATGGTGTGAGAGAACTTACCCACTTGGTTGAGTTGGGAGTACTCGTAGGACACACACAGGAAGAATGGTGTGAGAGAACTCACCCACTTGGTTGAGTTGTGAGTTCTTGTAGGACACACACAGGAAGAATGGTGTGAGAGAACTTACCCTCTTGGTTGAGTTGGGAGTACTTGTAGGACACACACAGGAAGAATGGTGTGAGAGAACTTACCCACTTGGTTGAGTTGGGAGTACTTGTAGGACACAAATAGGAAGAATGGTGTGAGAGAACTTACCCACTTGGTTGAGTTGGGAGTACTTGTAGGACACACACAGGAAGAATGATGTGAGAGAACTTACCCTCTTGGTTGAGTTGGGAGTACTTGTAGGACACACACAGGAAGAATGGTGTGAGAGAACTTACCCACTTGGTTGAGTTGTGAGTACTTGTAGGACACACACAGGAAGAATGGTGTGAGAGAACTTACCCACTTGGTTGAGTTGGGAGTACTTGTAGGACACACACAGGAAGAATGGTGTGAGAGAACTTACCCACTTGGTTGAGTTGGGAGTACTCGTAGGACACACAGGAAGAATGGTGTGAGAGAACTTACCCACTTGGTTGAGTTGGGAGTACTTGTAGGACACACACAGGAAGAATGGTGTGAGAGAACTTACCCACTTGGTTGAGTTGTGAGTACTTGTAGGACACACACAGGAAGAATGGTGTGAGAGAACTTACCCTCTTGGTTGAGTTGGGAGTACTTGTAGGACACACACAGGAAGAATGGTGTGAGAGAACTTACCCTCTTGGTTGAGTTGGGAGTACTTGTAGGACACACAGGAAGAATGGTGTGAGAGAACTTACCCACTTGGTTGAGTTGGGAGTACTTGTAGGACACACACAGGAAGAATGGTGTGAGAGAACTTACCCACTTGGTTGAGTTGGGAGTACTCGTAGGACACACAGGAAGAATGGTGTGAGAGAACTTACCCACTTGGTTGAGTTGGGAGTACTTGTAGGACACACACAGGAAGAATGGTGTGAGAGAACTTACCCACTTGGTTGAGTTGTGAGTACTTGTAGGACACACACAGGAAGAATGGTGTGAGAGAACTTACCCTCTTGGTTGAGTTGGGAGTACTTGTAGGACACACACAGGAAGAATGGTGTGAGAGAACTTACCCTCTTGGTTGAGTTGGGAGTACTTGTAGGACACACACAGGAAGAATCGTGTGAGAGAACTTACCCACTTGGTTGAGTAAGGAGTTCTTGTAGGACACACACAGGAAGAATGATGTGAGAGAACTTACCCACTTGGTTGAGTTGGGAGTACTTGTAGGACACACACAGGAAGAATGGTCTGAGAGAACTCACCCACTTGGTTGAGTTGGGAGTACTTGTAGGACACACACAGGAAGAATGATGTGAGAGAACTTACCCTCTTGGTTGAGTTGGGAGTTCTTGTAGGACACACACAGGAAGAATGATGTGAGAGAACTTACCCACTTGGTTGAGTTGGGAGTACTTGTAGGACACACACAGGAAGAATGGTCGAGAGAACTCACCCACTTGGTTGAGTTGGGAGTTCTTGTAGGACACACACAGGAAGAATGATGTGAGAGAACTTACCCTCTTGGTTGAGTTGGGAGTTCTTGTAGGACACACACAGGAAGAATGGTGTGAGAGAACTTACCCTCTTGGTTGAGTTGGGAGTTCTTGTAGGACACACACAGGAAGAATGATGTGAGAGAACTTACCCACTTGGTTGAGTTGGGAGTACTTGTAGGACACACACAGAAAGAATGGTGTGAGAGAACTTACCCACTTGGTTGAGTTGTGAGTACTTGTAGGACACACACAGGAAGAATGGTCTGAGAGAACTTACCCACTTGGTTGAGTTGTGAGTACTTGTAGGACACACACAGGAAGAATGGTCTGAGAGAACTTACCCTCTTGGTTGAGTTGGGAGTACTTGTAGGACACACATAGGAAGAATGGTGTGAGAGAACTTACCCACTTGGTTGAGTTGTGAGTACTTGTAGGACACACACAGGAAGAATGGTCTGAGAGAACTTACCCACTTGGTTGAGTTGGGAGTACTTTTAGGACACACACAGGAAGAATGGTGTGAGAGAACTTACCCACTTGGTTGAGTTGTGAGTACTTGTAGGCCACACACAGGAAGAATGGTCTGAGAGAACTCACCCACTTGGTTGAGTTGGGAGTTCTTGTAGGACACACACAGGAAGAATGATGTGAGAGAACTTACCCACTTGGTTGAGTTGGGAGTACTTGTAGGACACACACAGGAAGAATGATGTGAGAGAACTTACCCACTTGGTTGAGTTGGGAGTACTTGTAGGACACACACAGGAAGAATGGTGTGAGAGAACTTACCCACTTGGTTGAGTTGGGAGTACTTGTAGGACACACACAGGAAGAATGGTGTGAGAGAACTTACCCACTTGGTTGAGTTGGGAGTACTTGTAGGACACACAGGAAGAATGGTGTGAGAGAACTTACCCACTTGGTTGAGTTGGGAGTACTTGTAGGACACACACAGGAAGAATGGTGTGAGAGAACTTACCCACTTGGTTGAGTTGTGAGTACTTGTAGGACACACACAGGAAGAATGGTGTGAGAGAACTTACCCACTTGGTTGAGTTGGGAGTACTTGTAGGACACTGACAGGAAGAATGGTGTGAGAGAACTTACCCTCTTGGTTGAGTTAGGAGTACTTGTAGGACACACACAGGAAGAATGGTGTGAGAGAACTTACCCACTTGGTTGAGTTGTGAGTACTTGTAGGACACACACAGGAAGAATGGTCTGAGAGAACTTACCCACTTGGTTGAGTTGGGAGTACTTGTAGGACACACACAGGAAGAATGGTGTGAGAGAACTTACCCACTTGGTTGAGTTGTGAGTACTTGTAGGACACACACAGGAAGAATGGTCTGAGAGAACTTACCCACTTGGTTGAGTTGGGAGTACTTGTAGGACACACACAGGAAGAATGGTGTGAGAGAACTTACCCACTTGGTTGAGTTGTGAGTACTTGTAGGACACACACAGGAAGAATGGTCTGAGAGAACTCACCCACTTGGTTGAGTTGGGAGTTCTTGTAGGACACACACAGGAAGAATGATGTGAGAGAACTTACCCACTTGGTTGAGTTGGGAGTACTTGTAGGACACACACAGGAAGAATGGTGTGAGAGAACTCACCCACTTGGTTGAGTTGGGAGTACTTGTAGGACACACATAGGAAGAATGGTGTGAGAGAACTCACCCACTTGGTTGAGTTGGGAGTACTTGTAGGACACACACAGGAAGAATGGTGTGAGAGAACTCACCCACTTGGTTGAGTTGGGAGTACTTGTAGGACACACATAGGAAGAATGGTGTGAGAGAACTTACCCACTTGGTTGAGTTGGGAGTACTCGTAGGACACACACAGGAAGAATGGTGTGAGAGAACTTACCCACTTGGTTGAGTTGGGAGTACTTGTAGGACACACACAGGAAGAATGGTGTGAGAGAACTTACCCACTTGGTTGAGTTGGGAGTACTCGTAGGACACACACAGGAAGAATGGTGTGAGAGAACTCACCCACTTGGTTGAGTTGGGAGTACTTGTAGGACACACAGGAAGAATGGTGTGAGAGAACTTACCCACTTGGTTGAGTTGGGAGTACTTGTAGGACACACACAGGAAGAATGGTGTGAGAGAACTCACCCACTTGGTTGAGTTGGGAGTACTTGTAGGACACACACAGGAAGAATGGTGTGAGAGAACTCACCCACTTGGTTGAGTTGGGAGTACTTGTAGGACACACATAGGAAGAATGGTGTGAGAGAACTTACCCACTTGGTTGAGTTGGGAGTACTTGTAGGACACACACAGGAAGAATGGTGTGAGAGAACTTACCCACTTGGTTGAGTTGGGAGTACTTGTAGGACACACACAGGAAGAATGGTGTGAGAGAACTCACCCACTTGGTTGAGTTGGGAGTACTTGTAGGACACACAGGAAGAATGGTGTGAGAGAACTTACCCACTTGGTTGAGTTGGGAGTACTTGTAGGACACACACAGGAAGAATGGTGTGAGAGAACTCACCCACTTGGTTGAGTTGGGAGTACTTGTAGGACACACACAGGAAGAATGGTGTGAGAGAACTCACCCACTTGGTTGAGTTGGGAGTACTTGTAGGACACACATAGGAAGAATGGTGTGAGAGAACTTACCCACTTGGTTGAGTTGGGAGTACTCGTAGGACACACACAGGAAGAATGGTGTGAGAGAACTTACCCACTTGGTTGAGTTGGGAGTACTTGTAGGACACACATAGGAAGAATGGTGTGAGAGAACTTACCCACTTGGTTGAGTTGGGAGTACTTGTAGGACACACACAGGAAGAATGGTGTGAGAGAACTCACCCACTTGGTTGAGTTGGGAGTACTTGTAGGACACACACAGGAAGAATGGTGTGAGAGAACTCACCCACTTGGTTGAGTTGGGAGTACTTGTAGGACACACATAGGAAGAATGGTGTGAGAGAACTTACCCACTTGGTTGAGTTGGGAGTACTTGTAGGACACACACAGGAAGAATGGTGTGAGAGAACTCACCCACTTGGTTGAGTTGGGAGTACTTGTAGGACACACAGGAAGAATGGTGTGAGAGAACTCACCCACTTGGTTGAGTTGTGAGTACTTGTAGGACACACACAGGAAGAATGGTGTGAGAGAACTTACCCACTTGGTTGAGTTGGGAGTACTTGTAGGACACACACAGGAAGAATGGTGTGAGAGAACTCACCCACTTGGTTGAGTTTGGAGTACTTGTAGGACACACACAGGAAGAATGGTGTGAGAGAACTCACCCACTTGGTTGAGTTAGGAGTACTTGTAGGACACACACAGGAAGAATGGTGTGAGAGAACTTACCCACTTGGTTGAGTTGGGAGTACTTGTAGGACACACACAGGAAGAATGGTGTGAGAGAACTCACCCACTTGGTTGAGTTAGGAGTACTTGTAGGACACACACAGGAAGAATGGTGTGAGAGAACTTACCCACTTGGTTGAGTTGGGAGTACTTGTAGGACACACACAGGAAGAATGGTGTGAGAGAACTTACCCACTTGGTTGAGTTGGGAGTACTTGTAGGACACACAGAGGAAGAATGGTGTGAGAGAACTCACCCACTTGGTTGAGTTGGGAGTACTTGTAGGACACACACAGGAAGAATGATGTGAGAGAACTCACCCACTTGGTTGAGTTGGGAGTACTTGTAGGACACACACAGGAAGAATGATGTGAGAGAACTCACCCACTTGGTTGAGTTGTGAGTACTTGTAGGACACACAGGAAGAATGGTGTGAGAGAACTTACCCACTTGGTTGAGTTGGGAGTACTTGTATGACACACACAGGAAGAATGATGTGAGAGAACTTACCCACTTGGTTGAGTTGGGAGTTCTTGTAGGACACACACAGGAAGAATGGTGTGAGAGAACTCACCCACTTGGTTGAGTTGGGAGTACTTGTAGGACACACACAGGAAGAATGATGTGAGAGAACTCACCCACTTGGTTGAGTTGGGAGTACTTGTAGGACACACACAGGAAGAATGATGTGAGAGAACTCACCCACTTGGTTGAGTTGTGAGTACTTGTAGGACACACAGGAAGAATGGTGTGAGAGAACTTACCCACTTGGTTGAGTTGGGAGTACTTGTATGACACACACAGGAAGAATGATGTGAGAGAACTTACCCACTTGGTTGAGTTGGGAGTTCTTGTAGGACACACACAGGAAGAATGGTGTGAGAGAACTTACCCACTTGGTTGAGTTGTGAGTACTTGTAGGACACACACAGGAAGAATGATGTGAGAGAACTTACCCTCTTGGTTGAGTTGGGAGTACTTGTATGACACACACAGGAAGAATGGTGTGAGAGAACTCACCCACTTGGTTGAGTTGGGAGTACTTGTATGACAAACATAGGAAGGATGGTGTGAGAGAACTCACCCACTTGGTTGAGTTGGGAGTACTTGTAGGACACACACAGGAAGAATGGTGTGAGAGAACTCACCCACTTGGTTGAGTTGGGAGTACTTGTAGGACACACACAGGCAGAATGGTGTGAGAGAACTCACCCACTTGGTTGAGTTGGGAGTACTTGTATGACAAACATAGGAAGGATGGTGTGAGAGAACTCACCCACTTGGTTGAGTTGGGAGTACTTGTAGGACACACAGAGGAAGAATGGTGTGAGAGAACTCACCCACTTGGTTGAGTTGGGAGTACTTGTAGGACACACATAGGAAGAATGGTGTGAGAGAACTTACCCACTTGGTTGAGTTGGGAGTACTTGTATGACACACACAGGAAGAATGATGTGAGAGAACTTACCCACTTGGTTGAGTTGGGAGTACTTGTATGACACACACAGGAAGAATGGTGTGAGAGAACTCACCCACTTGGTTGAGTTAGGAGTACTTGTAGGACACACAGGAAGAATGATGTGAGAGAACTCACCCACTTGGTTGAGTTGGGAGTACTTGTAGGACACACAGGAAGAATGGTGTGAGGGAACTCACCCACTTGGTTGAGTTGGGAGTACTTGTAGGACACACACAGGAAGAATGATGTGAGAGAACTTACCCACTTGGTTGAGTTGGGAGTACTTGTATGACACACACAGGAAGAATGGTGTGAGGGAACTCACCCACTTGGTTGAGTTGGGAGTACTTGTAGGACACACAGGAAGAATGGTGTGAGAGAACTCACCCACTTGGTTGAGTTGGGAGTACTTGTAGGACACACATAGGAAGAATGGTGTGAGAGAACTTACCCACTTGGTTGAGTTGGGAGTACTTGTAGGACACACAAAGGGAAGAATGGTGTGAGAGAACTTACCCACTTGGTTGAGTTGGGAGTACTTGTAGGACACACAGGAAGAATGGTGTGAGAGAACTCACCCACTTGGTTGAGTTGGGAGTACTTGTAGGACACACAGGAAGAATGGTGTGAGAGAACTCACCCACTTGGTTGAGTTGGGAGTACTTGTAGGACACACAGGAAGAATGGTGTGAGAGAACTCACCCACTTGGTTGAGTTGGGAGTACTTGTAGGACACACAGGAAGAATGGTGTGAGGGAACTCACCCACTTGGTTGAGTTGGGAGTACTTGTAGGACACACACAGGAAGAATGGTGTGAGAGAACTCACCCACTTGGTTGAGTTGGGAGTACTTGTATGACACACACAGGAAGAATGATGTGAGAGAACTTACCCACTTGGTTGAGTTGGGAGTTCTTGTATGACACACACAGGAAGAATGGTGTGAGAGAACTCACCCACTTGGTTGAGTTGTGAGTACTTGTAGGACACACACAGGAAGAATGGTGTGAGAGAACTTACCCACTTGATTGAGTTGGGAGTACTCGTAGGACACACAGGAAGAATGGTGTGAGAGAACTTACCCACTTGGTTGAGTTGGGAGTACTTGTAGGACACACACAGGAAGAATGGTGTGAGAGAACTTACCCACTTGGTTGAGTTGGGAGTACTTGTATGACACACACAGGAAGAATGATGTGAGAGAACTTACCCACTTGGTTGAGTTGGGAGTTCTTGTAGGACACACACAGGAAGAATGGTGTGAGAGAACTCACCCACTTGGTTGAGTTGTGAGTACTTGTAGGACACACACAGGAAGAATGATGTGAGAGAACTCACCCACTTGGTTGAGTTGGGAGTACTTGTAGGACACACACAGGAAGAATGATGTGAGAGAACTCACCCACTTGGTTGAGTTGGGAGTACTTGTAGGACACACATAGGAAGAATGATGTGAGAGAACTCACCCACTTGGTTGAGTTGGGAGTTCTTGTAGGACACACACAGGAAGAATGGTGTGAGAGAACTTACCCACTTGGTTGAGTTGGGAGTTCTTGTAGGACACACACAGGAAGAATGGTGTGAGAGAACTCACCCACTTGGTTGAGTTGTGAGTACTTGTAGGACACACACAGGAAGAATGATGTGAGAGAACTCACCCACTTGGTTGAGTTGGGAGTACTTGTAGGACACACACAGGAAGAATGATGTGAGAGAACTCACCCACTTGGTTGAGTTGGGAGTACTTGTAGGACACACACAGGAAGAATGATGTGAGAGAACTCACCCACTTGGTTGAGTTGTGAGTACTTGTAGGACACACAGGAAGAATGGTGTGAGAGAACTCACCCACTTGGTTGAGTTTGGAGTACTTGTAGGACACACAGAGGAAGAATGGTGTGAGAGAACTCACCCACTTGGTTGAGTTGGGAGTACTTGTAGGACACACACAGGAAGAATGGTGTGAGAGAACTTACCCACTTGGTTGAGTTGGGAGTACTTGTAGGACACACATAGGAAGAATGGTGTGAGAGAACTTACCCACTTGGTTGAGTTGGGAGTACTTGTATGACACACACAGGAAGAATGATGTGAGAGAACTTACCCACTTGGTTGAGTTGGGAGTTCTTGTATGACACACACAGGAAGAATGGTGTGAGAGAACTCACCCACTTGGTTGAGTTGTGAGTACTTGTAGGACACACACAGGAAGAATGGTGTGAGAGAACTTACCCACTTGATTGAGTTGGGAGTACTCGTAGGACACACAGGAAGAATGGTGTGAGAGAACTTACCCACTTGGTTGAGTTGGGAGTACTTGTAGGACACACACAGGAAGAATGGTGTGAGAGAACTTACCCACTTGGTTGAGTTGGGAGTACTTGTATGACACACACAGGAAGAATGATGTGAGAGAACTTACCCACTTGGTTGAGTTGGGAGTTCTTGTAGGACACACACAGGAAGAATGGTGTGAGAGAACTCACCCACTTGGTTGAGTTGTGAGTACTTGTAGGACACACACAGGAAGAATGATGTGAGAGAACTCACCTACTTGGTTGAGTTGGGAGTACTTGTAGGACACACACAGGAAGAATGATGTGAGAGAACTCACCCACTTGGTTGAGTTGTGAGTACTTGTAGGACACACAGGAAGAATGGTGTGAGAGAACTCACCCACTTGGTTGAGTTGGGAGTACTTGTAGGACACACACAGGAAGAATGATGTGAGAGAACTCACCCACTTGGTTGAGTTGGGAGTACTTGTAGGACACACATAGGAAGAATGGTGTGAGAGAACTCACCCACTTGGTTGAGTTTGGAGTACTTGTAGGACACACAGAGGAAGAATGGTGTGAGAGAACTCACCCACTTGGTTGAGTTGGGAGTACTTGTAGGACACACACAGGAAGAATGATGTGAGAGAACTCACCCACTTGGTTGAGTTGGGAGTACTTGTATGACACACACAGGAAGAATGGTGTGAGAGAACTCACCCACTTGGTTGAGTTTGGAGTACTTGTAGGACACACAGAGGAAGAATGGTGTGAGAGAACTCACCCACTTGGTTGAGTTGGGAGTACTTGTAGGACACACACAGGAAGAATGGTGTGAGAGAACTTACCCACTTGGTTGAGTTGGGAGTACTTGTAGGACACACATAGGAAGAATGGTGTGAGAGAACTCACCCACTTGGTTGAGTTGGGAGTACTTGTAGGACACACACAGGAAGAATGATGTGAGAGAACTCACCCACTTGGTTGAGTTAGGAGTACTTGTAGGACACACACAGGAAGAATGGTGTGAGAGAACTTACCCACTTGGTTGAGTTGGGAGTACTTGTAGGACACACACAGGAAGAATGGTGTGAGAGAACTTACCCACTTGGTTGAGTTGGGAGTACTTGTAGGACACACAGAGGAAGAATGGTGTGAGAGAACTCACCCACTTGGTTGAGTTGGGAGTTCTTGTAGGACACACACAGGAAGAATGGTGTGAGAGAACTTACCCACTTGGTTGAGTTGGGAGTACTTGTAGGACACACACAGGAAGAATGGTGTGAGAGAACTCACCCACTTGGTTGAGTTGGGAGTTCTTGTAGGACACACACAGGAAGAATGGTGTGAGAGAACTTACCCACTTGGTTGAGTTGGGAGTACTTGTAGGACACACAGAGGAAGAATGGTGTGAGAGAACTCACCCACTTGGTTGAGTTGGGAGTACTTGTAGGACACACACAGGAAGAATGGTGTGAGAGAACTTACCCACTTGGTTGAGTTGTGAGTACTTGTAGGACACACAGGAAGAATGGTGTGAGAGAACTTACCCACTTGGTTGAGTTGGGAGTACTTGTAGGACACACACAGGAAGAATGGTGTGAGAGAACTTACCCACTTGGTTGAGTTGTGAGTACTTGTAGGACACACACAGGAAGAATGGTGTGAGAGAACTTACCCACTTGGTTGAGTTGGGAGTTCTTGTAGGACACACACAGGAAGAATGGTGTGAGAGAACTTACCCACTTGGTTGAGTTGGGAGTACTTGTAGGACACACAGAGGAAGAATGGTGTGAGAGAACTCACCCACTTGGTTGAGTTGGGAGTACTTGTAGGACACACACAGGAAGAATGGTGTGAGAGAACTCACCCACTTGGTTGAGTTGGGAGTACTCGTAGGACACACACAGGAAGAATGATGTGAGAGAACTCACCCACTTGGTTGAGTTGGGAGTACTTGTAGGACACACACAGGGAAGAATGATGTGAGAGAACTCACCCACTTGGTTGAGTTGGGAGTACTTGTAGGACACACACAGGAAGAATGGTGTGAGAGAACTCACCCACTTGGTTGAGTTGGGAGTACTCGTAGGACACACACAGGAAGAATGGTGTGAGAGAACTCACCCACTTGGTTGAGTTGGGAGTACTTGTAGGACACACATAGGAAGAATGGTGTGAGAGAACTCACCCACTTGGTTGAGTTGGGAGTACTTGTAGGACACACAGGAAGAATGGTGTGAGAGAACTTACCCACTTGGTTGAGTTGGGAGTACTTGTAGGACACACAGGAAGAATGGTGTGAGAGAACTCACCCACTTGGTTGAGTTGGGAGTACTTGTAGGACACACACAGGAAGAATGGTGTGAGAGAACTCACCCACTTGGTTGAGTTGGGAGTACTCGTAGGACACACACAGGAAGAATGGTGTGAGAGAACTCACCCACTTGGTTGAGTTGGGAGTACTTGTAGGACACACATAGGAAGAATGGTGTGAGAGAACTCACCCACTTGGTTGAGTTGGGAGTACTTGTAGGACACACAGGAAGAATGGTGTGAGAGAACTTACCCACTTGGTTGAGTTGGGAGTACTTGTAGGACACACAGGAAGAATGGTGTGAGAGAACTCACCCACTTGGTTGAGTTGGGAGTACTTGTAGGACACACAGGAAGAATGGTGTGAGAGAACTCACCCACTTGGTTGAGTTGGGAGTACTTGTAGGACACACACAGGAAGAATGGTGTGAGAGAACTTACCCACTTGGTTGAGTTGGGAGTACTTGTAGGACACACAGGAAGAATGGTGTGAGAGAACTTACCCACTTGGTTGAGTTGGGAGTACTTGTAGGACACACACAGGAAGAATGGTGTGAGAGAACTCACCCACTTGGTTGAGTTGGGAGTACTTGTAGGACACATACAGGAAGAATGGTGTGAGAGAACTTACCCACTTGGTTGAGTTGGGAGTACTTGTAGGACACAAATAGGAAGAATGATGTGAGAGAACTTACCCACTTGGTTGAGTTGGGAGTACTCGTAGGACACACACAGGAAGAATGGTCTGAGAGAACTTACCCACTTGGTTGAGTTGGGAGTACTTGTAGGACACACAGGAAGAATGGTGTGAGAGAACTTACCCTCTTGGTTGAGTTGGGAGTACTTGTAGGACACACAGGAAGAATGATGTGAGAGAACTTACCCACTTGGTTGAGTTGGGAGTACTTGTAGGACACACACAGGAAGAATGGTGTGAGAGAACTCACCCACTTGGTTGAGTTGGGAGTTCTTGTAGGACACACACAGGAAGAATGGTGTGAGAGAACTTACCCACTTGGTTGAGTTGGGAGTACTTGTAGGACACAAATAGGAAGAATGGTGTGAGAGAACTTACCCACTTGGTTGAGTTGGGAGTACTTGTAGGACACACACAGGAAGAATGATGTGAGAGAACTTACCCTCTTGGTTGAGTTGGGAGTACTTGTAGGACACACACAGGAAGAATGGTGTGAGAGAACTTACCCACTTGGTTGAGTTGTGAGTACTTGTAGGACACACACAGGAAGAATGGTGTGAGAGAACTTACCCTCTTGGTTGAGTTGGGAGTACTTGTAGGACACACACAGGAAGAATGGTGTGAGAGAACTCACCCACTTGGTTGAGTTGGGAGTTCTTGTAGGACACACACAGGAAGAATGGTGTGAGAGAACTTACCCACTTGGTTGAGTTGGGAGTACTTGTAGGACACACAGGAAGAATGGTGTGAGAGAACTCACCCACTTGGTTGAGTTGGGAGTTCTTGTAGGACACACACAGGAAGAATGGTGTGAGAGAACTTACCCACTTGGTTGAGTTGGGAGTACTTGTAGGACACACACAGGAAGAATGGTGTGAGAGAACTTACCCACTTGGTTGAGTTGGGAGTACTTGTAGGACACACACAGGAAGAATGGTGTGAGAGAACTTACCCACTTGGTTGAGTTGGGAGTTCTTGTAGGACACACACAGGAAGAATGGTGTGAGAGAACTCACCCACTTGGTTGAGTTGGGAGTTCTTGTAGGACACACACAGGAAGAATGGTGTGAGAGAACTTACCCACTTGGTTGAGTTGGGAGTACTTGTAGGACACACAGGAAGAATGGTGTGAGAGAACTCACCCACTTGGTTGAGTTGGGAGTTCTTGTAGGACACACACAGGAAGAATGGTGTGAGAGAACTTACCCACTTGGTTGAGTTGGGAGTACTTGTAGGACACTGACAGGAAGAATGGTGTGAGAGAACTTACCCACTTGGTTGAGTTGGGAGTACTTGTAGGACACACACAGGAAGAATGATGTGAGAGAACTCACCCACTTGGTTGAGTTGGGAGTACTTGTAGGACACACACAGGAAGAATGGTGTGAGAGAACTCACCCACTTGGTTGAGTTGGGAGTACTTGTATGACACAAATAGGAAGAATGATGTGAGAGAACTTACCCACTTGGTTGAGTTGGGAGTACTTGTAGGACACACAGGAAGAATGGTGTGAGAGAACTCACCCACTTGGTTGAGTTGGGAGTACTTGTAGGACACACACAGGAAGAATGGTGTGAGAGAACTTACCCACTTGGTTGAGTTGGGAGTACTTGTAGGACACACACAGGAAGAATGGTTTGAGAGAACTCACCCACTTGGTTGAGTTGGGAGTACTTGTATGACACACATAGGAAGAATGATGTGATAGAACTCACCCACTTGGTTGAGTTGGGAGTACTTGTAGGACACACACAGGAAGAATGATGTGATAGAACTCACCCACTTGGTTGAGTTGGGAGTACTTGTAGGACACACACAGGAAGAATGGTGTGAGAGAACTCACCCACTTGGTTGAGTTGGGAGTACTTGTAGGACACACACAGGAAGAATGATGTGAGAGAACTTACCCATTTGGTTGAGTTGGGAGTACTTGTAGGACACACATAGGAAGAATGGTCTGAGAGAACTTACCCACTTGGTTGAGTTGTGAGTACTTGTATGACACACACAGGAAGAATGGTGTGAGAGAACTCACCCACTTGGTTGAGTTGGGAGTACTTGTAGGACACACACAGGAAGAATGATGTGAGAGAACTTACCCACTTGGTTGAGTTGGGAGTACTTGTAGGACACACACAGGAAGCTCTGCCCGTTCCTCACAGCGTTGTGTGGCCAGAAGTAGCCGTTCTTTCTGAAGGTGGGGAAGCGAGGAGTGCTGTGGACAAGCCAGAACCCGGACGTCTTGTCGAATGCGAACACACCTGAACATTTAGAAGATGAATAGTTGCTGTATCATTTCGCGGTAATTCGTCTAAACCAATTTGCGTTAAATATTTTCTTTAGGTTAGGTTTCGTTAGTAGTAAATTCTTAAGACAAGAATCCACCACAGACAAGGTATGATTAATCCCTTTAAACAACAAGCATAAAAACAACTCACAGAAAAATTTCCCATGTATGAAATAATACCTACCCAAACGTTGAAAAGCAAAACAAATTACAAACATCATAAGAAAACAAACCAAAGCGTCATTATTCCAATTTATTTTCACAAACACACAAAAAGAAAATATATTATGAATATATTTAAAAAACATTGTCTCCGTTCCGTCAAAATGGTGTCGCCGTTTTATCTAGCGAATTTGATATATATACTCTCCCAGTGTAAAAACATGTTAAACAATATAAATGTGATATTTACTTCTAAAACGGCCTTGTTATATAATGGTTTATTGTTTTAATTTAATTTTTAATGTTATACCTCTTGTTTATTTGAGACTAATTTGAAGACTATTTTCGAAAAACATTATTTAGAAAAAATCTAAAGCAGAATTCACTAAAGAGCAAACGCTATATCATCTAGTACCTTAAACCAACCAAAGGCACGAATTGTTTCTAATTGTGTTATTAAATTTTAAATTGAACAAAGGTTACCATTATGCATCGCCGATAAAGTGTCGTAAATGAAAACGTTGTCGAGCGTGTAATTTAAACTGAAATTTCATGATTCACAATAGTCCAGGCATGAGAATATTCATCTTCGTCCTATTGTGTATTAATGGTTCGTTCCTACCGGCCACTTCCGGTCAAAAGAGCTAAAGATGTGTGTATCAAAGAGTTGCCACCAAAACCAAAAATCTCTACCTCCGGGTCACAATCTTTCTTCATTCTCTTGCCACGGGATACCGATTATTCAAGGCATCACTGATTTGGGTTGAAAAGTCCACCCAAACTGTACAAAAGCGTTTCAATAAAGTGGAAATTCGACCACGAAGGCCAGTTATCGCCCCTGTTATTGGTGTCTTCAAATAACTCAATATTATAAAGTGGTGTTCTACAATCAAGATCTTGAACCTAAGAAACTTTAGAAGACTTTGGCTAACTAAAAAAGCAAAAATGCAAACGTGACTTTGTATTGTTTACATTTGGAAAAAGGAAGGTTTTACCCATAGTTTATGCCACAAGTCAACAGATTCAGTGTGATGGTGTGGGATACACTATTTAGCACACAAAAATGTGGTTAATTGGTGGTTCTGAAGAAATTGAGAACCAAATCACGTCACTTGCATCAGATTATTTACCGACAAAGGGACTGTTTCGAGTATGATAACACTAACTTCGACGCCAACAGAACACAGAAACAAACTAATGTTCTCCTCTTGACTTATTCTTTGTTTATAAAGATGTAAATTGTCGCTTTGATACCATTGAAGTGTTGTGACATTTGTGGTTTTTAAGGTGAAGTAAGAAATTCTTATAAAAATTACATATGCGTTTCCTATTTGGGAGAGTATATTTCATTGATAAATTAGTTTCGCCGTTTTGACTAGGCATTTGTCGTCGTTTTGACAAACTTGTCGTTGTTTTGGTTTGCAGCCGTTTTGACTGTATCTCTAGACCATTTTATACAAATAAATTGTTATTTAAGAAAATTTTCATTCGGAATCTTTGGCGAAATATCAGCCAAAGACAGGACGTCTCAGTATGAACGAATCCTCCTTTAAACATCCAATAAATTAGCCGCTACCAACAATCTTTCTTCATTAATGTGCAACGCACTTTCTCTTTAGATTCGTTACTTTCCACGAAGACCTTCAAAAGTCCATCATGATCTCTAGTAGGTAATACATATAGCCATCAAGTCTAATAAAGTTGCCACGTAGAAGTAATAATTCTAAACTTATAGATTAGTTCTCAGAATGGTATACCTCTTTATGATAAAATAACGTAAATGACAAAATCTAACGTCAATAGCAATTTATGAAATGGAACTAAAAATAAAACGTATAGATTCGCAACTTAAGTGACATATACATTATACACACAAAGCCGCAAAAAACAAACCGTTCTAGTTCCTATCTTTACAATTCGGTTTGAAAGGAAATTAATCCACATCTCTATGTGAGTTCTGATATATACGATTTCCATGTACGAGTTAAAAGGCACATAAATATCGATGCAAAATGATTTGATGGGCATGGAGTCCACTTGCAGAAGACGCTAACACTGTCAAAAAGAAACTTAAAAATGATTCCGCAACACAAGCCGGAAGTAAACAGGTTACCTAATTCCTGCAAGTCACTGTGACATCGACAGATGATTATAAGGTGAAATGTTTCCAATGTCAGTTATCATCCGGACGGTTTGACACATTTTGAAATAAAATAGCAACTGACCGCCTCAGGAAACTTTTCATCAATTAAGGTGTCACAACACACCATTTGTTATGTCTCATTACATACATCTGATTGGCTGCAATCAGAGTCGTGAGCATATAGTGGCGTTACTTTATCAAACATTCCGGCTTCAACTAACTGGCAGAAAAAAGGAGTTTTTGTGCAGGTATCACATTGCTCGTAAGATAAATGTCAGTATGTTATTTGTAACAAAAAAGTAGTAATTACCGTGGCAACGCCGAGGGAAATATCACATGTTCAATGTCGACAAAACATTTGATCAACCGAATATGAATTCCATGATTAATATATTATATTACGATGGTCTTTAATTACTTTTCTTGAGTACAATTTAAGGGACATAACTCTAAATTAAAAGAGCCACTCTAGTTGTTGGGGGCACAGGAACCCGATATCGTACATAAAATGTAGGTAAAACGTAGATAAGAAAGACCCACCCCTCTATATAATTGAGTAAAGGAATATACGCATCCATCTTGCCAATCTCGACTCGCTTCCGAGTTACGTCAAAATTATCGCTTCAAATTGATGACATCTCATACACATACACAAGAACCTCTCAGTTATACATTTCCCCCCAAAACTTGGCTTATTTCCAACACATGTCACCCTTCAAATAACTTTTATATATATTTAAATTCACAAAACGACCGCAGAAATCTCTGGAGTGAACGTTACTCCGCACCAAATGCCTCTAGGGCGATCCGATAGGTCGTTAAACGTAACGGCGATTTTCTCGAGATAATTTCTACAAATCGCGCAAAATTTTGATGTTCCACCATTTTCAAGCCAGGTGGTGACAATGGAGTCATTATTTTTAAGGAAATGAGAGATGGGGGCGTTAATCACACAAAGTACCCTACGCTTGTTCTCTCGCGGAGAAGACCGTAGGTGAAATAAACAAGATCTCCGACACCGATGAAATAACTTATCAATTTCATTATTTTTTATATTAATCTGAAGCATAATGACTTCATTTCTCTGTTAATTCTGTTTTAATACACACATGAGTATTCCACCATGGTTCAATACAAATGGAGAAAGGATCGCAATTGAAATATTCTTTTTGTAAAACATTTACTCAGTATTGTTAGATGATGTGTGATGTGATTTTGGATTAATTATTCTTACAAAACACAATGAAATCGATTGACTGCGCCAGCGTTACCTTTTGAATGCCCAACGCTTCTTGGTTCTCTCTTATTGGGGTCCTCATCATTGTACAGTGCGTACATGAAGTCAGAACTCTGAAATTGGAAAAAGTGAATGAATGAATCTATTTTGTTTAGTCTATTGGATAATTTACCAGGAAAGATAGGGCGACGTACAAGTTCCATCTGTTAGATCCCGCGGGTCAACTTTGTCATTTCATCAACCTGACAATATAAACTCCGTAAAACGTTAAAGACTACCCGAAAGTTCAACAATATAGCAACAATTCATGATCTGTCAAAGGTATCAAAACAGTTCAACTCAAATTGAGTTATATGTCAGTAGCTCGTCGCTATCGCTCGTGAAAAACTTATATATAGACACTCGTGTCGTAAACATAGTATGTCATAGATACTCATATAAAATCCTCTGTATACTTACCAGTTGTGACTTGTATACGGGCTTCAGAGTGTAGCTAACTGCATTCGTACTGGCGTTCATAGAGACCGTAGACTTGCTCCATACTGGCGAGTTCACGTCCAGGTAGAAATGGTCAAATTGGTCACGTGACGAGCCTCCGTGATTCTTCGGGATCTTGTATACCATGAACCTGGGGATTTGCAGTCATTCAATATAGGTCAATACTTCACTTTTCAATATCATCTTTCTTAGAGGGACTTGTGTGAGTGGGTAATATCTATATTTTTATGAGGAACTATTTCAGTTGTAAGTATCAGATCTAGCAGAAAGGCTTTGTAAAGATATGAACCTGCTGTTGATTAACAAGATAAGTATTTGTTCACTTTTCAAGCATAATGGTATTTAGAGGGATATAAAATCACGAACCTGGGTTAATAATACATATCCTTACACTTGTAAAATCGTTTAATGTAGATATCAATGTGAGTGGGTAACAGATTTTAATCAGTGTACCAGGGAAGGTATTATTATGAATGGCATTAGGTTCACCAGATTGTAAAGTGTAGACATGCATTTATAATTATATGAATTATCATAGAACAATCTTTTATAGAAGTTATTAGTTGAGAGTGTTCATATATGCTTCAATGGTAAAAGTATTCATGAGTTTTGTAATTATGAACAGAAATACCCAGTTGAAGGGGAATTAATTTGTTATCAAATCAGAGATTTCGTCCAAACTGTTGATTACCCTATAAAAGTGTCCTATCTAAGGTTCTCTATGCCTCTCTATTAACCACAAAACACGTCTAAAGTACGTTCACATGGTGTTGAATTAATTTGATATTTTGAAGATAATGTTTTGCCACTTGAATTGTCAATATTTACATTGGAACAAATAATCCATGAGCTTAAATACTAAATCTATGCAGGGTAGTGAAAATAAGTGAAATTTCAACATCCAAGGAGATTCGAACCCGGAAACTCAGAGGCGAGAGTCAAACACGCTCCCAATTCAGCCAAAATGATCTCTGAACAGCCAAAGTAAGTTTGACTTTCCTTGTCACAAACTTATATTTAATTGTAGGTTCTTTGTCCTATCAATCTTTTATTTCATTAGAAAGGCCTTTTGTCCACGTAGGTTATCATGTAGTCAATATTGTACTAACGTAATTGAGAGATATTCAGCCATCGACAATAAATGGGCTTGTTGAATTTGCAGGGCAGCATTTAGATAGGCTGTGCCCCCTTAAAGGGACAGTAGCACGTTTTTTGATAATTTTATATTTTAAATTTTTCACTGATAATTGCAAGTTAATGCTAAATGTATTATTCTGACACTGTCAAAAATCTCATTACACAAACCAATCATCCATAGTCAGAGGACAAAATATGAAGATTAACACAAAATCCATTGGCCGCCATTTTGTGTGAACACCTTTAATTCATTTTGTGTAAGAAAAAGGAATCGCATGGCTAAACTTTACGTTATATATTTGAATTATTACCGCTTTATTTAGTTTAAATACATTGTCTTTCAATTGGAACCATTAATTTTCATTTTCCTGACATCACTATATATTCCCCCTAAAGACGTGCTACTGCCCCTTTAAAAGCAAACTACGATTCTGAAGCAGTGTATGAAGTTCCCCTCAGCAACTCATCGCTTCATGATGACAGTGTCACTGTCATGTGATTCAAATACGTTTTCAACAACCTGTTCGTGAGTCATCCCGCACGCCTTAATACACGAGGAAATTGTATACATGACTAGGGAATTCCACTTTCGTTATGAATAAGGCGAATCGGGTATTTATGGTGGATGGCGCTTGAGTCAAATAACTTCCGGGGTGACCTTAACACTGACCTAATAGGTTCCGTATATTTATTATGCGGATAACAGCAGCCCTATGCATTCACCTTATAAAATCTGCTTCCTAAAACAAGATAAACTTTACGCAAGAACCAGTGTATATAATTATGTACATGTAAAGATTGCCTGACTTAACGCATAACCCCGCCCTTCGCATGAGGAAACGTTGTATTGAGCGTGTTCATTCACCGGCGACATATATGACCGTGTTGTGTACACTACACCATCTAAACATGTGACCGAATGCTAATCCAAATTCGATAAACCAAACATTGCTTTATATTGAATAGTTCTGACGCTCTGTTGTTCTTCTTGAATGGTTCGAAAGTAGTTGATTCATGATTTATTATACTACCATCAATACATATGTATTCATAAAATTCAAAGACTTTTTTTATCTAACAGGATGTTTATCGTTATGGTCTCTATTCAATCTAATATGTGTATGTCTGAGGTAGATATACAAAGACCTGTACATACAGACAGACAGACAGACCTGTACATACCAATCTACAGGTTGACCCGTGGACGATAGACACTGCACGGAGCAGTAGGACGCCGGTATGAGTGACAGCAATAGACACCAGTACAGCGCCATGTTCCCTGTGTAGATGCACGATTGACAGTGAGCTATATCACTATATGCGTATAACTTCCTGCTTGAACCGAGAGATAACCCCTCCGCAGTACAGTGCCTTCTCTCAGCTATTGAACGGTATTTACTTCCGTGAATAGAGCATACATCTTGAAACAATTTAAAGGGGCAGTAGCACGTTTTTAGGGGGAACATAAGGTGATGTCAGAAAAATGAAAATTAATGGTTCTTATCTAAAGACAATGTATTTAAACTGAATGAAGCAGTAATAAATCAAATATATAATGTAAAGTTAAGCCATGCGATTCCTTTTCTTACACAAAATGAATTAAAGGTGTTCACACAAAAATGGCTGCCAATGGATTTTATGTAAATCTTAATAATTTGTTCTCTGACTGTGGATGATTGGTTTGTGTAATGAGATTTGTGACACTATCAAAGTTAAACATTTAGCATTAACTTACAATTATCAGTGAAAAATTGAAAATATAAAATTGTCAAAAAACGTGCTACTGCCCCTTTAAAGGGGAAATATGTATGTATGTATGTAGAGAAGAAAATGTAAGTATGTAGAGAAAAAGATGTATGTATGTAGCTATTTCGTCCTCCTTTTTTCCCTTTCCTGCAGAGAATTAGGATTAATGATGCTTTTTTTGTGGATACAGGACAGTACAGATATTTGCATACGCTGTGTAAAGATCCGTTTACAATTTTGACAATTAACCAATAACAATCAAGGCTTATGAAGTACTCTAATTGGAACTTCGTAAAGCAACAAGCACTTTCTTCTTTACTGTTCAAAATGCTAAAAAAAGGTAATTTCAATATGACAGTAATTAAGTTTCCTGCTTATAAATGATTTCACAATATCTACTTATACCATATATACTAACTTAAACTCTTTATATCAGCTATAATCCAAAAGGCAATTGTTTGATTAAATCTATAATTTGATATTCATTGAATCTTCACTACGGTTAGCTGAATCATCTCTAAGTACGTTTGGTTTCGTTTTGTCTAATTAGAGATTGCCTATAACTTAAACGTGACATATTTTCGCCTTTTGATTATGCCGAATTGATAATTCTTGATGTTTTCCTCTTGTGGTTTGATAATAGTTTCATTATCCTTGCTTTCTAACAAACAACAATATTTTGCTATTATTCGGGGTATTTAGGTTCCTTGTAAGGAAAAACACACTGTATTAAATGCCAACTCGATAGGATTCCATTGTGGGTCATATCCAGAGATAAATCGTTATTCATGTCATAGAATCAATATTTGATGTTGTGATTTTCAACACATATTGTTTCGTTTTGAAACGAACGTTGATGGCATAATTTGTTATAAAGATTTTAGACATCTCAATCTAAAGACGATTATATGATGCTTACTTCTGTTCAAATAAAGTCTTATTAAAGGGGCAGTAGCACGTTTTAGGGGGAATATAAGGTGATGGCAGGAAAATGAAAATTAATGGTTCCAGATGAAAGACAATGTATTTAAACTAAATGAAGCAGTAATAATTCAAATAAATAACGTAAAGTTCAGCCATGCGGTTCGTTTTTCTAACTCAAACTGAATCGAAGGTGTTCGCACAAAATGGCCAAAATGGATTTTTTTGTGAATCTTTATACTTTGTCCTCTGACTATGGATGATTGATTTGTGTTATGAGATTGTTGACACTATCAAAATGATACATTCATCATTAACGTACAATTATCAGTTAAAACTTTAAAATATAAAATTTTCAAAAAACGTGCTACTGCCCCTTTAAAGTCGTAAATGTTCGTAGAAGCCAAATTCACAAGACCATCCTACTTGAATGCTTTACTGTATCTTCTTGACCACTACTTGATCCGAGCCAATGACATTGCTTTGCTTTCTTTCCAAATTTCGCTGATCGTCTTCTGAACTAAAGATTTATAAAAAAGACGCTTCATCTCGCATATTATTACAAACGCTGTGTGCACGTTTTGCGGGGACGGCATTAAAGATGAATACTGTACTCTATTGGTTTGCCCATTATACAATCCCTTAAGAAATAAATATATACTAATTAATTTTCATAAGTATCCATTTAAACAGTTTTTTCAATAATTGTCTAACAAAAATTCTATTGTCAAAAATAATTAGCACTTTCTATAACATAAATGTAAGATATAACCTTAATCGTGCTTCATGACTGTGTATTATAAAGGAACTTTTTTACCGTCTACGACTAAAGTTTGTAAGTCTAGATTGACTGAATTTGTAGAAATTTGGTATCACGAAACAAAAACGGCCGGCGGCCATTTTTGTGTGAACACCTTTTAACCATTATAGTATAGATATTTGAGTAGCTTAACCAATCTTGCTACGATGTCGATGTCGACGTGAAATAATCCCAAAAGAAACGAACATGACCAAATTCATAAAGAATGTATTATCGTTTCATAAAACTGTAGAGTTTGACAATAAATTTCCGATATTTTGCAGTCAAATAAACACAAGATAATTCTGTTAATAAACATGATGTATCAAGTTGTCTGTTTATTGATTATTTGGATAAACAGCATCAATAAAGATGTTTCGATTCAATTCAATTGTATCTCTTTTTCCATTGGTCCAAGAATATACTTTTAAAAAGACTGACGACAAAACGGCTTGAAAGACTTCTAAAACACAATGTATCTTAAGAGCTTCTTTCAGGAACTTCGCCGAATATTGTTATTTTTATTAGGTAGTTAACTATTGCTTCTATTACCTACCAACTAAGTCTGATATCCTAGTTGAGCCGAAGCTGCGTGACAGTGTATGATGGAGGTTGATCACAGCGTACATCAACAAGATGGATTACATATATAACGGAATATACGTCAGTGAGAATTGTCGTAAACAAGAAACAAATAGTATTCTTTCTCTTTCAAAATGTTGAAGTGTTTCGCAACACTGAAGTGTTAAAGTGCTTTTGAATAATCTTAGTCTACTTAAAGTTAAGGGATTTTCATTGACTTCGTTACATTTTGAAATTTACAAAGATGTGACAATCTGCCTTTTGAGTTTTAAATTAGAGACATGTTTCAATTAATTATTTACGTTTAAATTCTATTTGAGATATTATTTTAAACATGCTTTCATTGCTTATCAACATGTTTTTCAAATTGTATAAAGTCTCTTAAATTATTAAAGTATTTTGACAATAGGAATATGATTACATGTAGCTAGATGAATATAAACCCACGTGCAAAAGAAAAGTCCCCAAACTTTTTTATTTGTAATTTTTTATTTAATGACCTTGAACATAACTCAGTGTCAGGAATAGGTCACATAAACACTCAAGTTGATGACATGACCAAAAACGTACATTGAATGCACCTCTTTTACGAGAAAAATGAATTAAAGCAGTGAAATTTCCCAAATGTACATAAAAATACCCGTATAAATTGGGTTATAAAACAGGCACCAAAATGTTCTTGGGCATCAGTTACATTATGTTAACAGCAAGAACAAGCCGAAATTAACTTAAAGCAGAGAGAGTGAGCATTCTCGATGCTTCAACTAGGCGCTACAAACGACCATGTCGCTAGAATTATGAACTACTCGAAGCGAACAATTGGTAGGATGTTGACGCGTTTTGGACCACCTGGCGGGACAGCATACATGCCCAGGAGCCACAGACCGAAGGTGACCACCCCCATTGTTGACAGACATTTACGGGTGCTTCCCCTGAGGAACATTTTCCTGACTGTGACGTCATCAGCTGCACACAGACTGAATCATCGAATCAGCAGATGGACAGGGACCAGACGACTGCGTCAACACGACATTCGAGCAAATCGACCTCACAGAGCAATGACGTTGAAGCATCAAATTTGACGTCGAATACTGGCTTTAGCGAGAACTGTTCGTCAATGGCTGCAGCGACATTGGAGCCGAGTGCTTTTCAGCGATGTGGGCAGGTTCCAGCTTATCAAGTCCGAGGGCTGGATACGTGTCCACAGACAGCGGGGTGAGAGAACGTCACGTTGTTGCGTCTTTTTGATGAGCGTTATGGAGGCGAAAGTGTTATGGTGTGGGGAGGGATTTATGGGGACAGGAAGAACGATCTGGTCACCTTGGCTGGTATTATGACAGAACGCGGGTATATAAATGAAGTTCTGCAACCTGTCGTCATCCTGTCCAACCAAAGAACGATGCTCAAACATGACAACGTCACGCCCCACACTGCTGTACTAACAAGGAACTTTCTCAACACAACGTTGTGAATGTTTTGCCCTAGCCAGCGAGATCTCCGGATATGTATTCAGTAAAGCATCTTTTTAGGCTACCTCGGGCGACGTATTCGATAACGTCAACAGCCTCCACTGACAGTGCAGGACTTGAGTCGTGTTTGGCAGGGAAAATGGCACCATATCCATAGTCGGGTTATTAGGCGATTAACAAACCCTGTCCGCCGTCGTGTTGCGTTACTTGTTGCATTACAAGGAGGGCACACCCGATATCTTGACGTTTAAGTGACCGAGCAGTGTGATTTGTGTTTTGACAGGTGATCGAATACCGGACAATACACCCCTAGTCAACTAATCATCTTGTAAAACGGTCCAAAAGTGCCTTTATGTTGTACGAATTATTGCAATTTGATGAATATACAACATGTTAATATTATTAAATGATAGAATATACAACGAGTGTTTTGTTATTTGTTATTCATAGTTTGAAAACGCACGAGGACGTTTCTTTTGCACGTGAGTTTATAAATCGAAAACTTATTTTTGGATAAATTTATGATTTCCAAACGCGTCCCATTCAAGACGAAAAGCTAGTTTGTTGAGAAGCATCTATTATTTGGGTTGTCCTCAACACGCGTCACGTTCAACCTTCATTTACTCATTCTGTAACACATCAGCGACGTAGCAGATCTAATTATTGGTTTTCCTTGCAGGATTTTGTATTGCGAGAACATTCGTTATCCAGTTCTAAGTGACCATGCGATAAATACCATAATACATGTGCTACTAATTCATGACGAGGTCCGTGCATGATTACCTATAAACGTGCCACAGCTTTAGTAAAAATATGAAATGATAAGTTTTGCTTTGTCTTTACCAATTAAAACACTTTGGTTACAAGCATCGGTTTTCTCTGTTTATTGTGGATTTTCTCGTTTCGTGACAAGAGCTCATTTAGAGTAACTAAAATTCAGGGTCGCTCTATAATAGGGTACTAATATAGCTCGTTTGTGCTACTTGGAAACGGCTAACTGTGAAGTGTGAAGCTAACTAAAGCACTAAATGGATGCATAGTAGAACGTAGTAGGGGCTCGATACAAACTGTTTCTTGTTACGACACGTGCCCTTCTACAGCTCACGTTCCGAGGTCTGTATCCTACCGCTTGCTTGTGTTTATCACGCTCTTGTAGACAAACAGAATATTTTTCTCTCAGTTGTTTTAAACAAATCACTGCTCAGTCTTACTTAACCAAGCCTCAACTTTACTCGCTACATTCCGATATTGAGTCTAGCAAGATTCAGTTAAAGACGACCTATGACAATCACACCAATCATGAATTGATCATAAAGCGGCTACAATTGATTTTATTTGTTTGAAATTTAAAACTTGAACGTTATGTGCGAATGCAGACTATTGCGACTTTGTAAGATGAGCCCTGATTGGTCAGTTTAAAATTATTTGTTTTTGTTAAAATATTAAACAAAATTCAAAATTCGTTTACTTGATTAGTTTACATATTATGATTTCTTTTCTACTGAATAACTGCAATTTGTAAGCCAATCCTATGGATTATTACTAAGCATCTCAAATATGAAAAATGTTTTATTTATGCTTTTCGATAGAGGTTTTCTTTTGTTTCAATGATGATATGTTAATCTTAATTTGAGTATTTAGATTTAAAACATTATTTATTTTGAGGGGCATTCTAGAAGTTGCGATGATGAAGAAGATGAAGGTAATAGATGGATATGCAACTTCTTTATTCAAGTTGGCGACGTTTCGAAATCACTTGCTTAAGAACTACATTGGTATTTATGTCGGAACGTCGCAAACTTGAATATTCTTTAAAACATTTAGTTGAAATTCGATGTTAGTGATCGTATTTGAAAGAATGTTTAGTTTTAGCCATTTGAATGAATTTAGAGCATGAATATGTGTTATAGATATCGTGTCCTTAACACACCTTATTAACTATAACTGAAACATTGCTTTAGTGCATGTAGTGCGACGAAAAGATTTGTTTATTTACAAAATAAAATCCTTGTCTTCATTATCATAAGATCATCGATAAGAAATAGCTGAGTCAACTTTTCTGGAATGAAATATTGGTAAAAATAATCAAATCAATCCATATTCTGTGTTTAAAGCATTATTAATATCAAATAAAAATTCGCCAATGATAAATTTTATTGTGTTATAAAACAGTCTATTAGGTTTATTGCTTTAACGTTTATCATTGTTTACAACACGCCGATGCAAAGAGTCCCTTATTTAATGAACCAATAAGGATAAGGACTTCAAACAGACAGCGTGGGCGGTAAACACATTGATATTTGCACGGTAGCGCCCTGCTTCTATCTGAACGATATGATGCGTTTTTATATCCTTTTAATAGGAGCCTTTTTTACAGATTGGCACTGTCAGTTACACTCTTGCTCATGAAAGCTGCTTGATGTATGATTGATATATATAAAGTTTCCTTTCCAATGGGAGAAAACATCTAAAAGGGACATTAGTTCGGGTTTCTTAAGTTTTTATTCAGATATTGGCCAATTTATATGAGTTTAAGACATCTGGGTCTTTTTCAAACATCAACATCTCACTTCTAAAGAAATTTTCAAAAATCAAGCAAAATGCACACGCGGTCATTTTTGTGTGAACACCTTTTCACTTCCCCTTCAACAACAGTGGGATGACGGGTGCTAACGGGCTAGGCAATCATGATAACACCTGCTGACAGTGTTAGATTACTTCAAGAAGTCAACGCCACACAAAACTTAATGTTCCAATACATGTTCGAAAAGTTTCTTGTGCGAGCTAAAGGAATTTGTTTCAATCATATCATGAAACTAATTCAACAGAATGTTTTATATTTTGTGTTTTATATTTCTGTACTGTATGACATAGATATCAAATGAAAATGCGACCAATATTTTTAAAGAATAAAGCAAATCAGAGACGTTTTTTACAGAGACGTTTAATACAATACAAGACAACTGTTCATGTAGCGAAGTGGTTGTGTTTAGAAATCATCGGTCGGAAATAAACCATAGGTAACACATATAGAAACTACGTGAGGAACCTCGGTTGTAGAGAAATCTAGGGCTGTATGTTAGAAAAACTAAGTTATTTTATCCTCGGGGATTTTTTATACAATATAACATGGAATTCGAAAATAAGTTTCAGAGACAACGCCACGCGATTGGCAGAAATCATCAACTATACGTATGATACACACTATCTTAAAGCGATAAGGGCTAGTTGTAAGATTCACCTGGGAGGCATTGTATCTCATAGACTTGTGATTGACAGAGACATGTGGTTCTAATCGTACATCTGTTTTATATCTGTATTTCAAACAATAATCGTCGTCCTTGAAGGGAATATATCTCACATGTTTTTTTACATTCGTTTATAAAACCTTCAACATAATTTTACCGGCTTGAATTATGTCATATCATCACATCATGCTATTTATTCTGTGTGTGAATGTTTTTAAATCACTGAATGCAAGTTATGTGAATTTCCTTTTGTTTAGATATCATCCAAAATATTGATGTTTTGAGTGAAAAACTACTATTAAAAAACAAGTTACACACTGTTATATTAAGAACGAATTCGAAACTGTAATGCTGAAGACACCAATATTAAACGGTAATTTTAATTATTCACTCTCGTCATGAAAACAGTATAATTTATGACATTTCTTCAGAGACAAAATGTTTTCAAAATAATTCATGTTGATATTAATGTTTATATTCCAATAATTTTGAAGTTTCAGTGGATACTCAATATTTGTCTCCCCAAACAGATGCCATAGACAAAAATACGTCTTCCAAGTTTATTTGCATACTTCTCATCGTTCAAAATAAGGCAGTAATTTGTTTCGGAAATATCATTCTGCTTTCAATAATTCTAACATAGATTGGAAAAATCAAAAATCAAATGATTTAGAAATACATTATGGATTCATTTGTCTTCAAAACCGTTGATTAAACGTTCACCTAAAGTAGTTCTGACCATATTTCCTTACTTGCAAACTTTCATTGATTCGGCCTTTTCCAAAATCTTTGATTTTGAAGGTCCATACTGCTTTTACGAATTGCTGTTGTTAAAACATGTACTCTAAGTATCCCCAGCCCACATAAAACTCCCAATGCAATAAATGACATTTCTTTCACTTCTGAGAAAAACAAACAATTAAACGGACATTAAAACGAGAAAAATGTTATAAAAGATTTTGTCCAATTTGTAAAAAAGAATTTGAAAATGAAAAACAGTTTATGCTTGTTTGTCCATCAGAAGAAAATATATACCTGCTTGGTTTATATCTCGACCACCTGCTGTAACCTTTATGTCCCCATGTACCTGCTTGGTGTATATCTCGACCACCTGCTGTAACCTTTATGTCCCCATGTACCTGCTTGGTTTATATCTCGACCACCTGCTGTAACCTTTATGTCCCCATTGTCCTCTCGAATTTACAAATGTTAGTCTTAATTTGTCGTTATTTATCAAACGTAGTGTAAAACGTAGAAATAAACGTTTAAGAAATGAAATTAACCTTAGAGCTTAAACAATATCTGGCCCTGTTGTTGTGTTATCTAAATCTTTTAAATAATATGTGCATTAAGATAATTATTTACATAAGTACATTTGCATTGAGGTCGGTTGCCTTAAATACAAAAATTAAAACCTTTTTGACGTGACATAACTTGACAAATGTTATCTTTAATTGCACCATAACCTACGCTTCTTTAGATAACTTGACTCGCGCTATTATCCGATTTTCGATCATAAGGCCTATCACTACTTCAAACCTCCCTAATTTTACTGTACAATGTCTTTTTGCTCTAAAATGATACTTTCCTGCAACAATTGATACCTCTCGATAAATTAAAGGACCCTAATGATAAAGTTAACATGTGACCCCAAACAACTCACGGAGTGGCTCTTTCTCAATTTGACAAAGAATGGAATACATCTTTAATTTCGTCTCCACAAAGAATACCCCAATATGCCTGTCCCTTTTATATAAAGCACATCAGAGTATGAAACTATGTATAATACCTTACGCCCAAGGTACCACCCAACATTCAACCAGTCTAAGTAAACCTAGCCTCAATATTATCCGTTTCACTCCTATGCTGAGTATAGAGTGAAACGGATAATATTGAGGCTAGGTTTACTTAGACTGACATTCAACAGGTCTCATTTCACTATTTAAGGTAAGACCAAGCATCAAGTAAATTGACAGTATTTTGCATCGTACAAATCGGTGGCATGCCCAGTTCTTTTAATCAGCTGGTAGGTAGATCTTCGTCACTTTGTACATCTTATCAAGTACGTAAATCATAATTATTATGATATTTTCTCCCAGAAAGTTGTACATGTAAGATCCAATGCTACCATGCTGGGTGATTGCTTCAAGGAGCTAGACACTAATTAGAAGACGGGCGGTATCATTAAATCACAACTTTGAGGTCTAACATCGGCAAGTCATCAAAGCAGTTTTGGGTATAGCCGATAAAGTTCAGAGAAACACACCATATCTGATAGGCGAGGTTCCGAATTCATAGATGTATTCGTGTTTGTAAAGTTTATTTTTAAGTTTGACAGTGACGTAATGTGTTTACATGTTATGAAAAGGGAATTGATATTCCTACCTTAAAGTGCATTCTTATACATTCTTACATTTATTAAAGGATATCTTAAGAAAAAAACATGAAGTAAACGTTAATATCACACGCCTTAAAAGTCTTATTCTTTATTTTGGAAGTATTATTCTATCCTGTCAAGAAAACATTTACGTTTTGAATGGTATGATATTTGAAAGTAATCTTATTTGAAAGTAATTAACATTGTGGTCGAGGTACCAGGTTTTAATAATTTCAACTATTTTAGTTGTTAGCTATGTCATTAGTATGAAGCTATTGCATAACGACAAAGATAAAAGTGAAAATATCCATCACTTCTAAATATTCACCTTCGTTAAAAGCTTAATATACAATTTGACCAATGACATGGTAGATTTCGACCAATGAAAAGACGGGTTAACTTATCAATAGGAAAACACCCTCCGAGCTGTAGGTCAGTAACACCAGGTAGTAATGACCATATATATCAACATTGTCATTTTCGACAATCTGCTTGCCCGAAAACATTATAAATTAGAACTTTTGAGGCTGCACCTAGTGACACATGATGTCTGCTGACAACTAATAATACAGTTAATCTTACTTGCGCTCGGCACATAATAACCAATGAATAGAGCAACGATTTTTCATGACATTACTTGAGGACATGAAATCACCGGAATAATGAACAAATCCCTTTGTCTGTAAAAACAAAACTGGTAAATTCATAGACAATCTAGTTATCACGCCATTTTGTATTATTTGCCTTGATTCAAAGTGACAAGCCTGGCCAATAATCATGGCTTAATAAGCTTTTTATCTCCACATTATTTATACATACGTTGTGTAGGAGATTTTGTCTGTTCAGCCTGGGGCTTTTCCTACTTCCTGATTGGCTGTTATATGCGATCAAAGGAAGTACCTTCAGTGCGGTATAACTCGTCCTTGTCTGACCCCTCGCCAGTGTAGAAGAAGAGGAAGAAGGAGAAGAAGAAAACAGTTAAGAAGAAGAAAAGAAAGAAGAGAAATAAGAAGAAATACAAAAAGGAGTATAGAGGAAGAAGAAAATAGAGAACAGGAAGGAGAAGAATAAAAAGAACAGAAGAAGAAGATGCTAGAAGAGAATGAAAAACAGGAAGGAGAAGAATAAAGAAGAACAGAAGAAGAAGAGGACAAAAGAGAAGGAGGAGGAGAAGAATAGAAGAAGAAAAGAAGAAGAAGAAGAGCAGAAGAAGTGCAGATAAAGAAACAGAACAAGGAATAGAGGAAGAAGAAGAAGAAGAAACAGACGAAGAAACAAACGAAGAAACACAGAAGAATAAGAAGAAAAAAAAGAAAAGAAGAGAAGGAGAAGAAGGATGAGAAAAAGACGAAGAAGACGAAAAAGACGAAGAAGACGAAGAAGATGAAAAAGACGAAGAAGACGAAAAAGACGAAGAAGACGAAGAAGACGAAGAAGATGAAAAAGACGAAAAAGACGAAGAAGACGAAGAAGACGAAGAAGATGAAAAAGACGAAGAAGACGAAGAAGAAGACGAAAAAGAAAACAATTATTTATTTACGTGTCACAGGTTTTCTTACATCATTTCTTTACATGTTTATAAAGATAAAATACATCTAATATCCGGCCATTTAGCTTTATGAAACACGATTGTAAAAATTATATTCATCTACGTAAAGTAAAACACGGATAAAAGATTGACAAATATCCAACGCATAAAATACCCTGATTGAGAAGAGTTATGTAAATCAACTATGATTTACGCAGTTTTTAATAATCGCGGCTAAAGCGCTAGTATTTACATTTTCTTGCATTAAAGTAATCAAAACATCATTGGTAAATAATAGCGACAGTGAATTAGAGAGCTAGTTCTGTGGATTTACAACTTCTTTTTTTGCAAATAACCTCTCGGTTACTAACCCCGTTATCACCTAGTTACAGCATTATCCTCAAAACCTAAATGTTGCCATTTTGCAATAAAGTAGTTGTTAATACATGAAACTAGATCTCTTATAATTACTTAATCAGTTAACTTACCAACTAATTGCCTCTCAAAGAGTGTCCTAAAGAAACGCTTTCAACCAATCGCGAGATATTTTAGCGATTAATGTACCTGAAACACAGTTACACAGAAGCCATTTTTTATGGAGTTATAATTTGGAAACATAACATGTTAGAAAAAAACACGCTTTGATAAACCGTCGAATTGAAAAACATTAAACACTAATGGTTATCTAAAAACGTCCTATGGCAATGACGCGTCAAATAATTATGTCAACTAAAGTGCATCTGCCAATCTAGCCACACACATAAAATCGAAATTGCGAGTTAAGCATCCCATGTATTTAAACTGCCACAAAATCAAAAATATCTTTTCCTGAAGAATGAAATTGGTATTATTTGTTTTATAATGTTGCATTTTATAATTTTAGATCTAGGCAAGAAAGATAAGGAAATGCATGTAGATAACTGATGCAATTTTAAAGGATTAAAGAAACTCATGATTTTTGGGTTGCTTACAAATCAAAATCAAATCTATCATTATATTCCTTTTCTATCCCTTTTTGTGCACTTCGTCAAGTTCCTTTTTAGTCTAAGTAAACCTAGCCTCAATATCACCCGTTTCACTCCGATATTGAGTCTAGCCAAGGTCTAGTAGAGGGTCGCGTCAGCCCAAGTATCGAATTTACCAATCAGAACCCATCTTCGCACGTATAACGTTGGAAGGTCATAGGTCGAAGAAAGGTCGGCTGACGCGACCCTCTACGAGAACTTTCTAGACTCAATATCGGAGTGAATGGCTTCAACATTGTATTTTTGTATTGATAAAATTAAACATCTTGAAATAAAAACTGATGAGTAAAATTGGTTTTGATGTTTTATGTGTTTAGAACTGAGTTCGACAATAAACCTTACTTTGTTATTACACAATGACAATTACGAATAATGCCATCCTCAACATAATAACGCCATGCTTTTTCAGCAATTATCACGTGATGTTTACAAAGACGGCAGAGAGATAACATCATACGTGACATCATAACATCTTGATAACTTTCAATTTGGCATGCACTGGTCACGTGACCTCTGGCATGCAACTTAATGAGAACCTAGACATACAGAGAAAAGCAGTAAAAGTTTCGGTATCATGCAGGGGCAGGTAACTCCAGTGTACCATTCGTTATACATGATCGCCGCTAAACGCTATTTAAAAACGAGGATGTGATTGGATACCTTATGACTGGGTTTGTCTGCGCATAACTGGTCATAGGAACATGCGATAGAGGTGGGTGCATTCAGACCGAGACGGAGAGGATGTTCTGGCTGGTTCGAGCCCCGATAGAGACAACATTTTTGATATTTTATTCCTCGGAGTACGGTCGATTTTAATCAGACTTAATTGGACTCCAGACTACTGTGATTGCTGTAAAGAAACCTCATGTGTGAGTTGCTGAGTCCCAGCGTGGTCCAGTTCGAATCTTGGTCCGCGTAAGTTTTTTCAGTTCTATTGATCGAAACACGGCCGAGCTCAAACAGTTTGATTAAATTGACGAATGTAATATACTGTGGTACCAAAATAACTTTACACCATGTTTGTTTCCAATTTATCAGATATCTAAAAGTTATATTATGAATTTTATTATCACATGTTCACAATAACATATTATTGCAGTAGTTTGAACAAAATTTCTGGTTTCTGTCTTATCAGCATATCTGTGTTTGATGTAGGGAGGGGTAAAAATCAAAATTAACACTATCATGCATTTTTAGAAGATTGTAAAGATGTAAAAAAATAAGGCTTATCTATTGATTTTAACGAAGAATATGTTTTATATGTCTATACAGTAGCGTTTATCAAAATAAGTTTTTGAAAAATATGTTAGATAAAAAAACAAGTTTTATGAAAGAAAATCAAAAACCACTCAGAAGTGTTCTTTAACTGATCATTAATGCTGTCTATCAGTTTGTAACCAATGGAAACATAAATCATGTTTTCTTCAGGAAAACTACATACAATGGCTGCAGTTGTTAAAGGGGAAGTAGCACGTTTTTAGGGGGAATATAAGGTGGTGTCAGGAAAATCAAAATAAATGGTTCAAATTGAAAGACAATGTATTTAAACTAAATGGAGCAGTACTAATTCAAATACATCATGTTAAGTTTAGCCATGCGATTGCTTTTTCTTACACAAAATGAATTATAGGTCTTCACACAAAATTGCCGCAAGTGGATTTATGTGAATCTTTAAACTGTGTCCTCTGACTATGGATGATTGGCTTGTGTAATGAGATTTATGACACAATCATAATAATACATTTAGCATTATCTTACAATTATCAGTGAAAAATTTGAAATATAAAATTATCAAAAAACGTGCTACTGCCCCTTTAATCCATGACATTAACCGTTCAAAGTGAAAAGGTTCATGTCCGCTAAAATAGCTAACAGCTTATCCTGGGTTTGACACATATTTCTTATCACCATATTGGGATCTTCCATTCAATTGTGCGGCCTTTATACCATTCAGGAAGTGTATGATCAAGTTTGATCTGCAAAAAAAAAATAAAAAAAAAAAATGTTATGACTGTGTTTTCTTTAAAAGGCCACGATAGTATAATGTTCTGTAATATCCATCATGTTGTGATACAATGAAAGAAAAAAATATATTTCCTGTTTACATTGATCGCTACCATTTTACTTCAGAAATACATACACGAGACAGAGATCCGACAAGTGCCATCATAATCACAATAACAACATCCATTATGATATGAATCTCGGCTTAACTGGGAATATATGGATATTACTTTGGATAACTGGCACAATAATTATATTAGTTATTGTCTGAGTCCACCAGAGACACAACATACGTCAAAGTTAATCAAAATCGAAATATATGAATATTTATGTCCAGATTTCCAAGTTCTTTAACCTTTATTATCGGAGTTCGTAAATAAAGCAATTCTTTCCCATGCGCATGTTTCTGCGCAGCGGAGAGCACATCATTTGAGGTCTTTAACTCCTGAGAGCGCTAAATAATGGTAAATCCGCTTACAGGAGCACGTCACTGCACAGTATGGAGCTGCGAGCGTCTTCAAGCTTTAACGGCAGGATTGCCATCAGATCTCAACTGCTAGTCGCGTCATACTTACGTGCGTTTGGATAGATGAAAATGACTGACAACAATATCTTAGAATTTGGACAAAGTTTCCTTGAGGACATTGAAGACAAAATGTCCTTAGATTTTTTCCGAAACATTTCTGCTTACAACAGTTCAGGAGCTTACATCTTCAATGACAATGGAGAAGTGGAAGAAATCTTCACGCTAGAAACAAGAATTGTTCCTTCAATTTTCCTTGTGATATTTGTGGTAGGGCTAGTTGGAAACGGTCTCCTGGTGTATATTGTAGTGAGACATGCGGCAATGAGAACCGTGACAAACCTGTATCTAGTGAACCTCTCTATTGTGGACATCCTGTACCTAGTGGCCTGTGTTCCCCTTACCTCCGTGGCTTATGGACTAACTGACTGGCCTTTTGGTGATCCTTTATGTAAGTAGTTCATACCTAACACAATTGAGAGAATTTATAACATGAAGCGATAGATTTGAAAACAGTCGCTGTTATATTAGATTAGTTTTTTATGTAGAATAGACTGGCCTTTTGATGATCCTTTATGTAGTTATTTCATATCTATCATTTGACAAACATAATTTAGGAAATGAAGCGATTGATTTTAAATCAGTTGCTGTGGTATTAGATAATATGTTTGATGTAGAATAGACTGGCCTTTAGGTAATCCTTTAAGTATTTCATATCTATCAAATTTGACAAAGAGAATTTAGAACATGAAGCGATTGATTTGAAAACAGTTTCTGTGATATTAGATAAGATGTCTGTTGAACGTTAATGTACACCCGAAAAGGCCCGCTTACTGTCAATTGATCTATAAAGCCGGAGTGACTCAAGTTGTGCTTATGTCAGAATTATTGTTAAGGATTTGATACATCATTAATAGTTGATGATGTCATGACATGCCCAAATAATTTATATAAATGAAATATCTAAACAACATAAAGAGTTTTCTTTCTATCATGCTAATAATTGGTACTATCTAACCTAATAAAGTTAGATTTGCATCAAGAATGTTGAAATTTCAGTTCATTTCACAATTGAAACAAAATATAATATCAATTCAAAACATGTGTATCCTCTTCGGGTGGTGTTGACATTTAATCGGTTGTATGGTATCACTCATAAACCCTTAGATTATATCTAGAATAAAGTTATTATTCATAACAATAAATGTAACATATTAAATACCAAACATACCAAATGTCAAAAAGACCACGAAAGGAAAAAACGACTTCAACAGTTAACACTTCCATGTTCATCAGTATACCTTTTCAAATGTACGAACATATGGAGTATTCTATCACTCTTGCTAATATTGGTACTATCTCTTAAACCTAATAAAGTTAATTAAAAACAAATTAAAAACAAATTACAACATATTTATCCATTTTGAGTAGTGTTGACAATTTATCGAGGGCACTTCATCAGTCATAAAACCTCTGTAGAGTATATCATGAAAGAAGTTCATAACCATTGGATCATATTCAATAATTGCATGCACAAAATGTCAATTAGACCATGAAAATAAAAAGCCTAGATTCCCAATAGGACTCAAAAAGGTTGGTCCATTCTCCTACATTCAGCTTACACCTTAAAGTTTCAAATTCACCAACATAAGGGGTATTCTATCAATCTTGCTACTATTTGGTACCATCTCTTGAACATAACAAGGGCATATTCAATAATGTCATAAATCAAATGTCCAGAAGATTATGAATAGAATAAGCTGAGTCATTACACCCACTTTCACCAGTATACATTCACCTCATAAACAGCTTTAGTCTATAACAGCGACATGGTTTCTACAGTTCGGCTCGTTAAACGGTGCTACAGTATACCTTTCAAGTTCGCCAACAGAAGGAGTCTTTTTTATCAATCTTGCTAATATTTGGTTCTTTCTCTTGAACATAACTAGAAAATATTCAATAATTTCTTGTAGCAACTAGAGAGGCCAGAATACGACTGTAACAAGTTGGTCCATACAGCCACTTTAACCAGTATAGGTACACCTCATAAACAGCATTAGACTGTAACATGGTTTCTGCAGTCAGGCACTTTTAACGTTGTACATTCTTGAGTCTTGTCTTGTTGAAGATTGAAGAGACAAGATGAAGCCAACAATCTATATATCTCAAACATTATCAGCATGCCTAGAAGCTTTCTTGATTCATCACTTACATAATTATCTTTGACAATCTTAATTATTGTTCCGTGTTGGCCTGTGAAACTGATGAATTGTCATTAGTGCACCAGTACTTATATCACGATGATTTGAGACTTCACGCCATTTCCAAGCGTAGTCAAAGACGAACTTTAGAACAAAAGAAAACAAAGACTAAGGTTACATACTAGAACACGTTCCAATGTGAAACACTACCAGGTAGGCTTGAATCAGTCGTGAAGAAAGCCCGCAACCTCAGTGAGTCCGGTATGAACATGCTAGATAATGCACGAGAGTTCCTTTCAAACTTCATGCTGTGTTATTCATTGAAAATAAAGTTGCTTTGGAATCAGTGTTTAAAATTTGGGCGTAACGAAAAATATTTATAAACGAAATTTTTACAAACAACCTAGCAATGCAACCTTCACAGATATGAATTGACGATGAGTTTAAGCTTTCAGAAGTCATCAGAATAAAGTGTACATAAATATACATATGGGTCTAAATGGTGTATATTGTTCATGATGGCGTTTCTCACTTAATGTTCATATTGTTTCATCACTTCATTTTATTTCATTATATAGCTGTAAAAAAAAATAAAATCATATGACATATTACTTATATTGAAAAGATAAATTCATCAATTCTATAAAATATTCATTTCGTTAATATTAGCTGTTATGTAAGGACCCGGAGAAAAGTAAATTTATGAATAAATTATTTGATAATCTTTTATTGGGATATGTTATGTTAGTGTGAAACATGAACCAAAGACAATAGCATCTATACCTGGTGTGTTTTTACATTTCATATTGTAGTTTAAATAGGTTTATGTTAAGTCTGATGGAAATATGGAATAGTGCCTTATCAGCACATAGCATTTATTATAATATAGGCTTATAACGTGGATGCATAATCTTCCTTTCATTGATTTATTTTCTTATGAACTTCTTTAAAATTCAAATTTATGTATGGTAAATATTGTAGACAGTGATGACATAACCAACTTGATCTGCCATATTTGCTGATAACCAAACACCTTCACAACAGTCATTTTGATGACTCTGTAAACTATGTTGTCCGTAACCCATAAATTAACATTATGATAGTTGTTTTTAAAAATGCTCTTGACATATTTGACAATAGTTCTCTTTTAATGCACAGGCAAGTTTGTGAACTACATTATGGGCGTGTGCCTCGCCGTGAGCGTCATGACCTTAGCAGCGACTGGCCTTGACCGATATTACGCCATCATTCACCCTGTGAGGTCAAGGACATTCAGGTGTGTATATTCGGGTATTAAAACTTCAGAAATTAATTTGCTTTCTACAACCGACATGCGTTCTCGGGTGAACAGAGATAATAGTGCATTTACTGAAACGTTGATATACTTCATATCTCGGTTAACCTAGGCCGTCAACAATTTCTGCATCTTGTGTCAATTATTTTTACTTAACGAGCAACGTCGTGGTATTCTTGAAATAGAAAAGAAATTATTGGTGAAATTCCAAAATTCTCACATATTCAACCCCATTTGACAAATATATATAAAATGCAGCCATTATGTATTCGAAGAATTCGAAATCACAGGTCCAATATACAAGAATGCAAGTTAAAAAGGAAAAAACCCATATGAACCCGAATTTTAATTCTGCCTGTTTAAAACAAGTTTCCAAAATTGTGTTAGCTAGTAGACAGGCGCCAATGTCCGGTTTTCGAACATACAGCATAATCGCGACCTTTTACATTCATATTTTCAGTTTAATACGCAGATAAGCTTTAAAATGATATTTTCAAGTGGGGACCTTCCGATCAAATGGAACTTCTGATAATGTTTGGCTTTTGTAACTAACAAGTCTCGGAGTGGCTCTTAATTATGTCAAGGACGTCAACGTTTTACATTGTTATGTATAATCAAGGCATCGTTATAAAAGGATGAATATGTGTATAAAAATGAACATTCACAAGAACATCTACAATCTAATTTGGAAAAAGTGATTATAAATGGTTTGACAAGAAAATTACATCGAAAGATTCTAGTATGTGAAACGTTATGAAAACAAACGTTTTGATAACAGATAAACAGATGAGCACCGAGTTGTATGGCGCAAAGATATATTTTTGTTAAATCTTTTCAAATATATCTCATATTTCTGATGAACGAATGTTGAACAAAAAGTGCAAAAACGTGAATGCAAGAACAACAAGTTACTGAATGAAAGCAAAAAATATCGCTTTTAACATAATCATCGTTGCTTGTCAATTTGATATCTTCACAGAAATAACATTCCATATCAGCAATCAGACCAATTCCGCAGAAAAATAGCAAAACCCTGCAGTAAATGTATTATTAAATGTAAATGTGATTTTAATCTCTCTGCAAGATAATGAAGACCGTCTAATGGGCGCACCATTTATCTATCTAATTCTTTTACAGAACATCAAAGAGGGCCGTTGTGATTATGCTGTCCATTTGGGTCGTGTCTATTATCATTATGATCCCGAGGGCCTTTCTATACGGACTCAGCGAACTGTGGCATTTCCAGGACAACCGGATGTTCTGCAACCGTCACCATGGCCACCAGGACAAGACGTGGTTGCTACGGAGACAGGTGGACACGGGTCTGATGTTCCTGACCTTGTTCCTGCTGCCCCAGATGATCCTCAGCTTCTGTCACTGCAGGATTGTGCGCAAACTCTGGACCAGCGTGAGGCCCGGGTCCAGACCCAATGACATTTCTCTTGCAGCTTTGAGAGCAAGACGGAAAATCGCCAAAATTATTTTCGCAATTACGGTTGCATTCGGTGTCGGTTGGCTCCCGATACACATCGTCCGACTTCATGAGGATTTCTTAGGTTCAGGGGAGACAATCATATTCAAAGATCGAGAGGTTTTTGCAATGTGTTTTTCGTACGGAGCAAACGCTATAAATCCGATAATATACTGTTTACTAAGTGGCAACTTCCGGTATCACTTCCGTATGGCAATCATGTGTAAAAGACATTACGCCAGGCGGGTCAGACGTTTCCCTTCGACCTCACAGCGACCCCTTGCGGATGGAAGAAATCCAGAGGGGAGACAACTCTTTCGTCAAAGAGGGGGCAGAGAAGCTGATACGTCATTGAGGATAGAAAACCTGTCTCCAAACAGAAATATTCGGCGGGAGGGTCGAAACCGAACTGTGACTCGGCTAGGGACCGAGGGTTGTTATGCCCAGCAGCCATTGTTTGGCGTTTCGTTTCAGAGACTGGAACTCCCTTCTGTTGTGTGAAACTGATCACTTGTTGTTGTTTTGTTCTTTATACATTCCAAAAATATACGAGATTGATTTCACCACAGTTCAACCAAAATCGATTCATATATACCAGTGATTATTAAACTGTTGACATTAGTTCCACTTCTTGCAAACGATTTGCATTTACGAAAAACATCTCGGTGAAATTTGTGGCTCAACTGATTGAAGGAATTTACATTTTTACATGTGATATGTATTAACTTAAGGTGATATTGAGTTTTTGTAATAAAATGACAATGTGTTTATGTGAGATGTTTACTTTAATATTTTGCAGTATTTGGTATGTTGGTTATCCTTGTTATTGACAGGAAACAATGACACGAGTTATCATTTATATACCTTGGAATCATATTTAAAGCGGCCACTTAGAAATGCTTTTTTATTAAGAAAAGGCAAAATCCTTACGTTACTAATTTCATGTCCGGCTACCAAGTATGATGTCTCTATTGACATTTTAAACTGAATTATTAATGAAAATGCAAATCGCCTGCATTGTCAAATTAACTAGCAAAACATGTCCTATTGGCTATTGAATATAAAGAAACCAATACCTGCAAAATAGATTTGACATCCTGGAGACACAAGAAAATAGAATTTCATTGATAAAAACATTTTATATTCTTAACATCTGTCTAACTGATGCATGGTCGTGTCGGATGATCCGCGGTGAAGGTCTCAACTCATTGACAAACACTCACTCCACGCTACATGCCTCAACTCATTGACAAACACTCACCCCACGCTACATGCCTCAACTCATTGACAAACACTCACTCCACGCTACATGCCTCAACTCATTGACAAACACTCACTCCACGCTACATGCCTCAACTCATTGACAAACACTCACCCCACGCTACATGCCTCAACTCATTGACAAACACTCACCCCACGCTACATGCCTCAACTCATTGACAAACACTCACCCCACGCTACATGCCTCAACTCATTGACAAACACTCACTCCACGCTACATGCCTCAACTCATTGACAAACACTCACCCCACGCTACATGCCTCAACTCATTGACAAACACTCACCCCACGCTACATGCCTCAACTCATTGACAAACACTCACCCCACGCTACATGCCTCAACTCATTGACAAACACTCACTCCACGCCACATGCCTCAACTCATTGACAAACACTCACTCCACGCTACATGCCTCAACTCATTGACAAACACTCACTCCACGCTACATGCCTCAACTCATTGACAAACACTCACCCCACGCTACATGCCTCAACTCATTGACAAACACTCACCCCACGCTACATGCCTCAACTCATTGACAAACACTCACTCCACGCTACATGCCTCAACTCATTGACAAACACTCACTCCACGCCACATGCCTCAACTCATTGACAAACACTCACTCCACGCTACATGCCTCAACTCATTGACAAACACTCACTCCACGCCACATGCCTCAACTCATTGACAAACACTCACTCCACGCTACATGCCTCAACTCATTGACAAACACTCACTCCACGCTACATGCCTCAACTCATTGACAAACACTCACTCCACGCCACATGCCTCAACTCATTGACAAACACTCACTCCACGCTACATGCCTCAACTCATTGACAAACACTCACTCCACGCCACATGCCTCAACTCATTGACAAACACTCACCCCACGCTACATGCCTCAACTCATTGACAAACACTCACTCCACGCTACATGCCTCAACTCATTGACAAACACTCACTCCACGCCACATGCCTCAACTCATTGACAAACACTCACTCCACGCCACATGCCTCAACTCATTGACAAACACTCACTCCACGCTACATGCCTCAACTCATTGACAAACACTCACTCCACGCTACATGCCTCAACTCATTGACAAACACTCACTCCACGCTACATGCCTCAACTCATTGACAAACACTCACTCCACGCTACATGCCTCAACTCATTGACAAACACTCACTCCACGCTACATGCCTCAACTCATTGACAAACACTCACCCCACGCTACATGCCTCAACTCATTGACAAACACTCACTCCACGCTACATGCCTCAACTCATTGACAAACACTCACTCCACGCTACATGCCTCAACTCATTGACAAACACTCACCCCACGCTACATGCCTCAACTCATTGACAAACACTCACTCCACGCTACATGCCTCAACTCATTGACAAACACTCACTCCACGCTACATGCCTCAACTCATTGACAAACACTCACTCCACGCTACATGCCTCAACTCATTGACAAACACTCACTCCACGCCACATGCCTCAACTCATTGACAAACACTCACTCCACGCCACATGCCTCAACTCATTGACAAACACTCACTCCACGCTACATGCCTCAACTCATTGACAAACACTCACTCCACGCTACATGCCTCAACTCATTGACAAACACTCACCCCACGCTACATGCCTCAACTCATTGACAAACACTCACCCCACGCTACATGCCTCAACTCATTGACAAACACTCACTCCACGCTACATGCCTCAACTCATTGACAAACACTCACTCCACGCTACATGCCTCAACTCATTGACAAACACTCACCCCACGCTACATGCCTCAACTCATTGACAAACACTCACCCCACGCTACATGCCTCAACTCATTGACAAACACTCACTCCACGCTACATGCCTCAACTCATTGACAAACACTCACCCCACGCTACATGCCTCAACTCATTGACAAACACTCACTCCACGCTACATGCCTCAACTCATTGACAAACACTCACCCCACGCTACATGCCTCAACTCATTGACAAACACTCACCCCACGCTACATTGACAAACACTCACCCCACGCTACATGCCTCAACTCATTGACAAACACTCACTCCACGCTACATGCCTCAACTCATTGACAAACACTCACTCCACGCCACATGCCTCAACTCATTGACAAACACTCACTCCACGCTACATGCCTCAACTCATTGACAAACACTCACTCCACGCCACATGCCTCAACTCATTGACAAACACTCACTCCACGCTACATGCCTCAACTCATTGACAAACACTCACTCCACGCTACATGCCTCAACTCATTGACAAACACTCACTCCACGCTACATGCCTCAACTCATTGACAAACACTCACCCCACGCTACATGCCTCAACTCATTGACAAACACTCACTCCACGCTACATGCCTCAACTCATTGACAAACACTCACCCCACGCTACATGCCTCAACTCATTGACAAACACTCACCCCACGCTACATGCCTCAACTCATTGACAAACACTCACTCCACGCTACATGTCTCAACTCATTGACAAACACTCACCCCACGCTACATGCCTCAACTCATTGACAAACACTCACTCCACGCCACATGCCTCAACTCATTGACAAACACTCACTCCACGCTACATGCCTCAACTCATTGACAAACACTCACCCCACGCTACATGCCTCAACTCATTGACAAACACTCACTCCACGCTACATGCCTCAACTCATTGACAAACACTCACCCCACGCTACATGCCTCAACTCATTGACAAACACTCACCCCACGCTACATGCCTCAACTCATTGACAAACACTCACCCCACGCTACATGCCTCAACTCATTGACAAACACTCACCCCACGCTACATGCCTCAACTCATTGACAAACACTCACCCCACGCTACATGCCTCAACTCATTGACAAACACTCACTCCACGCTACATGTCTCAACTCATTGACAAACACTCACCCCACGCTACATGCCTCAACTCATTGACAAACACTCACTCCACGCCACATGCCTCAACTCATTGACAAACACTCACTCCACGCTACATGCCTCAACTCATTGACAAACACTCACCCCACGCTACATGCCTCAACTCATTGACAAACACTCACTCCACGCTACATGCCTCAACTCATTGACAAACACTCACCCCACGCTACATGCCTCAACTCATTGACAAACACTCACTCCACGCTACATGCCTCAACTCATTGACAAACACTCACCCCACGCTACATGCCTCAACTCATTGACAAACACTCACTCCACGCTACATGCCTCAACTCATTGACAAACACTCACCCCACGCTACATGCCTCAACTCATTGACAAACACTCACCCCACGCTACATGCCTCAACTCATTGACAAACACTCACCCCACGCTACATGCCTCAACTCATTGACAAACACTCACCCCACGCTACATGCCTCAACTCATTGACAAACACTCACTCCACGCTACATGCCTCAACTCATTGACAAACACTCACTCCACGCTACATGCCTCAACTCATTGACAAACACTCACCCCACGCTACATGCCTCAACTCATTGACAAACACTCACCCCACGCCACATGCCTCAACTCATTGACAAACACTCACTCCACGCTACATGTCTCAACTCATTGACAAACACTCACCCCACGCTACATGCCTCAACTCATTGACAAACACTCACTCCACGCCACATGCCTCAACTCATTGACAAACACTCACCCCACGCTACATGCCTCAACTCATTGACAAACACTCACTCCACGCCACATGCCTCAACTCATTGACAAACACTCACCCCACGCCACATGCCTCAACTCATTGACAAACACTCACCCCACGCTACATGCCTCAACTCAATGACAAACACTCACTCCACGCCACATGCCTCAACTCATTGACAAACACTCACTCCACGCTACATGCCTCAACTCATTGACAAACACTCACCCCACGCTACATGCCTCAACTCATTGACAAACACCCACCCCACGCTACATGCCTCAACTCATTGACAAACACTCACTCCACGCTACATGCCTCAACTCATTGACAAACACTCACCCCACGCTACATGCCTCAACTCATTGACAAACACTCACCCCACGCTACATGCCTCAACTCATTGACAAACACTCACTCCACGCTACATGCCTCAACTCATTGACAAACACTCACCCCACGCTACATGCCTCAACTCATTGACAAACACTCACTCCACGCCACATGCCTCAACTCATTGACAAACACTCACTCCACGCTACATGCCTCAACTCATTGACAAACACCCACCCCACGCTACATGTCTCAACTCATTGACAAACACTCACCCCACGCTACATGCCTCAACTCATTGACAAACACTCACTCCACGCCACATGCCTCAACTCATTGACAAACACTCACTCCACGCTACATGCCTCAACTCATTGACAAACACTCACCCCACGCTACATGCCTCAACTCATTGACAAACACTCGCCTCACGCTAGATGCCTCAACTCATTGACAAACACTCACTCCACGCTACATGCCTCAACTCATTGACAAACACTCACCCCACGCTACATGCCTCAACTCATTGACAAACACTCACTCCACGCCACATGCCTCAACTCATTGACAAACACTCACCCCACGCCACATGCCTCAACTCATTGACAAACACTCACCCCACGCTACATGCCTCAACTCATTGACAAACACTCACCCCACGCTACATGCCTCAACTCATTGACAAACACTCACCCCACGCTACATGCCTCAACTCATTGACAAACACTCACTCCACGCTACATGCCTCAACTCATTGACAAACACTCACCCCACGCCACATGCCTCAACTCATTGACAAACACTCACCCCACGCTACATGCCTCAACTCATTGACAAACACTCACTCCACGCCACATGCCTCAACTCATTGACAAACACTCACCCCACGCTACATGCCTGCAGCCATCATTACACCATGAAACGACGCCACCGTCCTTTGTGAGCTATCAGTTTGGACATCTTTAACAGACAGAGCTACAATTAACTCTTTTATTTCCAAGTTATGTACTGAAACTAATAAATAGCAATATGAGCATTTTAGGAAAATAGGAAGTGTCCTTGACCTTGTCACAAAAACTTCTAAAAGAATTTAGCAACACAAATGAACAACACGTAACGACGAAAAACATTATTGGACATATCCACTTCACATATACGATATACTTCACAATATGTACATATCTACATTAAAGGGAGAGTAGCACGTTTCTTTACAAAGTGATCTCATGAAACGAAATAATTACTTGCAAGACAATGTTTTTTAATCAAACCTGGCAGTTCTAAACTAACGGTATACGGTGAAGACACGCGAATCAATGTCAATAATAATAAATTATCTCAAATGATTAAAGGGTTAAACACACAACTGACCGCAAGCAGTTTCGGCTTGATATACTTGAGAATTTATACGACAACGGATAAGCGGGTTGATAATGTCTGAGCACTGACGATGATAATATGATACAAAGAATATAAGCAGAAATTGGATGAGATGCAAATTGCTATTCCCCTTTACAAAAATAGATTTTTACATCGGTGTCACATATGACAAACGTGATCAATGGGGTTATTGTCTGGAGAAGAACTGAACTGAACGGACACAATACGCCAAAAAGTAAGTCGTCGTTTATGAAAGTAATATTTTGCAGACAAAAATTCAGATGTTGTTTTGTAGTGATAAGTAGTCATATAAATAGGAACTCGCACATACGACGCTACAGGCAGCGTGTACAGCATGGGGTCAACGTCTTTAAAAACTATTGCCATATTCTGTGGAATTTGATTTGGTAATGCAAGTCAAGGAACATGATTTTAACTAAATTAGATACATTTTCACTCGTATCATAGAAGTTTGAAATATTACAAAAAGGGTCATTTTTCTTTAACAAGTGATACGGTCATACTGACCTCACTATGTTACTGACTTTACAAATTTTAATACATATAGTTGAATACAAGCTGTTGGAAATTGTAAACAACTTTTATGACCCCAAAACCACAGCATAAATGATAAGATAATTGGTACAAGGTATTCAAAATGTTCTATAACTAGACGTGATGAGGTGGTAATGTAAATTGGTTCACTTGTACCTGCCATGCACCAGGTGATCCCAATCAGTGAGCAGCTTCTCATTATCATTAGACTTACTTTATGTTGTGTATTGGATACACATATAGCTCTAAAAGGTACCATAGCACGCGATTCGGGACATCTCGAAAAGTTAACAAATGTAACCAATAACAAGGGAGTCGATTTCTTACACTACAATGAGTCCTTATTAATGTACACAAACTATTAAAATGTTTTTATATACACAAAGAACTTGATTAAGAACCCCTTTTTCAAACAGAAAAACACTGCTGTTAATAAACAAAACAAATGTACAGGCAAACAATAAAGATTTTGTAATAGAACGATCATCTAGCATATTGGAAACGAAATCTTCATTCGGTTTACGATTCACTGTCGCTGAATACTTGGAAATTCAAGTTACCTTAAAATTGAAAATGAAAGTCAATATTTTTTGCTGCAATGTGATTATTATCATTCTCTTGAGTGAATTGGTGACTTTTCAGTAAATAACCTCATAGCAAAAATCAATTGTTTAAGCGGTATGAACCTTAAAAATCACAAAATTGTCAAATATCGAATTTAAACAAAACTGCACAAAGACATTAATTGGCCACTGTCAAAGATAATGGCTTATCTAAGGGTAGAAAAGGTGTTTGGTCAACAAGTTCAAATCAAGAAAATCAGAAATGTATTAACTAGTTCTTTGTGTATAAATAAACAACAGTTTTTATATGGGATGTAATGTACTCATACTGTCTTCTACGAATGCGGGTAATAGGGGCGATTAATGAAATGTTTATCCTTCTGAATTATATCATTGCATTTATTTTTCACTATAAAATGCTATGTGCGCTTATGGTGTTGAAAATATGTGTTGTGAATGTTGTCTTAAAGGACGCCAGTGACATGCTGGTCTTTATTTCAAGTGGCAGTGCATCCCACTTCATTGGTGTTAGTGAATGACCTTGCGCCAGATAATGCATATACACTTCACTATCATCTATTAGGGTAAATTTTGAAAAACATTTCAAAAACCATGATATTGCTCCTTTAAACGGAAAACAAGAACATTATGTTAAGAATCCTTTTTTAATCCATGTTTTATATTACGCAATACGGAGAAATTCTGAGAATTGTTTTCATATAAAATAGTGAAATAGGTAAATTTGTTCGTCTTATTACGAGCTTTATGTTATGTCTCTTTGGGGGCTGAAACAAGCTAGGAATTTATCAAATATCTCTCATAGGGAAGCAACACAGAACTACGAATAAACTTAGAAGCAATTTTATTGATCCGGGTTATCCTTGTCTTGCATTGTTCACCCATACATGCAGACACAGGCAGGAGGTTATCGCGTTGGTTGAGCAGCGCAAGAATACACGAAGTCACATCGTATGTGACGTCATAACGAAGAAGTAGTTCTGCTTCAAATCGCTACTAACAATATCAAAATTAAAGTAAAAAGTATTATTATATTAAAATAACATATTTGTCAAAATAAATCAAACGCATGAACATTTATAATCTCTTCGGCTTAAATAACATTTGAACCCTACAATCAGAGGAGCATCTGATTTGCACTAATCTTTTTTGATTATTTCGAGTTCCAAGGCCAGCTTCTTTTTACATAACACTTTAACTTGTTCAAAAGGTATAAGCAGTTGAAATAAAGCTATCTGTCAAAAATTAGATTCAGAAACCAAAATAGAAAGGACATTACGTCAGTTGGCGATAATATCATAAAAATATCACCACAAATGATACTCCCATAAACAAACCCATAACATGCCAAGTTCGTGTAATAGGATCCAGAACAATCAATGAAAGAGCAAGTTGGTGCACAGCCACAGACATAGACTTGGACACAGACATAGGCATTGCAGACAGACAGACAGAGACGAAAAACGGACAATCAGACAGACAGACAGACGGAGAAGGGGACATAGAGAGCGGTGAAGCTAGATGTTAAAGCCACTGTTTTTTCCATTAATATTGACTCCATTCATATGTAAACAAATATTCTTCAGAGGGTGTAATGCTCATGTTACTCACACCAATTATCCGTGGTTTTAGAATAAGGTATCCAACATCAAGCAAAACATTTAGCGATCATTTTAGTGTGAACACCCTTGATCTTGCTTCTGGGGGCTTCACACCTTGACTTCCGTTTTACCAATCAAACCATATTTTCCTGCTCCTGTTACATTTGCTTTCCTTTTATTGAGTTCAAATTATTTACCTTAACAAAAACGTGTTTCATATTCTGATTTAAATCAACCGTGCTCCGAGGAATTAAATTGTAAAAATATTCTCTATAGAGTTGGAACTTGATCAAGCCAGGATATCCTCTCCGTCACGGTAGGAAGAGACACTTTGAGGTTAGAAGTGAGTTAAGAGAAGATAATAAATGAGTGCCAATGTCATATTGTGTTTACAACATAAATTCAGGTATATCTCGAGCACAAGCCGGCTATCATTCGTCGCCACAAGTTAAACACAACGCCATGTTGTTATTTTATAACATTGACTATAGGGATGCTACAAAGTATGAAACATATTAAGCGGGATCTGTCAATATTTGTCCTGAACTGAGTGTGGTAATATACAGTCTGATTAAAATCGGTCTATTTCAGAGGAATAAAAGTTTTGAAATATGAACTCTATCGAGAATCGAACTTTATATTTTCATAGGCTTCCTCGCCACTAGGTCCGCAGCCCCGTAGGCCGCAAGTCCTGGCGTTTACTCAGCTAACCAATCACAAGCCGCCGGCAAAAGTCTTCGGTATCAGGTAGGAACAAATAATTGGTTAACCATGCTTTGAACATGATCACCTCAAGCGGTAAGTGAGACGATGTCATTGGTCCGCTTACGACTGGATTTCGGTAAGAATATGCGAGGTACGGGGATGCGGTCAGGCCTAGGGTAGAGAATTTCATATCCCCATAGGTTTAATATTTTGAATATTTTATGCCTCCGAAGTAGACCGATTTTAGTCAAACTTGGTGACATGTTACAAAAAAACTACAAACGCCATTCAAAAATCTATTTAAATTTTAAAATAAGGGGTCTTCACAATATTAATTTAAACCAAATCAAATCGGCAGAATCTTTACGATTAACCACAAGTTGAACATAGCAATAAATGATAATAAAAAAACATGACTATATCATAATTTTGCGAATAACAACAACTAAAGATATTACAAAATGTAAACAACATGAAAGCTATAGAGTCGTGTTCACTGTGCAAAATAGTTTCTGTTGAGTGATACGACCTGTATCCTCCCCGCTGTGTATTGTACCATTTAGAAATCAAGTGATTAACAACACAGCATCACAAAGAGGCCTCACTTAAGCGTTTGCTTCGCCACAACAAACCTGACCTCGAAATAAGGCTTATAAAGAGAAGTTCCTAACTGTAAAATAAGGCTTATAAAGATAAGTTCCTAACTGTAAAATAAGGCTTATAAAGAGAAGTTCCTAACTGTAAAATAAGGCTTATAAAGAGAAGTTACTAACTGTGGTGTTTACTGAAATGTACATAAAAGTACATAATTGCAGGCGTATGATGAATATGATACTCACGGTCCAGCACTGTACTTGTAGGGTTAAAAAAGTTCATTGATGCAAAGTGATAACAGACTATGAAGATAATTTGTATATAGAGATAAACAGCTTTCTTTGCAGGGAAAATACAAAATCAGCCTTGCAATTGGTTAAGATATAAGACTCATATTTGAGCTAAACAACAAAATGGATTTTTCCATGACCAGAAAACATTAAGGGGTGAAAAATAAACATTGATGATAATTGACAATCAGTGATGACACAGCAATCGATAGCATGTCTTATGAATACTGTCAACAGTTCACGATCCAAGTTCAACAGTTCATGCAAATACCAGTGTGCGAGGGTGCGGTAGACAGTCTATAGCAAGTAGGACAATGGTGATATCACGTCATAGGAACTACCTTAGGGTAAAGTTAAACTGGAGATGGGTATGTAACCGTAAAGGCGGTATAGTGCGAAAGCTTAATTGTATCTCATGATAACATTTTCAATAAGAAGAAAGCTCGCTTGCTAGCGGAAACATGTTCCGTGGCATTAAAAGGGCCAGTAATCGTTACTGTAATTGTGAAAATGTTATTGTTGCAAACATAAGCATACAAGTGTTTATATAATTTCTACAACATACATATATAAACGAGTTTTCAATGTGTGCACAGAATGACAGGCACTTATCATGATGTCCTCCAAATTGTAGACGCTATAATGCTATGTATCCAGGATGACATAGTTCAGTAACAATTGGTACAAGGCTGTCATCCTTTTACAATGGACATATAAGACTGGTTGAACTGAACCTTGTACAGCCTGGATATGTTCTATTCAGGGGACTTAGATCGTTGTTTCGGAATTGGTAAAATTGGTTCGTGAGACCAAATTATCTAACAAACCCTTAATTTCTGAGCTTTGAGGACACTTAATAGTACATGTAACCAATATATTCTGACAAACTTTTGTTGCCTCTTTACAAGAAATGAACTTGTAAAAGAACTGATACATTTATGAAGTCTAGAAAGAATATGTCATTAGCTCATTGCTAACAAACGTCTTTGTCTGAAAATCAATATCGTTCCATTTTCGTGTCTAATTTGCACAATTTAAACTCTGGTTTCCATGACAACGTTATACCTATGTTAGTGTGATACATCTATTCATTGTAACAGAAGTCATTTACGTGAGTGATTTTCAGTGATTTTCAGTAATTGTCTATCCTACAAGAAACCACATACGGACTCAGATGAAACTTATCACAACTTGCTTTGCCTCTTCGATTATGCTGACTGAAAGTCATATGCCCTTAAAAAATGAGAAATTAGCAATTCATGAATACATCTATTTTGTTACCATTTTGTGACCATCAATAGTTATGGTCATTGTGTAATGTCAAATAGATTTAATTTGATATAGCATACAGCATATAGCATATAGCATATAGCATATAGCATACAGCATATAGCATATAGCATATAGCATATAGCATATAGCATATAGCATATAGCATACAGCATATTGCATACAGCATATAGCATATAGCATACAGCATATAGCATATAGCATATTGCATACAGCATATAGCATATAGCATATAGCATATAGCATACAACTAGTAAGACTTTAGTCCAGTTGTTTATAATCAAAGCTTGTGGGGTGTTAAATGTGTTGCATACTTAAATGTTAAAGAGCCACTCCATGTGTTTCTGGGCTCACATATGCCAAACTGTGTCAATAAAACAATTTCTTAGAGAAGTGCCGACTTTTGCTGAAAAGTATTAATTAAACCTAATTAAGATTTATAATGACAACGGTTAAAGTCGCGACTACACTCAGGGGCAAAGGAAACGATATCATAAAATGATAGGTTAAGCTACGAATGTTACAGTTACGGCTGAAAGAGGGTTATTTCATGTCTCCAAGAACTTACTGAACTAAGTTTTTAATTTCAAAGCTATATCAGGGGATAGGTTGTAGCATTACGCGGAGACATAAACGCTGATGTAGCAGGATGTAAACGCCGTTTACAAATCTTTAGGCCCTTTTGCTTTCTTTTAAACCAACTTACAGTCAAAATGCATGAACAAATTAATTTCTATCAGGGTTTGTTATATTGATAAAAACTTTAATTTATCGACTTTATTAATTTCATATTTTGTTAAATTTCAATTCCAAAGATGATGACCAAATATAACATTGAAAAAGCTGTTTGGGGACCCCTCGTGTATGTGAACAATCACACAATTATAAGTATCATACTTTGGTGTTTGAAATTGTGAGTACTTCTTCACAACTGATGTGCCTATCATAAGGGCTCGTAGTCGAATTTAATTCACAACAGGATTTTGTTTTGTACTCTTTTGAAAGTTGGTATCGATTCTTTTGCCCCTGAGTGTATAATCTTTTCAAACGATTGAAGAATTATTGCCAATTTTTAAGAAAAAAAGTTTTACAAATAACTATGTATCAATAATCAATTAAGCAACAAAGTTATTTGTATATGGCCTGAAGATGCTCCTAAATTGAGCTGGAAGTAGTAGCAAGTTAAGTAACATGGATTCATTCTACTTCTGACTTCATATCTTTTCAATATATAATACCTGAGAGCTGAACAACAATCTCAAGATTGTGAATTTTGTATATATAGACATATAGATAGATAGATAGTTAGATCGTTAGATCGTTAGATAGATAGGTAGATAGATAGATAGATAGATAGATAGATAGATAGATAGATAGATAGTGTCCATGATTTCATATATGAAAATGATATAGGTAATCATTTGATCGTTTTACCAAACATTCAAAATAAGTGATATTAGTTAAAACAGGCTTTATGACTATTTTTATTTTTATATATTGCCATATTTAAATTACCTATCCATACAAATATATATGAATTGATTACTGTTATGTATATGTTATATTATGTATGTGTGTATATGTTCATGCAAATCATGTTTATGTAATATTGTTGAGAAGTGAACTGATTGAAAGTCATCCAATGATAGAGAATAAATCACGAACAACGTTTTTTTTAAAAACTGCAACGCTGTTCTTTCATACCTTACAGACTAAAACAAGTTCGGTTAAGCTACTCGAATCCATTGTTTCTACATCAAAGGTGTTCAAACAAAACATGCCACCTGTCTTTTGTTAGATTATACTACGGACCGGTGGTTTACCAGTTGATGTGTTATACATTGCAGTAATGTAAATAGATTCGAAAACATTTGAAGAAATGACATCGTCAAAAAAAAAAGCCTTTAACTTCAATGTTTAGACTTGAAGACCATTCAACTGAATATCCGAACACTACCATATATTGTCTTTAAAGGGGCAGTAGCACGTTTTTTGATAATTATTTTGACATTGTCAAAAATCTCATTACACAAACCAATTACCTATAGCCAGAGGACAAAGTATGAAGATTCACATAAAATCCATTGGCGGCCATTTTGTGTGAACACCTTTAATTCATTTTGTGTAAGAAAAAGCAATCGCATGGCTAAACGTTACGTTTTATATTTGAATTATTACTTCTGTATTCAGTTTAAATACATTGTCTTTCAATTGGAACCATTAATTTTCATTTTCCTGACATCACCTTTTATTGCCCCTAAAAACGTGCTACTGCCCCTTTAATGCGTTGTTGCTTTATCATATGCTCCTTGGTATATGAAAACTCATCTACAAGGTCTAAAATCTGATTGCCATTAGTATCTGGCTCAGAAACATATTTGAGATCAAATTCTTCTATTATCGCCCAATTTGCAGAATGTAAACCCTTTTTTAATATGCCAACTGAGACACGTACCAGTTTGGTTCACTTACTAAAAGTTACAGAAGTCATTAGAAGGATTGAACGATGATCAGTGTTCTATCCAATAATGGAAAACGTCATGAGGCTTGCAAGGGTACAGGGTGCAGCCAAGATCAATCTCCGATTGACGTATCATGTCTATTGGACATTTCCCCTCCTAATCAATGGTAAATTACGTATCAAATATAGTGTTAAAGAGGATAACCAAGACAACAAGACAGTGACTCGTGCAACTTGTCACATATGTGGCACATTATGATTAACACACTTTGAGGTGTTGTTTATTATAGCACTGTGTTGTTATGTAACCGTGTGTATTTTGGGCTATAATGGGTCATAAGTATCTTACTTTGCAAACTTTTCATATGCGAACATATAAATGTGTTTTCATTTCAAATTAAAAAACAATTCCACTTCTATTGATTCATATTACATATAAAGGCAATATACATCATTAAGGCAAAGCTAGCTATAGCTTTGAATTTTACAATTATAAAAGTAAATTGAGACATTTAACAAATCCCTCAAAAGAAAGAACATGTTGAATACTTGAAACATAGATGAATCTTTTGGTAAAAAAATGATATTATCAATTAATTTAGTGTGTGAACAGCGTCAGATATAGTAGTAAATTTTGTAAAAATATTCACAAGACACGAATTAAATTATTCAGCTTATACTGCAGAAATGTGTTATTGTTAAAGTGACACTTCTTTGTCTCTTAGATATTAGTTAACTTTGAACAAACTGCGGTGTGTATTTTCTTTTGCCTGAAGGTTTATTATAAATGTTTAGTCTTATCTGAACACTCATAAAATATAATTGCGAAAGCAGTATGTAATGGTAGTTTCATTTCTGCACAATATTAAAATAGTCCTTAAGTTCACATGAACTTATTTCGACCTATGTGTGCTTTTCTTTTGCTTGGAGCTTCATTTCTGCACCAATTTACAAATATAACATTTCCATCCAGTAATATTGAAGAGGAAACAATCCGCCAGCATAACACGGCTTCCCAGTGCTGTTCATTCCACGCATGGCGAGCTTTGTCTAATTGTCACGCGATGTCAACATTTGCCACCAAATCATACAATATTGCTAGACAAGAAACTTTCTCAGACTTCTTCTAGCACCAGTTTGCACAAATGGCTTCACTTTAAGATGTTAGTTGTTTGTTTTCGTCGATCTAATCAGTAATGTAAAAGATTTAGAATAACGAACATTACCCCTAGAGTCACATGACTAGCACGGCTGGTGTCACGTCGTGTTTCACCTTTGGTCAAGGCCATCCAAATAGAAGATGTAATTGAATAAGGGATGAGCATTTAAATGTAAGTAAATAAATGGCAAATGCTTTTCGTGTAGCTGTCATTAGCCGGTGTTGTGTTGTGATTTTCTTAGCATCCAATTGGAATACGAATTGTGTTGTCGATTGTGTTGCACTGTCATAGTATTGTTAGTGTGTTATTGATTTCTTGGCACCCTTCAGCTTTGACGTTGCACTGTCATAGTATTGTTATCTTGTTATTGGTTTCACCGCATCCTTTGAATTCAGCTATTGTATCGTGATGATCTCGTCACAGTAATAATTTCATAATGGCATTTTTGTGAACTATGGCCATCACTACATAAACAAAAGCTGAATATGAACACCGAATGAAGTTACTCAGATAGCGTTATAATATTGTTCTAGTTCATGTGTAACTATACATCATTGTGAAAAATGAATCTGTGAAAGCGTTATCGTTACTTCAAATTTCTTATTTGATAATTAAACGTAAGAACTGATTTAATTTTACAAACTTGTCATTTTGTTATTACATGTACGATGACAAAAATAAGTGGAAACCACCTTGATATCTGAAATATAACATTTTCAGTGTCTATTTCAACTTTGTTTACCCAATGCGTTCGGTAAATCATTAATTCTCCCTATTCAACAAACATTCATTCACTTTTGGCGTAAACCTAGCACTAACAATACGGCACCCATCCTCTGTTTGTGGAAAGTCTAATGTCAAATTAACAACTCTAGAAAGATTGATTACTAACGAACAATCACTTTAATAATTTTTTAAAATAATCTGTTTAAGTTATAGACTTAATCTGACAGGCGAATGAAAGTTTAGGAATTAACATTTGTAAGATTTTCAATTACAATGTTTCGAGTTTTTGGTGTCGTATTCTCAAACTGATGAGAACCTAAGTTAAATCATCGTTCAAAGAATACTTTAAAGTGTTTTTATTGTTTATTTTATGAACAAATATATATTTCAAATTTATATTTTGTTGTTATATTACACAAATGTTCATAAACAAAGACGGCATATTCTTTGTGAAATTCAATAAATGTGCCTATTTTTCACATATTGACAACAAATGAATATTTCTTATCCCTGCCTACTTTTAACAAATATGTTTAATCATTAAAAACATTTACCAGACAGAAATTGATTTATTCACTACTGCCAATATGTATTACATCATACATCATATATCTCTTAGATATTACTTTACTTTTAACAAACTGCGGTGTGTATTTTCTTTGCCTGGAGGTTTATTATAAATGTCTAGTCTCATAAAATATATAATTGCGAAAGCAGAACGTAATGGTTGTTTCATTTCTGCACAATGCTATAGTGTCAAGATAGTCCTCAATCTAGTTAAAACTAGCTGTAATGTATACGTCCCGAAAGTCCTCCTTTCGTTCTATCAGCAGACAGCATTTGTTTAAATGGCATAAAAGTGATTTAGGGTTCATTGAAATATGTCAGGTCACATGCCCTTGTCAAATCCAATCAGAAGGCAGCATATCGCTTAAATTTAAAAGTTTGGATTTATTTATATACATGTATATCTCAGAGTATTGATGGTGCTTTTACGACGCTTCCCACAATCGGTCGACCAGAATCAACATGTAATTTAGATCATCCTGTCTCTGGGTACGAACGTTACGCTAACTCCACTAATCTGTACCCTGGGCTCAGAAGCTAGATTCGCTCGCGCGGCCAGACTTGGGATGTCGCCAATCACATCATTTTCTCGTTGAAATTTTATCGAGAATGTTGTCAAATCTGTTTAAACAAATTGATTTTTTCAACTGCCGTCCAGCATGCAATACTTTCATTTTGCCTTGTCGGTGATGAACACTCCTATATAGTGTCCACAGTACAAATAGGAGTAGTTGCTGAGAAATAGAAATTTCCTTCGTACAAAAATTTGATTTACAAGTACAAGCGATCTTTTAAGTCATGATAAGGCTTCTTTGTTCCTTTTATTCTTTCATGACATAACGCATCCTAAAAAAATATAAAATTGATTTATTTGTTCAATTTTCTAAAATGGTTTCGGACGCTAACATACAAGAGTAATTGTATCCTGTGCAGATACTATAATTCATCAGAAAATGTTCTCGAGTGGTCACCGTGACATTTGCAATGTTGATAAATTACTGTTTTATGAATTTACTAGACAGATCTGTGACGTTATGCTTTGATTAGTGACAGTGGTATATGTTACCGTAGAAACCCTGTTTATTGATGAATGCTTTGATTAGTGACAGTGGTATATGTTACCCTAGAACCCCTGTTTATTGAGGAATGCAGCGTTATGCTTTGATTAGTGACAGTGGTATATGTTACCGTAGAAACCCTCTTTATTGATGAATGCAGCGTTATGCTTTGATTAGTGACAGTGGTATATGTTACCCTAGAACCCCTCTTTATTGATGAATGCAGCGTTATGCTTTGATTAGTGACAGTGGTATATGTTACCGTAGAAACCCTCTTTATTGATGAATGCAGCGTTATGCTTTGATTAGTGACAGTGGTATATGTTACCGTAGAAACCCTCTTTATTGATGAATGCAGCGTTATGCTTTGATTAGTGACAGTGGTATATGTTACCGTAGAAACCCTCTTTATTGATGAATGCAGCGTTATGCTTTGATTAGTGACAGTGGTATATGTTACCGTAGAAACCCTCTTTATTGATGAATGCAGCGTTATGCTTTGATTAGTGACAGTGGTATATGTTACCGTAGAAACCCTCTTTATTGATGAATGCAGCGTTATGCTTTGATTAGTGACAGTGGTATATGTTACCGTAGAAACCCTCTTTATTGATGAATGCAGCGTTATGCTTTGATTAGTGACAGTGGTATATGTTACCGTAGAAACCCTCTTTATTGATGAATGCAGCGTTATGCTTTGATTAGTGACAGTGGTATATGTTACCGTAGAAACCCTGTTTATTGATGAATGCAGCGTCATGCTTTGATTAGTGACAGTGGTATATGTTACCGTAGAAACCCTCTTTATTGATGAATGCAGCGTCATGCTTTGATTAGTGACAGTGGTATATGTTACCCTAGAACCCCTCTTTATTGATGAATGCAGCGTTATGCTTTGATTAGTGACAGTGGTATATGTTACCGTAGAAACCCACTTTATTGATGAATGCAGCGTTATGCTTTGATTAGTGACAGTGGTATATGTTACCGTAGAAACCCTGTTTATTGAGGAATGTAGCGTTATGCTTTGATTAGTGACAGTGGTATATGTTACCGTAGAAACCCTGTTTATTGAGGAATGCAGCGTTATGCTTTGATTAGTGACAGTGGTATATGTTACCGTAGAAACACTGTTTATTGATGAATGCAGCGTTATGCTTTGATTAGTAACAGTGGTATATGTTACCGTAGAAACCCTCTTTATTGAGGAATGCAGCGTTATGCTTTGATTAGTGACAGTGGTATATGTTACCGTAGAAACCCTCTTTATTGAGGAATGCAGCGTTATGCTTTGATTAGTGACAGTGGTATATGTTACCGTAGAAACCCTGTTTATTGAGGAATGCAGCGTTATGCTTTGATTAGTGACAGTGGTATATGTTACCGTAGAAACCCTCTTTATTGAGGAATGCAGCGTTATGCTTTGATTAGTGACAGTGGTATATGTTACCGTAGAAACCCTGTTTATTGAGGAATGCAGCGTTATGCTTTGATTAGTGACAGTGGTATATGTTACCGTAGAAACCCTGTTTATTGATGAATGTAGCGTTATGCTTTGATTAGTGACAGTGGTATATGTTACCGTAGAAACCCTCTTTATTGAGGAATGCAGCGTTATGCTTTGATTAGTGACAGTGGTATATGTTACCGTAGAAACCCTGTTTATTGATGAATGCAGCGTTATGCTTTGATTAGTGACAGTGGTATATGTTACCGTAGAAACCCTCTTTATTGAGGAATGCAGCGTTATGCTTTGATTAGTGACAGTGGTATATGTTACCGTAGAAACCCTCTTTATTGAGGAATGCAGCGTTATGCTTTGATTAGTGACAGTGGTATATGTTACCGTAGAAACCCTCTTTATTGAGGAATGCAGCGTTATGCTTTGATTAGTGACAGTGGTATATGTTACCGTAGAAACCCTCTTTATTGATGAATGCAGCGTTATGCTTTGATTAGTGACAGTGGTATATGTTACCGTAGAAACCCTCTTTATTGATGAATGCAGCGTTATGCTTTGATTAGTGACAGTGGTATATGTTACCCTAGAACCCCTCTTTATTGATGAATGCAGCGTTATGCTTTGATTAGTGACAGTGGTATATGTTACCCTAGAACCCCTCTTTATTGATGAATGCAGCGTTATGCTTTGATTAGTGACAGTGGTATATGTTACCGTAGAAACCCTCTTTATTGATGAATGCAGCGTTATGCTTTGATTAGTGACAGTGGTATATGTTACCGCAGAAACCCTCTTTATTGAGGAATGCAGCGTTATGCTTTGATTAGTGACAGTGGTATATGTTACCGCAGAAACCCTGTTTATTGATGAATGCAGCGTTATGCTTTGATTAGTGACAGTGGTATATGTTACCCTAGAACCCCTCTTTATTGATGAATGCAGCGTTATGCTTTGATTAGTGACAGTGGTATATGTTACCGTAGAAACCCTCTTTATTGAGGAATGCAGCGTTATGCTTTGATTAGTGACAGTGGTATATGTTACCCTAGAACCCCTCTTTATTGATGAATGCAGCGTTATGCTTTGATTAGTGACAGTGGTATATGTTACCGTAGAAACCCTCTTTATTGATGAATGCAGCGTTATGCTTTGATTAGTGACAGTGGTATATGTTACCGTAGAAACCCTCTTTATTGAGGAATGCAGCGTTATGCTTTGATTAGTGACAGTGGTTTATGTTACCGCAGAAACCCTCTTTATTGAGGAATGCAGCGTTATGCTTTGATTAGTGACAGTGGTATATGTTACCGCAGAAACCCTGTTTATTGATGAATGCAGCGTTATGCTTTGATTAGTGACAGTGGTATATGTTACCGTAGAAACCCTGTTTATTGAGGAATGCAGCGTTATGCTTTGATTAGTGACAGTGGTATATGTTACCGTAGAAACCCTCTTTATTGATGAATGCAGCGTTATGCTTTGATTAGTGACAGTGGTATATGTTACCGTAGAAACCCTCTTTATTGATGAATGCAGCGTTATGCTTTGATTAGTGACAGTGGTATATGTTACCGTAGAAACCCTCTTTATTGATGAATGCAGCGTTATGCTTTGATTAGTGACAGTGGTATATGTTACCGCAGAAACCCTCTTTATTGATGAATGCAGCGTTATGCTTTGATTAGTGACAGTGGTTTATGTTACCGTAGAAACCCTCTTTATTGATGAATGCAGCGTTATGCTTTGATTAGTGACAGTGGTTTATGTTACCGTAGAAACCCTCTTTATTGATGAATGCAGCGTTATGCTTTGATTAGTGACAGTGGTATATGTTACCGTAGAAACCCTCTTTATTGATGAATGCAGCGTTATGCTTTGATTAGTGACAGTGGTATATGTTACCGTAGAAACCCTGTTTATTGATGAATGTAGCGTTATGCTTTGATTAGTGACAGTGGTATATGTTACCGTAGAAACCCTCTTTATTGATGAATGCAGCGTTATGCTTTGATTAGTGACAGTGGTATATGTTACCGTAGAAACCCTCTTTATTGAGGAATGCAGCGTTATGCTTTGATTAGTGACAGTGGTATATGTTACCCTAGAACCCCTCTTTATTGATGAATGCAGCGTTATGCTTTGATTAGTGACAGTGGTATATGTTACCGTAGAAACCCTCTTTATTGATGAATGCAGCGTTATGCTTTGATTAGTGACAGTGGTATATGTTACCGTAGAAACCCTCTTTATTGATGAATGCAGCGTTATGCTTTGATTAGTGACAGTGGTATATGTTACCGTAGAAACCCTCTTTATTGAGGAATGCAGCGTTATGCTTTGATTAGTGACAGTGGTATATGTTACCCTAGAACCCCTCTTTATTGATGAATGCAGCGTTATGCTTTGATTAGTGACAGTGGTATATGTTACCGTAGAAACCCTCTTTATTGATGAATGCAGCGTTATGCTTTGATTAGTGACAGTGGTATATGTTACCGTAGAAACCCTGTTTATTGATGAATGTAGCGTTATGCTTTGATTAGTGACAGTGGTATATGTTACCACAGAAACCCTGTTTATTGATGAATGCAGCGTCATGCTTTGATTAGTGACAGTGGTATATGTTACCGTAGAAACCCTCTTTATTGATGAATGCAGCGTTATGCTTTGATTAGTGACAGTGGTATATGTTACCGTAGAAACCCTGTTTATTGATGAATGCAGCGTTATGCTTTGATTAGTGACAGTGGTATATGTTACCACAGAAACCCTGTTTATTGATGAATGCAGCGTCATGCTTTGATTAGTGACAGTGGTATATGTTACCGTAGAAACCCTCTTTATTGATGAATGCAGCGTTATGCTTTGATTAGTGACAGTGGTATATGTTACCGTAGAAACCCTGTTTATTGATGAATGCAGCGTTATGCTTTGATTAGTGACAGTGGTATATGTTACCACAGAAACCCTGTTTATTGATGAATGCAGCGTCATGCTTTGATTAGTGACAGTGGTATATGTTACCGTAGAAACCCTCTTTATTGATGAATGCAGCGTTATGCTTTGATTAGTGACAGTGGTATATGTTACCGTAGAAACCCTCTTTATTGAGGAATGCAGCGTTATGCTTTGATTAGTGACAGTGGTATATGTTACCGTAGAAACCCTCTTTATTGAGGAATGCAGCGTTATGCTTTGATTAGTGACAGTGGTATATGTTACCGTAGAAACCCTCTTTATTGAGGAATGCAGCGTTATGCTTTGATTAGTGACAGTGGTATATGTTACCGTAGAAACCCTCTTTATTGATGAATGCAGCGTTATGCTTTGATTAGTGACAGTGGTATATGTTACCGTAGAAACCCTCTTTATTGAGGAATGCAGCGTTATGCTTTGATTAGTGACAGTGGTATATGTTACCGTAGAAACCCTCTTTATTGATGAATGCAGCGTTATGCTTTGATTAGTGACAGTGGTAAATGTTACCCTAGAACCCCTGTTTATTGATGAATGCAGCGTTATGCTTTGATTAGTGACAGTGGTATATGTTACCGTAGAACCCCTCTTTATTGATGAATGCAGCGTTATGCTTTGATTAGTGACAGTGGTATATGTTACCGCAGAAACCCTCTTTATTGATGAATGCAGCGTTATGCTTTGATTAGTGACAGTGGTTTATGTTACCGTAGAAACCCTCTTTATTGAGGAATGCAGCGTTATGCTTTGATAAGTGACAGTGGTATATGTTACCATAGAAACCCTGTTTATTGTGGAATGCAGCGTTATGCTTTGATTAGTGACAGTGGTTTATGTTACCGTAGAAACCCTCTTTATTGAGGAATGCAGCGTTATGCTTTGATTAGTGACAGTGGTTTATGTTACCGTAGAAACCCTCTTTATTGAGGAATGCAGCGTTATGCTTTGATTAGTGACAGTGGTAAATGTTACCCTAGAACCCCTGTTTATTGATGAATGCAGCGTTATGCTTTGATTAGTGACAGTGGTATATGTTACCGTAGAACCCCTCTTTATTGATGAATGCAGCGTTATGCTTTGATTAGTGACAGTGGTATATGTTACCGCAGAAACCCTCTTTATTGATGAATGCAGCGTTATGCTTTGATTAGTGACAGTGGTTTATGTTACCGTAGAAACCCTCTTTATTGATGAATGCAGCGTTATGCTTTGATTAGTGACAGTGGTATATGTTACCCTAGAACCCCTGTTTATTGATGAATGCAGCGTTATGCTTTGATAAGTGACAGTGGTATATGTTACCATAGAAACCCTGTTTATTGAGGAATGCAGCGTTATGCTTTGATTAGTGACAGTGGTTTATGTTACCGTAGAAACCCTCTTTATTGAGGAATGCAGCGTTATGCTTTGATTAGTGACAGTGGTTTATGTTACCGTAGAAACCCTCTTTATTGAGGAATGCAGCGTTATGCTTTGATTAGTGACAGTGGTATATGTTACCGTAGAAACCCTCTTTATTGATGAATGCAGCGTTATGCTTTGATTAGTGACAGTGGTATATGTTACCGTAGAAACCCTCTTTATTGAGGAATGCAGCGTCATGCTTTGATTAGTGACAGTGGTATATGTTACCGTAGAAACCCTCTTTATTGATGAATGCAGCGTTATGCTTTGATTAGTGACAGTGGTATATGTTACCGTAGAACCCCTCTTTATTGATGAATGCAGCGTTATGCTTTGATTAGTGACAGTGGTATATGTTACCGTAGAAACCCTCTTTATTGAGGAATGCAGCGTTATGCTTTGATTAGTGACAGTGGTTTATGTTACCGTAGAAACCCTCTTTATTGAGGAATGCAGCGTTATGCTTTGATAAGTGACAGTGGTATATGTTACCGTAGAAACCCTGTTTATTGATGAATGCAGCGTTATGCTTTGATTAGTGACAGTGGTATATGTTACCGTAGAAACCCTCTTTATTGATGAATGCAGCGTTATGCTTTGATTAGTGACAGTGGTATATGTTACCCTAGAACCCCTGTTTATTGATGAATGCAGCGTTATGCTTTGATAAGTGACAGTGGTATATGTTACCATAGAAACCCTGTTTATTGAGGAATGCAGCGTTATGCTTTGATTAGTGACAGTGGTTTATGTTACCGTAGAAACCCTCTTTATTGAGGAATGCAGCGTTATGCTTTGATTAGTGACAGTGGTATATGTTACCGTAGAAACCCTCTTTATTGAGGAATGCAGCGTTATGCTTTGATTAGTGACAGTGGTTTATGTTACCGTAGAAACCCTCTTTATTGATGAATGCAGCGTTATGCTTTGATTAGTGACAGTGGTATATGTTACCGTAGAAACCCTCTTTATTGATGAATGCAGCGTTATGCTTTGATTAGTGACAGTGGTATATGTTACCGTAGAAACCCTCTTTATTGATGAATGCAGCGTTATGCTTTGATTAGTGACAGTGGTATATGTTACCGTAGAAACCCTCTTTATTGAGGAATGCAGCGTCATGCTTTGATTAGTGACAGTGGTATATGTTACCGTAGAAACCCTGTTTATTGATGAATGCAGCGTTATGCTTTGATTAGTGACAGTGGTATATGTTACCGTAGAACCCCTCTTTATTGATGAATGCAGCGTTATGCTTTGATTAGTGACAGTGGTATATGTTACCGTAGAAACCCTCTTTATTGATGAATGCAGCGTTATGCTTTGATTAGTGACAGTGGTTTATGTTACCGTAGAAACCCTCTTTATTGAGGAATGCAGCGTTATGCTTTGATAAGTGACAGTGGTATATGTTACCGTAGAAACCCTGTTTATTGATGAATGCAGCGTTATGCTTTGATTAGTGACAGTGGTATATGTTACCGTAGAAACCCTCTTTATTGAGGAATGCAGCGTTATGCTTTGATTAGTGACAGTGGTATATGTTACCGTAGAAACCCTCTTTATTGATGAATGCAGCGTTATGCTTTGATAAGTGACAGTGGTATATGTTACCATAGAAACCCTGTTTATTGAGGAATGCAGCGTTATGCTTTGATTAGTGACAGTGGTTTATGTTACCGTAGAAACCCTCTTTATTGAGGAATGCAGCGTTATGCTTTGATAAGTGACAGTGGTATATGTTACCATAGAAACCCTGTTTATTGAGGAATGCAGCGTTATGCTTTGATTAGTGACAGTGGTTTATGTTACCGTAGAAACCCTCTTTATTGAGGAATGCAGCGTTATGCTTTGATTAGTGACAGTGGTATATGTTACCGTAGAAACCCTCTTTATTGAGGAATGCAGCGTTATGCTTTGATTAGTGACAGTGGTATATGTTACCCTAGAACCCCTGTTTATTGATGAATGCAGCGTTATGCTTTGATTAGTGACAGTGGTATATGTTACCGTAGAAACCCTCTTTATTGAGGAATGCAGCGTTATGCTTTGATTAGTGACAGTGGTATATGTTACCCTAGAACCCCTGTTTATTGATGAATGCAGCGTTATGCTTTGATTAGTGACAGTGGTTTATGTTACCGTAGAAACCCTCTTTATTGAGGAATGCAGCGTTATGCTTTGATTAGTGACAGTGGTTTATGTTACCGTAGAAACCCTCTTTATTGAGGAATGCAGCGTTATGCTTTGATTAGTGACAGTGGTAAATGTTACCCTAGAACCCCTGTTTATTGATGAATGCAGCGTTATGCTTTGATTAGTGACAGTGGTATATGTTACCGTAGAACCCCTCTTTATTGATGAATGCAGCGTTATGCTTTGATTAGTGACAGTGGTATATGTTACCGCAGAAACCCTCTTTATTGATGAATGCAGCGTTATGCTTTGATTAGTGACAGTGGTTTATGTTACCGTAGAAACCCTCTTTATTGATGAATGCAGCGTTATGCTTTGATTAGTGACAGTGGTATATGTTACCCTAGAACCCCTGTTTATTGATGAATGCAGCGTTATGCTTTGATAAGTGACAGTGGTATATGTTACCATAGAAACCCTGTTTATTGAGGAATGCAGCGTTATGCTTTGATTAGTGACAGTGGTTTATGTTACCGTAGAAACCCTCTTTATTGAGGAATGCAGCGTTATGCTTTGATTAGTGACAGTGGTTTATGTTACCGTAGAAACCCTCTTTATTGAGGAATGCAGCGTTATGCTTTGATTAGTGACAGTGGTATATGTTACCGTAGAAACCCTCTTTATTGATGAATGCAGCGTTATGCTTTGATTAGTGACAGTGGTATATGTTACCGTAGAAACCCTCTTTATTGAGGAATGCAGCGTCATGCTTTGATTAGTGACAGTGGTATATGTTACCGTAGAAACCCTGTTTATTGATGAATGCAGCGTTATGCTTTGATTAGTGACAGTGGTATATGTTACCGTAGAACCCCTCTTTATTGATGAATGCAGCGTTATGCTTTGATTAGTGACAGTGGTATATGTTACCGTAGAAACCCTCTTTATTGAGGAATGCAGCGTTATGCTTTGATTAGTGACAGTGGTTTATGTTACCGTAGAAACCCTCTTTATTGAGGAATGCAGCGTTATGCTTTGATAAGTGACAGTGGTATATGTTACCGTAGAAACCCTGTTTATTGATGAATGCAGCGTTATGCTTTGATTAGTGACAGTGGTATATGTTACCGTAGAAACCCTCTTTATTGATGAATGCAGCGTTATGCTTTGATTAGTGACAGTGGTATATGTTACCCTAGAACCCCTGTTTATTGATGAATGCAGCGTTATGCTTTGATAAGTGACAGTGGTATATGTTACCATAGAAACCCTGTTTATTGAGGAATGCAGCGTTATGCTTTGATTAGTGACAGTGGTTTATGTTACCGTAGAAACCCTCTTTATTGAGGAATGCAGCGTTATGCTTTGATTAGTGACAGTGGTATATGTTACCGTAGAAACCCTCTTTATTGAGGAATGCAGCGTTATGCTTTGATTAGTGACAGTGGTTTATGTTACCGTAGAAACCCTCTTTATTGATGAATGCAGCGTTATGCTTTGATTAGTGACAGTGGTATATGTTACCGTAGAAACCCTCTTTATTGATGAATGCAGCGTTATGCTTTGATTAGTGACAGTGGTATATGTTACCGTAGAAACCCTCTTTATTGATGAATGCAGCGTTATGCTTTGATTAGTGACAGTGGTATATGTTACCGTAGAAACCCTCTTTATTGAGGAATGCAGCGTCATGCTTTGATTAGTGACAGTGGTATATGTTACCGTAGAAACCCTGTTTATTGATGAATGCAGCGTTATGCTTTGATTAGTGACAGTGGTATATGTTACCGTAGAACCCCTCTTTATTGATGAATGCAGCGTTATGCTTTGATTAGTGACAGTGGTATATGTTACCGTAGAAACCCTCTTTATTGAGGAATGCAGCGTTATGCTTTGATTAGTGACAGTGGTTTATGTTACCGTAGAAACCCTCTTTATTGAGGAATGCAGCGTTATGCTTTGATAAGTGACAGTGGTATATGTTACCGTAGAAACCCTGTTTATTGATGAATGCAGCGTTATGCTTTGATTAGTGACAGTGGTATATGTTACCGTAGAAACCCTCTTTATTGAGGAATGCAGCGTTATGCTTTGATTAGTGACAGTGGTATATGTTACCGTAGAAACCCTCTTTATTGATGAATGCAGCGTTATGCTTTGATAAGTGACAGTGGTATATGTTACCATAGAAACCCTGTTTATTGAGGAATGCAGCGTTATGCTTTGATTAGTGACAGTGGTTTATGTTACCGTAGAAACCCTCTTTATTGAGGAATGCAGCGTTATGCTTTGATAAGTGACAGTGGTATATGTTACCATAGAAACCCTGTTTATTGAGGAATGCAGCGTTATGCTTTGATTAGTGACAGTGGTTTATGTTACCGTAGAAACCCTCTTTATTGAGGAATGCAGCGTTATGCTTTGATTAGTGACAGTGGTATATGTTACCGTAGAAACCCTGTTTATTGAGGAATGCAGCGTTATGCTTTGATTAGTGACAGTGGTATATGTTACCCTAGAACCCCTGTTTATTGATGAATGCAGCGTTATGCTTTGATTAGTGACAGTGGTATATGTTACCGTAGAAACCCTCTTTATTGAGGAATGCAGCGTTATGCTTTGATTAGTGACAGTGGTATATGTTACCCTAGAACCCCTGTTTATTGATGAATGCAGCGTTATGCTTTGATTAGTGACAGTGGTATATGTTACCGTAGAAACCCTCTTTATTGAGGAATGCAGCGTTATGCTTTGATTAGTGACAGTGGTATATGTTACCCTAGAACCCCTCTTTATTGATGAATGCAGCGTTATGCTTTGATTAGTGACAGTGGTATATGTTACCGTAGAAACCCTCTTTATTGAGGAATGCAGCGTTATGCTTTGATTAGTGACAGTGGTATATGTTACCCTAGAACCCCTGTTTATTGATGAATGCAGCGTTATGCTTTGATTAGTGACAGTGGTATATGTTACCCTAGAACCCCTGTTTATTGATGAATGCAGCGTTATGCTTTGATTAGTGACAGTGGTATATGTTACCATAGAAACCCTCTTTATTGAGGAATGCAGCGTTATGCTTTGATTAGTGACAGTGGTATATGTTACCCTAGAACCCCTGTTTATTGATGAATGCAGCGTTATGCTTTGATTAGTGACAGTGGTATATGTTACCCTAGAAACCCTCTTTATTGAGGAATGCAGCGTTATGCTTTGATAAGTGACAGTGGTATATGTTACCCTAGAACCCCTGTTTATTGATGAATGCAGCGTTATGCTTTGATTAGTGACAGTGGTATATGTTACCGTAGAAACCCTCTTTATTGATGAATGCAGCGTTATGCTTTGATTAGTGACAGTGGTAAATGTTACCGTAGAACCCCTGTTTATTGATGAATGCAGCGTTATGCTTTGATTAGTGACAGTGGTATATGTTACCCTAGAACCCCTGTTTATTGATGAATGCAGCGTTATGCTTTGATTAGTGACAGTGGTATATGTTACCGTAGAAACCCTCTTTATTGAGGAATGCAGCGTTATGCTTTGATTAGTGACAGTGGTATATGTTACCGTAGAAACCCTCTTTATTAATGAATGCAGCGTTATGCTTTGATTAGTGACAGTGGTATATGTTACCGTAGAAACCCTCTTTATTGATGAATGCAGCGTTATGCTTTGATAAGTGACAGTGGTATATGTTACCATAGAAACCCTGTTTATTGAGGAATGCAGCGTTATGCTTTGATTAGTGACAGTGGTTTATGTTACCGTAGAAACCCTCTTTATTGAGGAATGCAGCGTTATGCTTTGATAAGTGACAGTGGTATATGTTACCATAGAAACCCTGTTTATTGAGGAATGCAGCGTTATGCTTTGATTAGTGACAGTGGTTTATGTTACCGTAGAAACCCTCTTTATTGAGGAATGCAGCGTTATGCTTTGATTAGTGACAGTGGTATATGTTACCGTAGAAACCCTCTTTATTGAGGAATGCAGCGTTATGCTTTGATTAGTGACAGTGGTATATGTTACCCTAGAACCCCTGTTTATTGATGAATGCAGCGTTATTCTTTGATTAGTGACAGTGGTATATGTTACCGTAGAAACCCTCTTTATTGAGGAATGCAGCGTTATGCTTTGATTAGTGACAGTGGTATATGTTACCCTAGAACCCCTGTTTATTGATGAATGCAGCGTTATGCTTTGATTAGTGACAGTGGTATATGTTACCGTAGAAACCCTCTTTATTGAGGAATGCAGCGTTATGCTTTGATTAGTGACAGTGGTATATGTTACCCTAGAACCCCTGTTTATTGATGAATGCAGCGTTATGCTTTGATTAGTGACAGTGGTTTATGTTACCGTAGAAACCCTCTTTATTGAGGAATGCAGCGTTATGCTTTGATTAGTGACAGTGGTATATGTTACCCTAGAACCCCTGTTTATTGATGAATGCAGCGTTATGCTTTGATTAGTGACAGTGGTATATGTTACCCTAGAACCCCTGTTTATTGATGAATGCAGCGTTATGCTTTGATTAGTGACAGTGGTATATGTTACCATAGAAACCCTCTTTATTGAGGAATGCAGCGTTATGCTTTGATTAGTGACAGTGGTATATGTTACCCTAGAACCCCTGTTTATTGATGAATGCAGCGTTATGCTTTGATTAGTGACAGTGGTATATGTTACCGTAGAAACCCTCTTTATTGAGGAATGCAGCGTTATGCTTTGATAAGTGACAGTGGTATATGTTACCCTAGAACCCCTGTTTATTGATGAATGCAGCGTTATGCTTTGATTAGTGACAGTGGTATATGTTACCGTAGAAACCCTGTTTATTGATGAATGCAGCGTTATGCTTTGATTAGTGACAGTGGTATATGTTACCCTAGAACCCCTGTTTATTGATGAATGCAGCGTTATGCTTTGATTAGTGACAGTGGTATATGTTACCCTAGAACCCCTGTTTATTGATGAATGCAGCGTTATGCTTTGATTAGTGACAGTGGTATATGTTACCGTAGAAACCCTCTTTATTGAGGAATGCAGCGTTATGCTTTGATTAGTGACAGTGGTATATGTTACCGTAGAAACCCTCTTTATTAATGAATGCAGCGTTATGCTTTGATTAGTGACAGTGGTATATGTTACCGTAGAAACCCTCTTTATTGAGGAATGCAGCGTTATGCTTTGATTAGTGACAGTGGTATATGTTACCGCAGAAACCCTCTTTATTGATGAATGCAGCGTTATGCTTTGATTAGTGACAGTGGTACATGTTACCGTAGAAACCCTCTTTATTGATGAATGCAGCGTTATGCTTTGATTAGTGACAGTGGTATATGTTACCGTAGAAACCCTCTTTATTGATGAATGCAGCGTTATGCTTTGATTAGTGACAGTGGTATATGTTACCGTAGAAACCCTGTTTATTGATGAATGCAGCGTTATGCTTTGATTAGTGACAGTGGTATATGTTACCGTAGAAACCCTCTTTATTGATGAATGCAGCGTTATGCTTTGATTAGTGACAGTGGTTTATGTTACCGTAGAAACCCTCTTTATTGATGAATGCAGCGTTATGCTTTGATTAGTGACAGTGGTATATGTTACCGTAGAAACCCTGTTTATTGATGAATGCAGCGTTATGCTTTGATTAGTGACAGTGGTATATGTTACCGTAGAAACCCTCTTTATTGAGGAATGCAGCGTCATGCTTTGATTAGTGACAGTGGTAAATGTTACCGTAGAAACCCTCTTTATTGATGAATGCAGCGTTATGCTTTGATTAGTGACAGTGGTAAATGTTACCGTGGAACCCCTGTTTATTGATGAATGCAGCGTTATGCTTTGATTAGTGACAGTGGTATATGTTACCGTAGAACCCCTGTTTATTGATGAATGCAGCGTTATGCTTTGATTAGTGACAGTGGTATATGTTACCGTAGAAACCCTCTTTATTGATGAATGCAGCGTTATGCTTTGATTAGTGACAGTGGTTTATGTTACCGTAGAAACCCTCTTTATTGAGGAATGCAGCGTCATGCTTTGATTAGTGACAGTGGTTTATGTTACCGTAGAAACCCTGTTTATTGATGAATGCAGCGTTATGCTTTGATTAGTGACAGTGGTATATGTTACCGTAGAAACCCTGTTTATTGATGAATGCAGCGTTATGCTTTGATTAGTGACAGTGGTTTATGTTACCGTAGAAACCCTCTTTATTGATGAATGCAGCGTTATGCTTTGATTAGTGACAGTGGTAAATGTTACCGTAGAACCCCTGTTTATTGATGAATGCAGCGTTATGCTTTGATTAGTGACAGTGGTAAATGTTACCGTAGAAACCCTCTTTATTGAGGAATGCAGCGTTATGCTTTGATTAGTGACAGTGGTATATGTTACCGTAGAAACCCTCTTTATTGAGGAATGCAGCGTTATGCTTTGATTAGTGACAGTGGTATATGTTACCCTAGAACCCCTCTTTATTGATGAATGCAGCGTTATGCTTTGATTAGTGACAGTGGTATATGTTACCGTAGAAACCCTCTTTATTGAGGAATGCAGCGTTATGCTTTGATTAGTGACAGTGGTATATGTTACCCTAGAAACCCTGTTTATTGATGAATGCAGCGTTATGCTTTGATTAGTGACAGTGGTATATGTTACCGTAGAAACCCTCTTTATTGATGAATGCAGCGTTATGCTTTGATTAGTGACAGTGGTTTATGTTACCGTAGAAACCCTCTTTATTGAGGAATGCAGCGTTATGCTTTGATTAGTGACAGTGGTATATGTTACCGTAGAAACCCTCTTTATTGATGAATGCAGCGTTATGCTTTGATTAGTGACAGTGGTATATGTTACCGTAGAAACCCTCTTTATTGATGAATGCAGCGTTATGCTTTGATTAGTGACAGTGGTTTATGTTACCGTAGAAACCCTCTTTATTGATGAATGCAGCGTTATGCTTTGATTAGTGACAGTGGTATATGTTACCGTAGAAACCCTCTTTATTGATGAATGCAGCGTTATGCTTTGATTAGTGACAGTGGTATATGTTACCGTAGAAACCCTCTTTATTGATGAATGCAGCGTTATGCTTTGATTAGTGACAGTGGTATATGTTACCGTAGAAACCCTCTTTATTGAGGAATGCAGCGTTATGCTTTGATTAGTGACAGTGGTATATGTTACCCTAGAAACCCTCTTTATTGATGAATGCAGCGTTATGCTTTTATTAGTGACAGTGGTATATGTTACCGTAGAAACCCTCTTTATTGAGGAATGCAGCGTTATGCTTTGATTAGTGACAGTGGTATATGTTACCGTAGAACCCCTGTTTATTGATGAATGCAGCGTTATGCTTTGATTAGTGACAGTGGTAAATGTTACCACAGAAACCCTCTTTATTGATGAATGCAGCGTTATGCTTTGATTAGTGACAGTGGTAAATGTTACCACAGAAACCCTCTTTATTGATGAATGCAGCGTTATGCTTTGATTAGTGACAGTGGTAAATGTTACCGTAGAAACCCTCTTTATTGAGGAATGCAGCGTCATGCTTTGATTAGTGACAGTGGTAAATGTTACCGTAGAAACCCTGTTTATTGATGAATGCAGCGTTATGCTTTGATTAGTGACAGTGGTATATGTTACCCTAGAACCCCTGTTTATTGATGAATGCAGCGTTATGCTTTGATTAGTGACAGTGGTAAATGTTACCGTAGAAACCCTCTTTATTGAGGAATGCAGCGTTATGCTTTGATAAGTGACAGTGGTATATGTTACCCTAGAACCCCTGTTTATTGATGAATGCAGCGTTATGCTTTGATTAGTGACAGTGGTATATGTTACCGTAGAAACCCTCTTTATTGATGAATGCAGCGTTATGCTTTGATTAGTGACAGTGGTATATGTTACCGTAGAAACCCTCTTTATTGAGGAATGCAGCGTTATGCTTTGATTAGTGACAGTGGTATATGTTACCGCAGAAACCCTCTTTATTGATGAATGCAGCGTTATGCTTTGATTAGTGACAGTGGTTTATGTTACCGTAGAAACCCTCTTTATTGATGAATGCAGCGTTATGCTTTGATTAGTGACAGTGGTATATGTTACCATAGAAACCCTCTTTATTGAGGAATGCAGCGTCATGCTTTGATTAGTGACAGTGGTATATGTTACCGTAGAAACCCTCTTTATTGAGGAATGCAGCGTTATGCTTTGATTAGTGACAGTGGTATATGTTACCGTAGAAACCCTCTTTATTGATGAATGCAGCGTTATGCTTTGATTAGTGACAGTGGTAAATGTTACCGTAGAACCCCTGTTTATTGATGAATGCAGCGTTATGCTTTGATTAGTGACAGTGGTATATGTTACCCTAGAACCCCTGTTTATTGATGAATGCAGCGTTATGCTTTGATTAGTGACAGTGGTATATGTTACCATAGAAACCCTCTTTATTGATGAATGCAGCGTTATGCTTTGATTAGTGACAGTGGTATATGTTACCGTAGAAACCCTCTTTATTGATGAATGCAGCGTTATGCTTTGATTAGTGACAGTGGTTTATGTTACCGTAGAAACCCTCTTTATTGATGAATGCAGCGTTATGCTTTGATTAGTGACAGTGGTATATGTTACCGTAGAAACCCTCTTTATTGAGGAATGCAGCGTTATGCTTTGATTAGTGACAGTGGTAAATGTTACCGTAGAAACCCTCTTTATTGATGAATGCAGCGTTATGCTTTGATTAGTGAGAGTGGTATATGTTACCCTAGAACCCCTGTTTATTGATGAATGCAGCGTTATGCTTTGATTAGTGACAGTGGTATATGTTACCCTAGAAACCCTGTTTATTGATGAATGCAGCGTTATGCTTTGATTAGTGACAGTGGTATATGTTACCATAGAAACCCTCTTTATTGATGAATGCAGCGTTATGCTTTGATTAGTGACAGTGGTATATGTTACCCTAGAACCCCTGTTTATTGATGAATGCAGCGTTATGCTTTGATTAGTGACAGTGGTATATGTTACCCTAGAAACCCTGTTTATTGATGAATGCAGCGTTATGCTTTGATTAGTGACAGTGGTATATGTTACCATAGAAACCCTCTTTATTGATGAATGCAGCGTTATGCTTTGATTAGTGACAGTGGTATATGTTACCGTAGAAACCCTCTTTATTGAGGAATGCAGCGTTATGCTTTGATTAGTGACAGTGGTATATGTTACCGTAGAAACCCTCTTTATTGATGAATGCAGCGTTATGCTTTGATTAGTGACAGTGGTTTATGTTACCGTAGAAACCCTGTTTATTGATGAATGCAGCGTTATGCTTTGATTAGTGACAGTGGTTTATGTTACCGTAGAAACCCTGTTTATTGATGAATGCAGCGTTATGCTTTGATTAGTGACAGTGGTATATGTTACCGTAGAAACCCTCTTTATTGATGAATGCAGCGTTATGCTTTGATTAGTGACAGTGGTTTATGTTACCGTAGAAACCCTGTTTATTGATGAATGCAGCGTTATGCTTTGATTAGTGACAGTGGTTTATGTTACCGTAGAAACCCTGTTTATTGATGAATGCAGCGTTATGCTTTGATTAGTGACAGTGGTATATGTAACCGTAGAAACCCTCTTTATTGATGAATGCAGCGTTATGCTTTGATTAGTGACAGTGGTTTATGTTACCGTAGAAACCCTCTTTATTGAGGAATGCAGCGTTATGCTTTGATTAGTGACAGTGGTATATGTTACCGTAGAAACCCTCTTTATTGAGGAATGCAGCGTCATGCTTTGATTAGTGACAGTGGTTTATGTTACCGTAGAAACCCTCTTTATTGAGGAATGCAGCGTTATGCTTTGATTAGTGACAGTGGTATATGTTACCGTAGAAACCCTGTTTATTGATGAATGCAGCGTTATGCTTTGATTAGTGACAGTGGTATATGTTACCGTAGAAACCCTCTTTATTGATGAATGCAGCGTTATGCTTTGATTAGTGACAGTGGTATATGTTACCGTAGAAACCCTCTTTATTGAGGAATGCAGCGTTATGCTTTGATTAGTGACAGTGGTATATGTTACCGTAGAAACCCTCTTTATTGATGAATGCAGCGTTATGCTTTGATTAGTGACAGTGGTTTATGTTACCGTAGAAACCCTGTTTATTGATGAATGCAGCGTTATGCTTTGATTAGTGACAGTGGTTTATGTTACCGTAGAAACCCTGTTTATTGATGAATGCAGCGTTATGCTTTGATTAGTGACAGTGGTATATGTTACCGTAGAAACCCTCTTTATTGATGAATGCAGCGTTATGCTTTGATTAGTGACAGTGGTTTATGTTACCGTAGAAACCCTCTTTATTGAGGAATGCAGCGTTATGCTTTGATTAGTGACAGTGGTATATGTTACCATAGAAACCCTCTTTATTGAGGAATGCAGCGTCATGCTTTGATTAGTGACAGTGGTTTATGTTACCGTAGAAACCCTCTTTATTGAGGAATGCAGCGTTATGCTTTGATTAGTGACAGTGGTATATGTTACCGTAGAAACCCTCTTTATTGATGAATGCAGCGTCATGCTTTGATTAGTGACAGTGGTTTATGTTACCGTAGAAACCCTCTTTATTGAGGAATGCAGCGTTATGCTTTGATTAGTGACAGTGGTATATGTTACCGTAGAAACCCTGTTTATTGATGAATGCAGCGTTATGCTTTGATTAGTGACAGTGGTATATGTTACCGTAGAAACCCTCTTTATTGATGAATGCAGCGTCATGCTTTGATTACTGACAGTGGTATATGTTACCGTAGAAACCCTCTTTATTGAGGAATGCAGCGTCATGCTTTGATTAGTGACAGTGGTATATGTTACCGTAGAAACCCTCTTTATTGATGAATGCAGCGTCATGCTTTGATTACTGACAGTGGTATATGTTACCGTAGAAACCCTGTTTATTGATGAATGCAGCGTTATGCTTTGATTACTGACAGTGGTATATGTTACCGTAGAAACCCTCTTTATTGAGGAATGCAGCGTCATGCTTTGATTAGTGACAGTGGTTTATGTTACCGTAGAAACCCTCTTTATTGAGGAATGCAGCGTTATGCTTTGATTAGTGACAGTGGTATATGTTACCGTAGAAACCCTGTTTATTGATGAATGCAGCGTTATGCTTTGATTAGTGACAGTGGTATATGTTACCATAGAAACCCTCTTTATTGATGAATGCAGCGTTATGCTTTGATTAGTGACAGTGGTATATGTTACCGTAGAAACCCTGTTTATTGATGAATGCAGCGTTATGCTTTGATTAGTGACAGTGGTATATGTTACCGCAGAAACCCTCTTTATTGATGAATGCAGCGTTATGCTTTGATTAGTGACAGTGGTTTATGTTACCGTAGAAACCCTCTTTATTGATGAATGCAGCGTTATGCTTTGATTAGTGACAGTGGTATATGTTACCATAGAAACCCTCTTTATTGAGGAATGCAGCGTCATGCTTTGATTAGTGACAGTGGTATATGTTACCGTAGAAACCCTCTTTATTGAGGAATGCAGCGTTATGCTTTGATTAGTGACAGTGGTATATGTTACCGTAGAAACCCTCTTTATTGATGAATGCAGCGTTATGCTTTGATTAGTGACAGTGGTAAATGTTACCGTAGAACCCCTGTTTATTGATGAATGCAGCGTTATGCTTTGATTAGTGACAGTGGTATATGTTACCCTAGAACCCCTGTTTATTGATGAATGCAGCGTTATGCTTTGATTAGTGACAGTGGTATATGTTACCATAGAAACCCTCTTTATTGATGAATGCAGCGTTATGCTTTGATTAGTGACAGTGGTATATGTTACCGTAGAAACCCTCTTTATTGATGAATGCAGCGTTATGCTTTGATTAGTGACAGTGGTTTATGTTACCGTAGAAACCCTCTTTATTGATGAATGCAGCGTTATGCTTTGATTAGTGACAGTGGTATATGTTACCGTAGAAACCCTCTTTATTGAGGAATGCAGCGTTATGCTTTGATTAGTGACAGTGGTAAATGTTACCGTAGAAACCCTCTTTATTGATGAATGCAGCGTTATGCTTTGATTAGTGACAGTGGTATATGTTACCCTAGAACCCCTGTTTATTGATGAATGCAGCGTTATGCTTTGATTAGTGACAGTGGTATATGTTACCCTAGAACCCCTGTTTATTGATGAATGCAGCGTTATGCTTTGATTAGTGACAGTGGTATATGTTACCCTAGAAACCCTCTTTATTGATGAATGCAGCGTTATGCTTTGATTAGTGACAGTGGTATATGTTACCCTAGAACCCCTGTTTATTGATGAATGCAGCGTTATGCTTTGATTAGTGACAGTGGTATATGTTACCCTAGAAACCCTGTTTATTGATGAATGCAGCGTTATGCTTTGATTAGTGACAGTGGTATATGTTACCATAGAAACCCTCTTTATTGATGAATGCAGCGTTATGCTTTGATTAGTGACAGTGGTATATGTTACCGTAGAAACCCTCTTTATTGATGAATGCAGCGTTATGCTTTGATTAGTGACAGTGGTTTATGTTACCGTAGAAACCCTGTTTATTGATGAATGCAGCGTTATGCTTTGATTAGTGACAGTGGTATATGTTACCGTAGAAACCCTCTTTATTGAGGAATGCAGCGTTATGCTTTGATTAGTGACAGTGGTATATGTTACCGTAGAAACCCTGTTTATTGATGAATGCAGCGTTATGCTTTGATTAGTGACAGTGGTTTATGTTACCGTAGAAACCCTCTTTATTGATGAATGCAGCGTTATGCTTTGATTAGTGACAGTGGTTTATGTTACCGTAGAAACCCTGTTTATTGATGAATGCAGCGTTATGCTTTGATTAGTGACAGTGGTTTATGTTACCGTAGAAACCCTGTTTATTGATGAATGCAGCGTTATGCTTTGATTAGTGACAGTGGTTTATGTTACCGTAGAAACCCTCTTTATTGATGAATGCAGCGTTATGCTTTGATTAGTGACAGTGGTATATGTTACCGTAGAAACCCTCTTTATTGATGAATGCAGCGTTATGCTTTGATTAGTGACAGTGGTTTATGTTACCGTAGAAACCCTGTTTATTGATGAATGCAGCGTTATGCTTTGATTAGTGACAGTGGTTTATGTTACCGTAGAAACCCTGTTTATTGATGAATGCAGCGTTATGCTTTGATTAGTGACAGTGGTATATGTTACCGTAGAAACCCTCTTTATTGATGAATGCAGCGTTATGCTTTGATTAGTGACAGTGGTTTATGTTACCGTAGAAACCCTCTTTATTGAGGAATGCAGCGTTATGCTTTGATTAGTGACAGTGGTATATGTTACCATAGAAACCCTCTTTATTGAGGAATGCAGCGTCATGCTTTGATTAGTGACAGTGGTTTATGTTATCGTAGAAACCCTCTTTATTGAGGAATGCAGCGTTATGCTTTGATTAGTGACAGTGGTATATGTTACCGTAGAAACCCTGTTTATTGATGAATGCAGCGTTATGCTTTGATTAGTGACAGTGGTATATGTTACCGTAGAAACCCTCTTTATTGAGGAATGCAGCGTTATGCTTTGATTAGTGACAGTGGTATATGTTACCGTAGAAACCCTGTTTATTGATGAATGCAGCGTTATGCTTTGATTAGTGACAGTGGTATATGTTACCGTAGAAACCCTCTTTATTGATGAATGCAGCGTCATGCTTTGATTAGTGACAGTGGTTTATGTTACCGTAGAAACCCTCTTTATTGAGGAATGCAGCGTTATGCTTTGATTAGTGACAGTGGTATATGTTACCGTAGAAACCCTGTTTATTGATGAATGCAGCGTTATGCTTTGATTAGTGACAGTGGTATATGTTACCGTAGAAACCCTCTTTATTGATGAATGCAGCGTCATGCTTTGATTAGTGACAGTGGTATATGTTACCATAGAAACCCTCTTTATTGAGGAATGCAGCGTTATGCTTTGATTAGTGACAGTGGTATATGTTACCGTAGAAACCCTCTTTATTGATGAATGCAGCGTTATGCTTTGATTAGTGACAGTGGTATATGTTACCGTAGAAACCCTCTTTATTGAGGAATGCAGCGTTATGCTTTGATTAGTGACAGTGGTATATGTTACCGTAGAAACCCTCTTTATTGATGAATGCAGCGTTATGCTTTGATTACTGACAGTGGTATATGTTACCGTAGAAACCCTCTTTATTGAGGAATGCAGCGTCATGCTTTGATTAGTGACAGTGGTATATGTTACCGTAGAAACCCTCTTTATTGATGAATGCAGCGTCATGCTTTGATTACTGACAGTGGTATATGTTACCGTAGAAACCCTGTTTATTGATGAATGCAGCGTTATGCTTTGATTACTGACAGTGGTATATGTTACCGTAGAAACCCTGTTTATTGAGGAATGCAGCGTCATGCTTTGATTAGTGACAGTGGTATATGTTACCGTAGAAACCCTCTTTATTGAGGAATGCAGCGTTATGCTTTGATTAGTGACAGTGGTATATGTTACCGTAGAAACCCTGTTTATTGATGAATGCAGCGTTATGCTTTGATTAGTGACAGTGGTATATGTTACCGTAGAAACCCTCTTTATTGATGAATGCAGCGTTATGCTTTGATTAGTGACAGTGGTATATGTTACCGTAGAAACCCTGTTTATTGATGAATGCAGCGTTATGCTTTGATTAGTGACAGTGGTATATGTTACCGTAGAAACCCTGTTTATTGATGAATGCAGCGTTATGCTTTGATTAGTGACAGTGGTATATGTTACCGTAGAAACCCTCTTTATTGATGAATGCAGCGTTATGCTTTGATTAGTGACAGTGGTAAATGTTACCGTAGAAACCCTGTTTATTGATGAATGCAGCGTTATGCTTTGATTAGTGACAGTGGTAAATGTTACCCTAGAACCCCTGTTTATTGATGAATGCAGCGTTATGCTTTGATTAGTGACAGTGGTATATGTTACCGTAGAAACCCTCTTTATTGATGAATGTAGCGTTATGCTTTGATTAGTGACAGTGGTATATGTTACCGTAGAAACCCTCTTTATTGATGAATGCAGCGTTATGCTTTGATTAGTGACAGTGGTAAATGTTACCGTAGAAACCCTGTTTATTAATGAATGCAGCGTTATGCTTTGATTAGTGACAGTGGTAAATGTTACCCTAGAACCCCTGTTTATTGATGAATGCAGCGTTATGCTTTGATTAGTGACAGTGGTATATGTTACCGTAGAAACCCTCTTTATTGAGGAATGCAGCGTCATGCTTTGATTAGTGACAGTGGTTTATGTTACCGTAGAAACCCTCTTTATTGAGGAATGCAGCGTTATGCTTTGATTAGTGACAGTGGTATATGTTACCGTAGAAACCCTCTTTATTGATGAATGCAGCGTTATGCTTTGATTAGTGACAGTGGTATATGTTACCGTAGAAACCCTCTTTATTGATGAATGCAGCGTTATGCTTTGATTAGTGACAGTGGTATATGTTACCGTAGAAACCCTCTTTATTGAGGAATGCAGCGTCATGCTTTGATTAGTGACAGTGGTTTATGTTACCGTAGAAACCCTCTTTATTGAGGAATGCAGCGTTATGCTTTGATTAGTGACAGTGGTATATGTTACCGTAGAAACCCTCTTTATTGATGAATGCAGCGTTATGCTTTGATTAGTGACAGTGGTATATGTTACCGTAGAAACCCTCTTTATTGATGAATGCAGCGTTATGCTTTGATTAGTGACAGTGGTTTATGTTACCGTAGAAACCCTCTTTATTGAGGAATGCAGCGTCATGCTTTGATTAGTGACAGTGGTTTATGTTACCGTAGAAACCCTCTTTATTGATGAATGCAGCGTTATGCTTTGATTAGTGACAGTGGTATTTGTTACCGTAGAAACCCTCTTTATTGAGGAATGCAGCGTTATGCTTTGATTAGTGACAGTGGTATATGTTACCGTATAAACCCTCTTTATTGAGGAATGCAGCGTTATGCTTTGATTAGTGACAGTGGTATATGTTACCGTAGAAACCCTGTTTATTGATGAATGCAGCGTTATGCTTTGATTAGTGACAGTGGTATATGTTACCGCAGAAACCCTCTTTATTGATGAATGCAGCGTTATGCTTTGATTAGTGACAGTGGTATATGTTACCGTAGAAACCCTCTTTATTGAGGAATGCAGCGTTATGCTTTGATTAGTGACAGTGGTATATGTTACCGCAGAAACCCTCTTTATTGATGAATGCAGCGTTATGCTTTGATTAGTGACAGTGGTATATGTTACCGTAGAAACCCTCTTTATTGAGGAATGCTTCGATTACTGACAGTGGTATATGTTACCACAGAAACCCTGTTTATTGATGAATGCAGCGTTATGCTTTGATTAGTGACAGTGGTATATGTTACCACAGAAACCCTGTTTATTGATGAATGCAGCGTTATGCTTTGATAAGTGACAGTGGTATATGTTACCGTAGAAACCCTGTTTATTGATGAATGCAGCGTTATGCTTTGATAAGTGACAGTGGTTTATGTTACCGTAGAAACCCTCTTTATTGATGAATGCAGCGTTATGCTTTGATTAGTGACAGTGGTATATGTTACCGTAGAAACCCTCTTTATTGATGAATGCAGCGTTATGCTTTGATTAGTGACAGTGGTTTATGTTACCGTAGAAACCCTCTTTATTGAGGAATGCTTCGATTACTGACAGTGGTATATGTTACCACAGAAACCCTGTTTATTGATGAATGCAGCGTTATGCTTTGATTAGTGACAGTGGTATATGTTACCACAGAAACCCTGTTTATTGATGAATGCAGCGTTATGCTTTGATAAGTGACAGTGGTACATGTTACCGTAGAAACAATGTTTATTGATGAATGCAGCGTTATGCTTTGATAAGTGACAGTGGTTTATGTTACCGTAGAAACCCTCTTTATTGATGAATGCAGCGTTATGCTTTGATTAGTGACAGTGGTATATGTTACCGTAGAAACCCTCTTTATTGATGAATGCAGCGTTATGCTTTGATTAGTGACAGTGGTTTATGTTACCGTAGAAACCCTCTTTATTGAGGAATGCAGCGTTATGCTTTGATTAGTGACAGTGGTATATGTTACCGTAGAAACCCTCTTTATTGATGAATGCAGCGTCATGCTTTGATTAGTGACAGTGGTATATGTTACCGTAGAAACCCTCTTTATTGAGGAATGCAGCGTTATGCTTTGATTAGTGACAGTGGTATATGTTACCGTAGAAACCCTCTTTATTGATGAATGCAGCGTCATGCTTTGATTAGTGACAGTGGTAAATGTTACCGTAGAAACCCTCTTTATTGATGAATGCAGCGTTATGCTTTGATTAGTGACAGTGGTTTATGTTACCGTAGAAACCCTGTTTATTGATGAATGCAGCGTTATGCTTTGATTAGTGACAGTGGTTTATGTTACCGTAGAAACCCTGTTTATTGATGAATGCAGCGTTATGCTTTGATTAGTGACAGTGGTATATGTTACCGTAGAAACCCTCTTTATTGAGGAATGCAGCGTTATGCTTTGATTAGTGACAGTGGTTTATGTTACCGTAGAAACCCTCTTTATTGAGGAATGCTTCGATTACTGACAGTGGTATATGTTACCACAGAAACCCTGTTTATTGATGAATGCAGCGTTATGCTTTGATTAGTGACAGAGGTATATGTTACCACAGAAACCCTGTTTATTGATGAATGCAGCGTTATGCTTTGATAAGTGACAGTGGTATATGTTACCGTAGAAACCCTGTTTATTGATGAATGCAGCGTTATGCTTTGATTAGTGACAGTGGTATATGTTACCGTAGAAACCCTGTTTATTGATGAATGCAGCGTTATGCTTTGATTAGTGACAGTGGTAAATGTTACCGTAGAACCCCTGTTTATTGATGAATGCAGCGTTATGCTTTGATTAGTGACAGTGGTATATGTTACCGTAGAAACCCTCTTTATTGATGAATGCAGCGTTATGCTTTGATTAGTGACAGTGGTAAATGTTACCGTAGAAACCCTCTTTATTGATGAATGCAGCGTTATGCTTTGATAAGTGACAGTGGTATATGTTACCGTAGAAACCCTCTTTATTGATGAATGCAGCGTTATGCTTTGATTAGTGACAGTGGTTTATGTTACCGTAGAAACCCTCTTTATTGAGGAATGCAGCGTTATGCTTTGATTAGTGACAGTGGTATATGTTACCGTAGAAACCCTCTTTATTGAGGAATGCAGCGTTATGCTTTGATTAGTGACAGTGGTATATGTTACCGTAGAAACCCTCTTTATTGAGGAATGCAGCGTTATGCTTTGATTAGTGACAGTGGTATATGTTACCGTAGAAACCCTCTTTATTGAGGAATGCAGCGTTATGCTTTGATTAGTGACAGTGGTATATGTTACCGTAGAACCCCTGTTTATTGAGGAATGCAGCGTTATGCTTTGATTAGTGACAGTGGTTTATGTTACCGTAGAACCCCTCTTTATTGATGAATGCAGCGTTATGCTTTGATTAGTGACAGTGGTATATGTTACCCTAGAAACCCTCTTTATTGATGAATGCAGCGTTATGCTTTGATTAGTGACAGTGGTATATGTTACCCTAGAAACCCTCTTTATTGAGGAATGCAGCGTTATGCTTTGATTAGTGACAGTGGTATATGTTACCGTAGAAACCCTCTTTATTGAGGAATGCAGCGTTATGCTTTGATTAGTGACAGTGGTATATGTTACCGCAGAAACCCTCTTTATTGATGAATGCAGCGTTATGCTTTGATTAGTGACAGTGGTTTATGTTACCGTAGAAACCCTGTTTATTGAGGAATGCAGCGTTATGCTTTGATTAGTGACAGTGGTATATGTTACCGTAGAAACCCTCTTTATTGAGGAATGCAGCGTTATGCTTTGATTAGTGACAGTGGTATATGTTACCGTAGAAACCCTCTTTATTGAGGAATGCAGCGTTATGCTTTGATTAGTGACAGTGGTATATGTTACCGTAGAAACCCTCTTTATTGAGGAATGCAGCGTTATGCTTTGATTAGTGACAGTGGTTTATGTTACCGTAGAAACCCTCTTTATTGAGGAATGCAGCGTTATGCTTTGATTAGTGACAGTGGTTTATGTTACCGTAGAAACCCTCTTTATTGATGAATGCAGCGTTATGCTTTGATTAGTGACAGTGGTTTATGTTACCGTAGAAACCCTCTTTATTGAGGAATGCAGCGTTATGCTTTGATTAGTGACAGTGGTATATGTTACCGTAGAAACCCTCTTTATTGAGGAATGCAGCGTTATGCTTTGATTAGTGACAGTGGTTTATGTTACCGTAGAAACCCTCTTTATTGAGGAATGCAGCGTTATGCTTTGATTAGTGACAGTGGTATATGTTACCGTAGAAACCCTCTTTATTGAGGAATGCAGCGTTATGCTTTGATTAGTGACAGTGGTATATGTTACCGTAGAAACCCTCTTTATTGATGAATGCAGCGTTATGCTTTGATTAGTGACAGTGGTTTATGTTACCGTAGAAACCCTCTTTATTGATGAATGCAGCGTTATGCTTTGATTAGTGACAGTGGTATATGTTACCGTAGAAACCCTCTTTATTGATGAATGCAGCGTTATGCTTTGATTAGTGACAGTGGTATATGTTACCCTAGAAACCCTCTTTATTGAGGAATGCAGCGTTATGCTTTGATTAGTGACAGTGGTATATGTTACCATAGAAACCCTGTTTATTGAGGAATGCAGCGTTATGCTTTGATTAGTGACAGTGGTATATGTTACCGTAGAAACCCTCTTTATTGATGAATGCAGCGTTATGCTTTGATTAGTGACAGTGGTTTATGTTACCGTAGAAACCCTCTTTATTGATGAATGCAGCGTTATGCTTTGATTAGTGACAGTGGTATATGTTACCGTAGAAACCCTCTTTATTGATGAATGCAGCGTTATGCTTTGATTAGTGACAGTGGTATATGTTACCCTAGAAACCCTCTTTATTGAGGAATGCAGCGTTATGCTTTGATTAGTGACAGTGGTTTATGTTACCGTAGAAACCCTCTTTATTGATGAATGCAGCGTTATGCTTTGATTAGTGACAGTGGTTTATGTTACCGTAGAAACCCTCTTTATTGAGGAATGCAGCGTTATGCTTTGATTAGTGACAGTGGTATATGTTACCCTAGAAACCCTCTTTATTGAGGAATGCAGCGTTATGCTTTGATTAGTGACAGTGGTATATGTTACCCTAGAAACCCTCTTTATTGAGGAATGCAGCGTTATGCTTTGATTAGTGACAGTGGTATATGTTACCCTAGAAACCCTCTTTATTGAGGAATGCAGCGTTATGCTTTGATTAGTGACAGTGGTATATGTTACCGTAGAAACCCTCTTTATTGATGAATGCAGCGTTATGCTTTGATTAGTGACAGTGGTATATGTTACCGTAGAAACCCTCTTTATTGAGGAATGCAGCGTTATGCTTTGATTAGTGACAGTGGTATATGTTACCGTAGAAACCCTCTTTATTGAGGAATGCAGCGTTATGCTTTGATTAGTGACAGTGGTATATGTTACCGTAGAAACCCTCTTTATTGATGAATGCAGCGTTATGCTTTGATTAGTGACAGTGGTATATGTTACCGTAGAAACCCTCTTTATTGAGGAATGCAGCGTTATGCTTTGATTAGTGACAGTGGTATATGTTACCGTAGAAACCCTCTTTATTGAGGAATGCAGCGTTATGCTTTGATTAGTGACAGTGGTTTATGTTACCGTAGAAACCCTCTTTATTGAGGAATGCAGCGTTATGCTTTGATTAGTGACAGTGGTTTATGTTACCGTAGAAACCCTCTTTATTGATGAATGCAGCGTTATGCTTTGATTAGTGACAGTGGTATATGTTACCGTAGAAACCCTCTTTATTGAGGAATGCAGCGTTATGCTTTGATTAGTGACAGTGGTATATGTTACCGTAGAAACCCTGTTTATTGAGGAATGCAGCGTTATGCTTTGATTAGTGACAGTGGTATATGTTACCGTAGAAACCCTCTTTATTGAGGAATGCAGCGTTATGCTTTGATTAGTGACAGTGGTATATGTTACCGTAGAAACCCTCTTTATTGATGAATGCAGCGTTATGCTTTGATTAGTGACAGTGGTATATGTTACCGTAGAAACCCTCTTTATTGAGGAATGCAGCGTTATGCTTTGATTAGTGACAGTGGTATATGTTACCGTAGAAACCCTCTTTATTGAGGAATGCAGCGTTATGCTTTGATTAGTGACAGTGGTTTATGTTACCGTAGAAACCCTCTTTATTGAGGAATGCAGCGTTATGCTTTGATTAGTGACAGTGGTTTATGTTACCGTAGAAACCCTCTTTATTGATGAATGCAGCGTTATGCTTTGATTAGTGACAGTGGTTTATGTTACCGTAGAAACCCTCTTTATTGAGGAATGCAGCGTTATGCTTTGATTAGTGACAGTGGTATATGTTACCGTAGAAACCCTCTTTATTGAGGAATGCAGCGTTATGCTTTGATTAGTGACAGTGGTTTATGTTACCGTAGAAACCCTCTTTATTGAGGAATGCAGCGTTATGCTTTGATTAGTGACAGTGGTATATGTTACCGTAGAAACCCTCTTTATTGAGGAATGCAGCGTTATGCTTTGATTAGTGACAGTGGTATATGTTACCGTAGAAACCCTCTTTATTGATGAATGCAGCGTTATGCTTTGATTAGTGACAGTGGTTTATGTTACCGTAGAAACCCTCTTTATTGATGAATGCAGCGTTATGCTTTGATTAGTGACAGTGGTATATGTTACCGTAGAAACCCTCTTTATTGATGAATGCAGCGTTATGCTTTGATTAGTGACAGTGGTATATGTTACCCTAGAAACCCTCTTTATTGAGGAATGCAGCGTTATGCTTTGATTAGTGACAGTGGTATATGTTACCGTAGAAACCCTGTTTATTGAGGAATGCAGCGTTATGCTTTGATTAGTGACAGTGGTATATGTTACCGTAGAAACCCTCTTTATTGATGAATGCAGCGTTATGCTTTGATTAGTGACAGTGGTTTATGTTACCGTAGAAACCCTCTTTATTGATGAATGCAGCGTTATGCTTTGATTAGTGACAGTGGTATATGTTACCGTAGAAACCCTCTTTATTGATGAATGCAGCGTTATGCTTTGATTAGTGACAGTGGTATATGTTACCCTAGAAACCCTCTTTATTGAGGAATGCAGCGTTATGCTTTGATTAGTGACAGTGGTTTATGTTACCGTAGAAACCCTCTTTATTGATGAATGCAGCGTTATGCTTTGATTAGTGACAGTGGTTTATGTTACCGTAGAAACCCTCTTTATTGAGGAATGCAGCGTTATGCTTTGATTAGTGACAGTGGTATATGTTACCCTAGAAACCCTCTTTATTGAGGAATGCAGCGTTATGCTTTGATTAGTGACAGTGGTATATGTTACCCTAGAAACCCTCTTTATTGAGGAATGCAGCGTTATGCTTTGATTAGTGACAGTGGTATATGTTACCGTAGAAACCCTCTTTATTGATGAATGCAGCGTTATGCTTTGATTAGTGACAGTGGTTTATGTTACCGTAGAAACCCTCTTTATTGATGAATGCAGCGTTATGCTTTGATTAGTGACAGTGGTATATGTTACCGTAGAAACCCTCTTTATTGAGGAATGCAGCGTTATGCTTTGATTAGTGACAGTGGTATATGTTACCGTAGAAACCCTCTTTATTGAGGAATGCAGCGTTATGCTTTGATTAGTGACAGTGGTATATGTTACCGTAGAAACCCTCTTTATTGATGAATGCAGCGTTATGCTTTGATTAGTGACAGTGGTTTATGTTACCGTAGAAACCCTCTTTATTGAGGAATGCAGCGTTATGCTTTGATTAGTGACAGTGGTTTATGTTACCGTAGAAACCCTCTTTATTGATGAATGCAGCGTTATGCTTTGATTAGTGACAGTGGTATATGTTACCGTAGAAACCCTCTTTATTGATGAATGCAGCGTTATGCTTTGATTAGTGACAGTGGTTTATGTTACCCTAGAACCCCTGTTTATTGATGAATGCAGCGTTATGCTTTGATTAGTGACAGTGGTATATGTTACCGTAGAAACCCTCTTTATTGATGAATGCAGCGTTATGCTTTGATTAGTGACAGTGGTATATGTTACCATAGAAACCCTCTTTATTGATGAATGCAGCGTTATGCTTTGATTAGTGACAGTGGTATATGTTACCGTAGAAACCCTCTTTATTGAGGAATGCAGCGTTATGCTTTGATTAGTGACAGTGGTATATGTTACCGTAGAAACCCTCTTTATTGATGAATGCAGCGTTATGCTTTGATTAGTGACAGTGGTATATGTTACCGTAGAAACCCTCTTTATTGAGGAATGCAGCGTTATGCTTTGATTAGTGACAGTGGTATATGTTACCGTAGAAACCCTCTTTATTGAGGAATGCAGCGTTATGCTTTGATTAGTGACAGTGGTATATGTTACCCTAGAACCCCTGTTTATTGATGAATGCAGCGTTATGCTTTGATTAGTGACAGTGGTATATGTTACCGTAGAACCCCTCTTTATTGAGGAATGCAGCGTTATGCTTTGATTAGTGACAGTGGTATATGTTACCGTAGAAACCCTCTTTATTGAGGAATGCAGCGTTATGCTTTGATTAGTGACAGTGGTATATGTTACCGTAGAAACCCTCTTTATTGAGGAATGCAGCGTTATGCTTTGATTAGTGACAGTGGTAAATGTTACCGTAGAAACCCTGTTTATTGATGAATGCAGCGTTATGCTTTGATTAGTGACAGTGGTTTATGTTACCGTAGAAACCCTCTTTATTGAGGAATGCAGCGTTATGCTTTGATTAGTGACAGTGGTATATGTTACCGTAGAAACCCTCTTTATTGAGGAATGCAGCGTTATGCTTTGATTAGTGACAGTGGTATATGTTACCGTAGAAACCCTCTTTATTGATGAATGCAGCGTTATGCTTTGATTAGTGACAGTGGTATATGTTACCGTAGAAACCCTCTTTATTGAGGAATGCAGCGTTATGCTTTGATTAGTGACAGTGGTATATGTTACCGTAGAAACCCTCTTTATTGAGGAATGCAGCGTTATGCTTTGATTAGTGACAGTGGTAAATGTTACCGTAGAAACCCTGTTTATTGATAAATGCAGCGTTATGCTTTGATTAGTGACAGTGGTTTATGTTACCGTAGAAACCCTCTTTATTGAGGAATGCAGCGTTATGCTTTGATTAGTGACAGTGGTATATGTTACCGTAGAAACCCTGTTTATTGATGAATGCAGCGTTATGCTTTGATTAGTGACAGTGGTATATGTTACCGTAGAAACCCTCTTTATTGATGAATGCAGCGTTATGCTTTGATTAGTGACAGTGGTATATGTTACCGTAGAAACCCTCTTTATTGATGAATGCAGCGTTATGCTTTGATTAGTGACAGTGGTATATGTTACCCTAGAACCCCTGTTTATTGATGAATGCAGCGTTATGCTTTGATTAGTGACAGTGGTATATGTTACCGTAGAAACCCTCTTTATTGATGAATGCAGCGTTATGCTTTGATTAGTGACAGTGGTTTATGTTACCGTAGAAACCCTGTTTATTGATGAATGCAGCGTTATGCTTTGATTAGTGACAGTGGTATATGTTACCGTAGAAACCCTCTTTATTGATGAATGCAGCGTTATGCTTTGATTAGTGACAGTGGTAAATGTTACCCTAGAACCCCTGTTTATTGATGAATGCAGCGTTATGCTTTGATTAGTGACAGTGGTATATGTTACCGTAGAAACCCTCTTTATTGAGGAATGCAGCGTTATGCTTTGATTAGTGACAGTGGTATATGTTACTGTAGAAACCCTCTTTATTGAGGAATGCAGCGTTATGCTTTGATTAGTGACAGTGGTATATGTTACTGTAGAAACCCTCTTTATTGATGAATGCAGCGTTATGCTTTGATTAGTGACAGTGGTAAATGTTACCCTAGAACCCCTCTTTATTGAGGAATGCAGCGTTATGCTTTGATTAGTGACAGTGGTAAATGTTACCGTAGAAACCCTCTTTATTGAGGAATGCAGCGTTATGCTTTGATTAGTGACAGTGGTATATGTTACCCTAGAACCCCTGTTTATTGATGAATGCAGCGTTATGCTTTGATTAGTGACAGTGGTATATGTTACCGTAGAAACCCTCTTTATTGAGGAATGCAGCGTCATGCTTTGATTACTGACAGTGGTATATGTTACCGTAGAAACCCTCTTTATTGATGAATGCAGCGTTATGCTTTGATTAGTGACAGTGGTAAATGTTACCGTAGAAACCCTGTTTATTGATGAATGCAGCGTTATGCTTTGATTAGTGACAGTGGTTTATGTTACCGTAGAAACCCTGTTTATTGATGAATGCAGCGTTATGCTTTGATTAGTGACAGTGGTATATGTTACCGTAGAAACCCTCTTTATTGATGAATGCAGCGTTATGCTTTGATTAGTGACAGTGGTAAATGTTACCCTAGAACCCCTGTTTATTGATGAATGCAGCGTTATGCTTTGATTAGTGACAGTGGTATATGTTACCGTAGAAACCCTCTTTATTGAGGAATGCAGCGTTATGCTTTGATTAGTGACAGTGGTATATGTTACTGTAGAAACCCTCTTTATTGATGAATGCAGCGTTATGCTTTGATTAGTGACAGTGGTAAATGTTACCCTAGAACCCCTCTTTATTGAGGAATGCAGCGTTATGCTTTGATTAGTGACAGTGGTATATGTTACCGTAGAAACCCTCTTTATTGATGAATGCAGCGTTATGCTTTGATTAGTGACAGTGGTAAATGTTACCGTAGAAACCCTCTTTATTGAGGAATGCAGCGTTATGCTTTGATTAGTGACAGTGGTATATGTTACCCTAGAACCCCTGTTTATTGAGGAATGCAGCGTTATGCTTTGATTAGTGACAGTGGTATATGTTACCGTAGAAACCCTGTTTATTGATGAATGCAGCGTTATGCTTTGATTAGTGACAGTGGTATATGTTACCGTAGAAACCCTCTTTATTGATGAATGCAGCGTTATGCTTTGATTAGTGACAGTGGTATATGTTACCGTAGAAACCCTCTTTATTGATGAATGCAGCGTTATGCTTTGATTAGTGACAGTGGTTTATGTTACCGTAGAAACCCTCTTTATTGAGGAATGCAGCGTTATGCTTTGATTAGTGACAGTGGTATATGTTACCGTAGAAACCCTCTTTATTGATGAATGCAGCGTTATGCTTTGATTAGTGACAGTGGTATATGTTACCGTAGAAACCCTGTTTATTGATGAATGCAGCGTTATGCTTTGATTAGTGACAGTGGTATATGTTACCGTAGAAACCCTCTTTATTGATGAATGCAGCGTTATGCTTTGATTAGTGACAGTGGTATATGTTACCGTAGAAACCCTGTTTATTGATGAATGCAGCGTTATGCTTTGATTAGTGACAGTGGTATATGTTACCGTAGAAACCCTCTTTATTGAGGAATGCAGCGTTATGCTTTGATTAGTGACAGTGGTTTATGTTACCGTAGAAACCCTCTTTATTGAGGAATGCAGCGTTATGCTTTGATTAGTGACAGTGGTATATGTTACCGTAGAAACCCTCTTTATTGATGAATGCAGCGTTATGCTTTGATTAGTGACAGTGGTATATGTTACCACAGAAACCCTCTTTATTGATGAATGCAGCGTTATGCTTTGATTAGTGACAGTGGTATATGTTACCGTAGAAACCCTCTTTATTGATGAATGCAGCGTTATGCTTTGATTAGTGACAGTGGTATATGTTACCGTAGAAACCCTCTTTATTGATGAATGCAGCGTTATGCTTTGATTAGTGACAGTGGTATATGTTACCACAGAAACCCTGTTTATTGATGAATGCAGCGTTATGCTTTGATTAGTGACAGTGGTATATGTTACCGCAGAAACCCTCTTTATTGATGAATGCAGCGTTATGCTTTGATTAGTGACAGTGGTATATGTTACCGTAGAAACCCTCTTTATTGATGAATGCAGCGTTATGCTTTGATTAGTGACAGTGGTATATGTTACCGTAGAAACCCTCTTTATTGATGAATGCAGCGTTATGCTTTGATTAGTGACAGTGGTATATGTTACCGTAGAAACCCTCTTTATTGATGAATGCAGCGTTATGCTTTGATTACTGACAGTGGTATATGTTACCCTAGAAACCCTCTTTATTGATGAATGCAGCGTTATGCTTTGATTAGTGACAGTGGTATATGTTACCGTAGAAACCCTCTTTATTGATGAATGCAGCGTTATGCTTTGATTAGTGACAGTGGTATATGTTACCGTAGAAACCCTCTTTATTGATGAATGCAGCGTTATGCTTTGATTAGTGACAGTGGTATATGTTACCGTAGAAACCCTCTTTATTGATGAATGCAGCGTTATGCTTTGATTAGTGACAGTGGTATATGTTACCGTAGAAACCCTCTTTATTGAGGAATGCAGCGTTATGCTTTGATTAGTGACAGTGGTATATGTTACCACAGAAACCCTGTTTATTGATGAATGCAGCGTTATGCTTTGATTAGTGACAGTGGTATATGTTACCGTAGAAACCCTCTTTATTGATGAATGCAGCTGTAAAAGAAAACCAGTGACAGTGACTCGTACAGTAAGAACATGGCCGATAGAAAAGTGGAAAGCCTATTTCATAAATGATTGTTTTAATGAACATCAATCAAAACCAAAATCAAACTTTCAATCAAAAGGGTGTCATATGGGATTTGTTTTAACGAATTCACATTTGTGATTTTTTATCCACTAAATCGACAAGTCAACCGTGTTGTGAAAAGGATATCCTTGGGTGGTCATATCTCTAAGTTTTGTTAGCTCTTACACCTCTTGGGCCGTCATATCTCTTCTTATCTCAATAGCGAGTGCTAACATGACACAGTTTGTTGTGGTCACGTGGTACGCGAAGACTTCCGGAAGGCAGAACAGCAGAGAACCCGCGAGCTTCGACTTTTTATGTTCGTCTGCCTTACATTTGCAAATAATTTTCTAAATAACGTATCTTGCAAATATTGGGAGTACATTGACAAAGAATGCATCGATAAGTTATTTGTTTGTTTGGTAACTCAATTTCAAATAAAACTGTTATTTTCGCCGATGTCTGAAAACCAGTATACTTATGTTGATACTCGTAACTACCTAATTTTAGTTGTTTTTTCCCCACTTGGGAAGTTATTGTTATTTTAGTTGAAGCTTGTATGCCGTAACCCTAGTCGGTTATTAAATGGTAAACACAAACGCAAAAAGTGGAATAGTGACACAATAAATTGAATATTTATGACCAACGATAGTGGGATTCGAAACCGCGAATTTTATGTTGTCAAGCACCGCCTTTACCACTTGAGCTGCAGAGGATTCATTTTGTTGTGTCGACGTCGTGTCTGTATTTTCATTTTTCCCTACAAACATAGTTCTTTTATTAATTAAATATTTTTTACCATTTGTTTACCATTCTCTCACAATCTCGAGCGTTAATAAAGGTGCATATCAAGTAATTAATACTGAGTTATTTGTAAGAATTATATTGTTTCATAAAAGTAAAAAATAATTCTGCAATCGTTTGAATAGATTATGGGTCCGAAAACCTCTCGAAACGCTTGTGCTTGGGTAAGGTAAAACATGTGAACATTAATTCATTTGATATATATCAACTGAAATATATATATATATATATATATATACTTCTTCCAAATTTTCAAAGATTATTGTAGAAAAAAACCCGAAGTTAAAACCAACGGTATCTCAGATAACCATAAGGATGTTCGCTCCTCAAATATATGGTATTAAACTTTTTTTCTAACTTATATTTTTTAAAGATCAAAGTACATGATTGAAAAATCAGCATTAGAAAATAGGGGGTAGTGTGGGTATTTTTCGAGATATGACGCCTGTAAGATAGTGGAGTGAAGTACAATTTTAACATTGGAGTCTATGGGAAAATGAGAACAAAACTGCTTAAAACTTTAAAATACTACATTTCTACATGTTACCCTACCGAAATCAATGAAAAAATATGTATGGTAGTGTGGGTTCTTTTAAGCTTTGACACAAAATGTACCCGAAAACCCCCCTTTTTAGTCAAATTTAGGCCATTAATGCTGTTTAAGCATTTTTTGGAGACTCTAAAGTCACACTTTCTTTATTTCATTTGTTTTTTTAAAGTATGCAGATGATGTAGAATATCATGAAGTAAATAAAGATGAGAAAAAATCTTTACTTAATCATATTTCAAATTTAAAGGTTAACAGTAAGGAGCGGACATCCTTTATTAAATAAAGTTTGAACAGTTCTTATACCCCCTTTACACCAAGCCCGTTCTCGGTACGTTCTTGGTTTTTTTTTCAGGACGGGCTCGAACTGTCTGAGAACTGTATGAGGACGAAATGGACGTTGTGGCAACTGTTTTCGAACTTTATGAACTGGCCCGGACGTACTAAAAACGGAAAGGTGCTCCAGAACGTTCGACATGTTGAACGTTCTCCCCGTCCTGAAATTGGACGGTGTACAAACGTACTGAAAACGGGATTGCTGTACTGCGAACGGAACTGTCGTTCTTCGATCTGATTAAGGACGAGTAAGAACGTTGCGCAATCGGGAATCGATTGCAAATGTTCGTGCACAGTTTCCACCCCGTCCATCCCGTCCTCAGTCAAGTCTAACGCGTTTTCAGTAAGACCATAGTCAGTTGTTCGTACGTCCTAATAAGTGTAAATTAGTAAAAAAATTCAGATTCAGTTTGTAGTACGTTCTTACACAGTCGTAAAAGTTCTAATTAGGTCCTCATTGCGTTTCACTCGTTCTTAATGCGTTTGCAAAATTATCACACAGTTCTTAATACGTTTGCAGTTCGGTATGTAGGGACGGGTATAAATACAAATGTTTTAATACTTTTATCTTCTTCTTGTTCGGGTATGAGGTTGATGTAAGGTTTTCGTTTTCTTTGTTTGCTCTTCTGTATTGGATCTGACTCAGACATATTAGTCTCGGACTGTGTGACAGGAGATTCAGAAGGTGCAGGCGATAAGGTTATCTCTAGAAAAAAAGCCTCGGCCACTATGGCTTCTACAGGGCCAGTGGATCTTGTATTTGATTTCCTGTGAACAACCTTCCTCTGACCATACTTCTTCTTTGGAGGCATGATTTTTTCACCTTGAAATTTAGAACGCTAATGAGAACGGGCAAGGACGTGCTGGGTATTTGTAGAAAACGGGCCAGAACTGGATGATTTTACAGTTAAGACGCACTGAGAACGGAATCAGGTCGTAGTGAAAACGGAAAGAACGGTCTTAAAACGACTTGGTCGCAGCTAGGACGGAATTGTGCGTATCAAGAACGAGATTGGTCTAGTTTAGAACGAATATGAATTGTCTAAGAACGGCATTGAACTGGTTGAAGACGTCCTGAAAACGAGGCGAACGGGCAATACCATCCAATCTCAACGTGTTAGAAACTGCCTGAGGACGGGATAAAGACTAGATGAACGTGCTGAGAACTGTGTATGAACGAACTCGCGTCATATTTGGATAAAATATAATCAATCGTTAATCGTTTCCATCCCGTCCGAGGCCGTTTTGCTGATAATTTGAAACGGAGAAGGACGTAGTGAGAACGACCTTGGTTGTAACTCAGGCATTATTCACACACAGACATAATTGAAACCTTTGAAGAACTGTCTCCTCTCAAATAGGATATTGAATCAATAGAGCGTAATTCATAAGTATCAATCATAAACCATGACTAAAAACACTGAAACTCAACGAATGGTATGAACATTTCAGCGTCAAATACTTCATTTATTCAGACATCAGGTCTTCGTTTATCAATTTGATGTTCAAAGGAGGGTTAACAATCCCAATAATTAAAAAAACAATATGATCCATTGCGCAGCTTTGTTTGTTATTCATTTCCCATTTCGAATGTTTCTATACACTTTTCAAAGAAAACAACGTTATCCATTTAAACTATTTTGTCACTCTAGAATAGCCTTCACAATACAATTAACAAGTAACCCAAATATACATAAAAAGTAAAAATGACAGTTGTATAATTATAACTACTTAGATAACATATATATTTATACCGATATGATTTTCATATACATATACATATATATGATCTGTCAAACATTTCCGTTTAAAACGTATTGAAATTGACAACTTTGGTTTTATAGGTTTTGTTCAAACATAAACGACGATAATTAACAAAAGACTGACGTACAAAAAGGCAAATAATTATATATTTAACAATCCAAACAAAACAATGCCATCGAAGATTTTCCTCAGGTGTTTATTTGTTATATTTAACTTTGAAATAATATCTTGATTGACAAACGGACATAGTGATAGAAAACATTCCCTTCAGTCATATCTTCCATGTTGAGGTGAATTACATGTACATTTCACATTCCGAAAATATCATTTTAAAATGTCATTTCTAAAGGTGAAAGAACAAAGTGATGTAGTGGCTAGCATGATAGCCTGACTCTACAGAGATCCGGGTTCGAACCACGGTGGAGGCACCAACATTTATTCTCATCACGTGTTGTGTCACAAATTAGACTTTTTCATCAAGTTTAAAATCCAAGGCCTATATCTCGGGTTCTAAATCGATATTTGATTAAATATAGTTGTAAGAAAAAAAGTAAGAAAAATGTCACTCACAAATCGATCATGAAAAAGCTTTTGGTGATTAACATCAATAAAACAAGCGGCAAAACTAGAACGAAACTTTAATGAGATAAAAAATTATCCAAAAAGAAAAGATGTACCCTACATCATTGCTATTGTAGAATCTAAGTATTGAATGTCATCGCACACAGAAACCTTGCTAGTAAGTCACGAGAACTGTTGGATGAAAGGGCATATTCTTTAGGCAATTAACTCACTCAAGTTGAAAGAGAAAGATAATTCAGACTCTCATATGATGCAATATTAAACGAGTCAACTATAAAAACTCCACATTTCCTGAATTTCATTGATAGGCGTGAACAGCGATAAAGAACTATATTCTTTACGTAAGTTTCAATTAGTTCTTGGAATTAATTCATAAAACAATGGCATCATACAGAAGGTGCATATTAATTAGTTAGCTAGTTGAGTGAATTAAACAACAAGACAGTTTGTAGTAAGCCATCCCTAACAAAGGTCTTCCGCATGCTGACACTTCAATGACCAATTATCCACACACTCATTGTTTCAAAGTATGTTCCACTGTAGACACGTCGATTTTGTTCTTTGCAAACAGTACTTGCATGTCGCGTCTTTTATGTTCCCGGAAGCGGGAGGGGCAGAATAGCTTAAGAAAAGCATGTCTGAAAGGTCGGTATGTTGTGGCATATATGAAGACGTTCCATAGGCTGTTGGACAAGACACAGGTTAGACCTACCTGCAGCATAACGATACTTCCTTTGGCCTTCATGACGTGTACAAGAACAGAGATGGAGGCTGGAATGTAGCACATGATGTAGACGAGAGTTGATAAGTACATGGTGTATGTGAACTGTGACGAGAGAACCTGTTGCCTTCCCATGATGGAAGGTGCTCGTTGCTTGCTCAGTTCCCGGCGGATTTTTATGAGAAGAATAACGATGATGATACCCGTTATTAGAGAAAATATTCCAGTAGCGGCCGATTTTACGTTCGACTTTGATAAGGTGTACACACCTAGGTCCTTGTTGTACACAGCTACATCAGACTGAGTTTGAAGAATGCCGAATCGAACTGCGTTGATAAGAACACTACTCGCGACGGCCAATGTGAATCGTTTAGGAGACATGATTAGATGGTAGTTCAAGGGCCAACACACAGAGATGTACCTGTCCACCAGAGCGACCATGATGTTGAGGATGTTCTGGGTGATGATGAACATCAACATCTTCGAATCAGCTCCTCCAATCTTCTCAGGGTACGCGAAGGCATTCAAAATCTTGGACGGAACAATGAACACCACAACATGTAACCCTAAAAGAAAATCCCATGCCGCCATAAAGGCAATATTCCATAATGTCGGGAGATGGAGTTCACGAGACTTGATGATGACGACGATGACGATGCTGTTACTGATGAGGACGAGAACAGCGCACACGGAGTAGAGGACCACGGAGAGGACATCTGTGTCCTCGCCCATCGTCCTCCCGCATCAGCCTAGCAGCTTAAATCTTTTGCAAGACCATCACCTACGGTAGCTCTTACTCCACAGTCAAGCAAGTGAAATCCTCTGATAAACCAGTACCTACTGTTGTCCTTACTCAACAGTCAAGCAAGTGAAATCCTTTGATAAACCAGTACCTACGGTTGCCCCCCTCATCAGTCAAGCAGGTAAAGACACTGCTACACCTACCTTCTGTTGCCACGGCGTTCCTATTGTTATGACGTTCCCAATAATCTACTACTCAGTAATCAGTGCACATCGAGTCCTGGCGGTGATTCCTGCTAATTAAGATTGGTCTTCGCACTTGATCTGAAAATATCTATTAACATCATTATTTCACACTAATATCATATATCTAGTAGGACCATATTAATCATGCCTGACATTTTGTTTATGTAACTGGCCTAAAACCAAAGCATTTATGTTAATAAGATTATTATCTTTCTAATAAAAGAAAGAAAGCTCTGCGATCCTGCGTATTTCTGTCTATCAGCCTAAGTATCCAGGATGAAAACGTCATACCATGATATGTAAATCCTGTTTGCATCGCGAGAAGGGCATTTGGCATTGGTTATTTCAATGAATGAATACTTTGAGAGACAGTAGGTGAGGGTTTGAATCATTCTGTGTAATTCAAAGTAGAATGTCATCTAAGTGTAGAATAACGAGTTTGATACACGGACGACTCTGAACTTGTAACATCATGACATAAATATGCAAATGCGGTGATTCTGAACTTGTAACATCATGACATATATATGCAAATGCGGTGATTCTGAACTTGTAACATCATGACATATATATGCAAATGCGGTGATTCTGAACTTGTATCATCATGACATAAATAATTATGCAAATGAGGTGATTCTGAACTTGTAACATCATGATATAAATATGCAAATGAGATGATTCTGAACTTGTAACATCATGATATAAATATGCAAATGATGTGATTTCTGTGTTCAGTAACTTCCCTTTTGTTGACACATAAGAGTAAAAGAGGTTTTGTCTGTTCAACATTTCTTGCACACTTTGACTATCATAAAGTGAGTCATTGCTCAATGTATCAAGATCAGTTTTTCTGTATTTCTGCTTTCCCTCCTTTAAGAAACCTTTATAACCTGTTAACGTACAAATGTTCTTTCAAAATATGAATACTGATCGTTAGTTATAAAGAGGGAGTGAGTGAGTGAGTTTGTGCCTAACGTATTTTGAACAATAATTCAGTTCAGTTTTATACGTACGCATGAATGAGGTCTTGACTTTAGGTGGTCCTCACACTGCCATCTTGTGTTTGCAAATCTGACGGAGTGATAACCCTTGCTTAAGTCGACTTGCCATTATTGTCATCATTTTCGCTCAAGCTTTTGACTGAAATCATTACCTTTGTGAATAACATTACGTCATACAGCGCTGAATTCGTTTGTCGTCGCTTGGACTATATTTGCTATTTTTTTCTTCGAAAATCATGATGAGTTCCTTAGTTTTTGATACATAAATTCCGATGTATACAAGACACCACTTCAGACAATCATTATTTTCTTCTGTGTATAGAATTTTGCTACTACTGGTAGCTGTATGATAGGCGAACTTGTTCCTAGTTTGGTGTAGAACTTACTCAAGCGTTTGCTTGTATACAAAGCGAAAACATGTAACCGACGAGTCATGCCCGCTGAACACTGTTAATTGCCGATAATAATAACCAACCATTTGCATGTCTGTGAACTTGTACGTTAATTGATCGTTGTAGATACGTTGGTCGTGGGTTAGAGTGTCCTCACACCTGTTGGTTGAGATATACATTGATGTTGTTTTCTTGCAATACACACTTGTCAATAACCAAAAGCTAGAACAACATGAACTAGACCTCCGGCTCATTCCAATCTAAATAAATTTAGATCAACAAATTTCATATTTTGTCATACTATATAACCTAATATGTAACATGTTGATCTAAATTTATTTAGATGGGCTCCGTCATCTTGAAGTTATGTTGACTTAAAATGGACATATGTTCTTTTCGTAAGGTTACGGTATACAACATTATAAAGGAAAACCATATTGAGTGATTAAATATAAAATTATGATAAAATAATTAATGAAAATAAGGACCAAAAATGCTTTTCCTGCCGAAATAAGGCTTCACAAACTTAAACCTTAATTTAGTATGAGAGAGAATATCATATGCTGTACAGTAAACATAAAGCATTAACTACCTACTAGTGTTTTATATAAAATGAAATTTAATGTTATTGGAGTACAATGTTTTTTCACGTCTAGTTAACTGTTGATGATTTGTGGCTAATTATTACATGATTAAATTAAGAACAATGGACAAACAAGGAACGTTTGTCAGGGATTTTTAAGAAAATGACTGTCAAAATCAACCAAATATACTTGGTGTAGCATAGGCAGGTAGAATCCCGGTGGAGACACCAAAGATTTGTAACCTAAGTCTCTTCCTGTGTTGTGTCCCTGAGCAAGGTACTTTACCCACATTGCACAAAGTCCACCAAGCTGTTAAGATTGGTACCGGAAAACAGTGAACTGACCTACACGATCGCGATAACGCTTGATAGCAGCTGAACACCTCTTCGTGGTAATGATGTAGGTAAATGTAGCGCTTGGAGCTTGTCATGGGACGTAGACGTGGCGCATTATCATTATTATAGATACACCAATTCGCGACCATGTCATTCAAAGAAGAAATAGCTACTCCAATAACTTGATGCAGTGTCACATCTCATTGGTCTGTTAACATAAACGTTAGAATAGTAAATCATATTTTAAAGTGTTCATACATAAAGCGTTCAATGCATTGAGGTCCTTAATGTATCAATGACCTAAATAAACGAAATATTAAAAAACTTATAATGTCACAAGATATGTTTCTTTTTTAAATATCAGCTTAATGATACTTTTTTTTACACTTATGAGAACGCCGACAGATGTGTTTTTCTAACTCATACAGATAGTCTCTGTGCAAAACAAAATAGAATCGATGAGCCATTACATAAAGGTTTATGAGAGACTATAGAGCAAAAGTGAGCAAACTACAAGACGAACTCCATCACCTTCAACATGTCTTCACCAAACAAAATCAATACCCAAAGGATCTTGTGAAAAAATCCATGACTGCAGCATTAAACCCACCACCCAACCGATCTCCTCGACCTGAATCAGCCCCCATGAAAATCGTCATCCCCTACATAGGAAAGCCATCTCACCATATCAGCAGACTACTCAAACAACAGGCCGGCATCGACACCATCTTTTCATCATCTCAAAACCTACAGAACTTACTTTATGCCAATGGCAAAAAGCAATCAGCTTCCAACAACAATTCAAAAGGAGTTGTTTACAAAATAAACTGCGACTGTGGACATATCTACGTAGGTGAGACATCCAGGCCTATCAACACAAGACTAAAGGAACATCAAACATCAGTAAACAACTTGGACAGCAAATCAGCTATATCCGACCACATCAAAGCCAACCCCAATCACCAAATACAATGGTCAGAAACCAAATGCCTTGTTACCAATCAACCGGATTACCGACTTCGAAAATTAAGAGAAGCTTTGGAAATCAAAAAGATTCAGCCATCAATTAACCGCGATCAAGGTTACTTCATCCCGTCAGCCTATGATCTTCTCCTTAATTAATTAACTGTAATCACTCATGTACATCACTGGCCTCTATTAAATTAATTAACTGTAATCACTCATGTACATCACTGGCCTCTATCAATTAAATGTAGCGCACTGCATTGTACATTACTGGTTTCCTACCACTCATCCCTGTTTAATTACATTTACTCTCTTCATTAAGTTGTTGTCACTGTGCATTGTACTATTTACTTATATATATGCCCCTACCTCATTACTCTTCCTCTGCTTGAGAACGACACAAGAATCTGTGTCGAAACGTCGCATACAATGAAAAAAGAAGTTGTCATCCATATATTCCTCAGCATTATTATAGAGCAAAGTAGAGAATAAATTCATGAAACGGTACGATGTATATTATCTTTCAATTTATTAGCATCAATTAGCATTTATCTTAGCACAATAGGTGATGACAGGTGGTAACAAGGTGAGACATCCAAATATTATCACGTTGATGGTGAGTATTCTACATGTATATTTATGTTATAGGTTCACACAACATACTATATCAATCAATCAATCGTTGTTTCATAACACTTTCACTTACAAGTTACACAAACCATTTATGAAATATTGGCTATGAAAGTATATACATTAAATAAATAAGTTTTATATATTATAGAAATGAATATTGCTAATTTCCTTTTCCCGGAATATTTCTTTTTGGAAGGGGTTCCTAGTACCAATTGTAACTAAAATAGCTTGGGTTAATATAACAGAATTCTTTTAGATAACATTCTCGGTGTTTTAAGAAATATGGACACATAACTAGATAGTTACACCAGTCCCAAAGTGCTTGTAGATCAAAACTGATACAAATGCGGTGTATATCTAAACCACTACACTTAAGCGTAAGTGCAACGTTATCGTATCACGAAGAGTGTCATCTTTTTTATTGGTTGTGATATCATGTATGTTAACATGAATATTGAAGTCACTTGAGAGACAATATTTCATTTTCGGGAATATCAGAAATAATTTCCAATGCAAGAAAGGATTATAATTTATTTTCAAAATCATCGAAAATCATATTTACGTGGGCCATTGACTAGTATATGTAAGTCCATGCGGACTTCTCTACATATTCACTATCCAGAGATACACATTTTCCCCACCATCGCTTCTTGACCTTGCGCAGACCGTCTGAATAGAAGACCCCTGGTTTCATGGAAAACCAAGCCTTCACCTCTAGAGAGATGTCATTGGTTTCTTCAAACGACTTCCACGAAGTGAATTTTTCATCTCGGGTAACAAGAAGAAGTCACTTGGTGCAAGATCAGGTGAAAAGGGGTAAGATGCGGTTATATTTCAAAGCCACATCGCCATGCCTCCACAGCAGCTGCTTGACAAGTGTGAGCTGGGGCATTGTCAGCTAACAGGCGTACACCTTTGGGGATCATACCACGGCGCTTCTGTTTAATGGCATCAGCAGGTTGCAATAATAAGCTCCAGTAATGGTCTGACCCTAAGCTAGATAATCCGTCAAGATGCCTCCACGACACTCAAAAAACCCCAGACACCATGACCTTTCCTGCAGACTTTTGTACCTTGGCCTCTTTGCATATGCTTCCACTCTTTGCTCATCGTTCATCAGGATCATATTTGATAGACCCAGCATTCTGCCATGGTAACAAGACGTATGAAGAAATATTCTTCGTCTTGTTCCAGAAGCTCCAATGCCTGCCGTGACATGTCCCTTCGATTCTGTTTTGCAATGGAGTCAGTAAGCGAGGAACCCAGCGTGCTGACACTTTGGAGATATGTAACTGGTTCTGGAGTATGTTCCATGCACTGCCATAACTCAGACCTGTTTCATGCATCATCAATTGAAGAGTTAGGCGGCGATCGTCTTGAACCAGCGTCTCAACCTTCTTGATGACATCCATATCATCAGTAAGTGAGGGGAACATGTGCCTGTTTGGAAATTCCTTTTCCATCTCACAACAGTGTCATAGGATGGGCTGTCATTGTCATCAACAGATTTCAACTCATCATGAATTTGACGTGCATTATAGCCCTTCATATGTAAAAACTTATTTATAGGGGAGACCGGGGCAGGCACAGCTCCGGGGCTTGTTCGTCTTTTCTCTGTAATTTCTGTTCTGGGAAACTTTAACTTAAATTGGTAATTCCTAACAGACAACATGACCTTACTCCCACACTGACTTTAACATTGTGAGAGTCCAACAAATGATTTACAAAGTGTGGAAGAAACCCCGTTTTTTATCTAGTAGAGTAATTATTCGATTTCAGTTCACTTTGTTTTTGACAAATGTTGACTGTGTTTAGGAATATGTTCTTAAGTGAGCATAAACCAACATTCCCAGACGTATATGTAACGAACAAGTTATTTTGTTATGAGGGCTGTGTACTTTCATAGCATAGAAAAAGCAAACGTGGTTTGTGGGGCACGTTCGGTCATTACAGGCGGGGCACATTTGGCCGTGAGGACGAGTCACAAAAATTTAAGGTCCTCCTCGAAACCATTTTTCTAAAGGTCCTCCTCCTCAAAAGGACCCTCTTAAAGGTCCTTGAAGAGTTGGCTACTCTAGTTGGAAAAACTCAGAATTCTTTTCTTAATATATAATAGATATATATATATAGATGTTTCCTATCGGTTACCTAGATATTACCTAGAAGACGTGTTGCAATTTCAAGGTATCATATTTTGAAATACCGAATTTTGCTCAAAATGCTCAAATTCAATATTGTATTTCGTTCTTAAATGATAAATCCAATACTATTTGACTCTTTGAGGTAACAATTCCAGGGTACCATCGGTTGTTTTTGTTTGGTCCCAAAACATGGGGGAAATGAATTGAAAGTTATTTGACAACGAAACTTCGAATTTGATAAAAATCGATATTAGTATGTGGTGCAGATATATCAATTCCAGGGCAAAACGGCAAAATTTCTGATTTTATTTCGTGAGTCAAAAACTAGTGAATCCATCAATATCATAACAAAGTTGATAATTGCATTTCCTGCTTGTGTGGCTGTAATGGGTTTCACCGCTAGGTGGCCCTTACATTTAAAACTTTTACCAGAAACCGTCAACTGCCCATGTTGGCAAGATTTCTAGAAAAGTTGACCCCAAAATAGGGCAGTTGTTTTAATTTGTTTCAGATTACTTTTACTGGGTGTTTTTTCATTTCACTCCCTATTATCATAACTTATTGTTTTACTTCGATGCACGGGTTAACCATGATCTTATTTCCTTCAATAATCTGTAGCTATATAGCTAGATTCATATTTACCTGAAATATGACAAATTGATTATGTTTAGCAGAATTGGATTTTTAAACACCTACTAGCTAGCCTTTTGCTAAATGCGTAAGTGTTAGTGTGGTTAAACTGACTGAAGCGTCTTAAAATCTCAGAGAGGGCCCCAGCGGGAAAAAGAACAATGGCGAAAATTGGCGAGTTTAACTTTAAAATTTAAAGAACAGCAACTTGTAATCTCACACATACACACACTTTATATATTATAAACCTGTACCATTTACGGATACCGTTCTGATTTATTTGAAACCGTTAACATTTACTGGCACCATTACCATTTACAAGAAACCGTTACCATTTTCTATAAACCGTTACCATTTACTGGATACCGTTATGATTTATTCGAAACCGTTACCATTTACTAGAAACCGTTACCATTTACTAGAAACCGTTACCATTTACTGGAAACCGTTACCATTTACTAGAAACCGTTACCATTTACTAGAAACCGTTACCATTTACTAGAAACCGTTACCATTTACTTGAAACCGTTACCATTTACTGGAAACCGCTACCATTTACTGGAAACCGTAACCATTGACTGGAAGCCGTTACCATTTACTGGAAGCCGTTACTGTTATTTGCATTTACAGGAAGGAGGCATCCATGCAATTGTAAGTTCTGTGAATTTGAAGCAAGACATCTGGAAGGTGTTGGTATTTTCAAACCGCTGTTTAGCTACTTATATTCGTCCATGCTACTTATTATCAGTTGAAAAGTTGTTTGCGCGATATTTTATTCATATGCTTTTAGAGGCACTGATGACATATGTGATTTAGTTGAAATTCTAGATTTTCAATTGATGTAATTTTAACGATGTTCTGTTTCTTGTTTCTTGTCTAGTTCTTGAGTACTATGTTTATCTTTTTTGTATTGGTGCGGAATTCATATAAGCAAAGCTTTGCTTGTTTACCAAGATTTCTAGAAAAGTTGACCCCAAAATAGGGCAGTTGTTTTAATTTGTTTCAGATTACTTTTACTGGGTGTTTTCATTTCACTCCCTATTATCATAACTTATTGTTTTACTTCGATGCACGGGTTAACCATGATCTTATTTCCTTCAATAATCTGTAGCTATATAGCTAGATTCATATTTACCTGAAATATGACAAATTGATTATGTTTAGCAGAATTGGATTTTTAAACACCTACTAGCTAGCCTTTTGCTAAATGCGTAAGTGTTAGTGTGGTTAAACTGACTGAAGCGTCTTAAAATCTCAGAGAGGGCCCCAGCGGGAAAAAGAACAATGGCGAAAATTGGCGAGTTTAACTTTAAAATTTAAAGAACAGCAACTTGTAATCTCACACATACACACACTTTATATATTATAAACCTGTACCATTTACGGATACCGTTCTGATTTATTTGAAACCGTTAACATTTACTGGCACCATTACCATTTACAAGAAACCGTTACCATTTTCTATAAACCGTTACCATTTACTGGATACCGTTATGATTTATTCGAAACCGTTACCATTTACTAGAAACCGTTACCATTTACTGACACCATTACCATTTACTGGAAACCGTTACCATTTACTTGAAACCGTTACCATTTACTGGAAGCCGTTACCATTTACTAGAAACCGTTACCATTTACTGGAAACCGTAACCATTTACTGGAAACCGTTACCATTTACTAGAAACCGTTGCCATTTACTAGAAACCGTTACCATTTACTAGAAGCCGTTACCATTTACTAGAAACCATAACCATTTACTGGAAACCGTTACCATTTATTGGGAACCGTTACCATTTACTGGAAACCGTTACCATTTTATTGGAAGCCGTTACCATTTACTAGAAACAGTTACCATTTACTAGAAACCGTTACTTTACTGGAAGCCGTTGCCATTTACTAGAAACCGTTACCATTTACTAGAAACCGTTACCATTTACTAGAAACCGTTACCATTTACTTGAAACCGTTACCATTTACTGGAAACCGTTACTGTTATTTGCATTTACAGGAAGCATGCATCCATGCAATTGTAAGTTCTGTGAATTTGAAGCAAGACATCTGGAAGGTTTTGGTATTTTCAAACTGCTGTTTAGCTACTTATATTCGTCCATGCTACTTATTATCAGTTGAAAAGTTGTTTGCGCGATATTATATTCATATGTTTTTTGAGGCACTGATGACATATGTGATTTAGTTTGACATTGTATACTTTCAATTGATGTAATTTTAACGATGTTCTGTTTCTTGTTTCTTGTCTAGTTCTTGAGTACTATTCATCTAAGCAAAGCTTTGCTTGTTTACCAAACCAGATTCTTTTTTTGAATAAAATTATGTTTATGAGATGATCAGACGTCTTTTGTCTTAATGGTTAACAGAACAATGTACAATTTCCCAGTCAGTTAGGAAATTCACTTACTAATAGTCAGTCTAAGGAAAGTCCTGAATTTAAGTTCTCACATATGTTTTTTCATTGAAAAGTGAATTTATTGTAATGAAAAACTGATAAATATTTTTCGAATGTGCAGCTTTAGTCTATTTGATGTAATTGCACGAAAAGTAAGCATGATATGACATTAAAGTGCGATTTACTCAGATAGCTAACAATGTACGTATAGTGAACTTGGTCATCCCCGTCAGCTTTGGTATGGTAAGCTGATGATGGAATTCCAGTCAGCCTTCAAAATTGACCTGCAATCAATGCAATCTCAAGAAAGATATATATTGCGTCACTACGTAAGCGTAAAGATCTAACCAGGCTCCGTAAACCCAGCCGTCAGATTGACCTGTGACGTCTTTCAAATCCAGCCAATCAGGGAGTCCGCCCCGTCATCCAGCAACCAGTAGATACGACAAGTGACACACTGACTACCTTCCCCGTCAGTCGCCGGATGTTTTAAGCTAAACTGGATATCCAACGACTTTCCAGGTTCTGGAGATGCCCTCCGGCCTGACCTCTTCAGTTTTTGGTCATAATTTAAGTAGTCTTCATTTTTCATACAGTAGCTCATGTATTTTTTTTTGTAATTTATGAACTATAAACAATTAAGTGGATAAGAAATGCAACAACTTCTTGAGAAGTGAAATCTACTAACAATGGCTTGACAAATTTATGATGTTTTGCAACGGATTCGGCATGATTGAATACAGAGCTTCAATTCTCCACACCCTGACTTTTGCCATTCTATTGTCACTATGATACACTGATAAGACAAAGGAGAGGCAGCACATAGTTGATAAAGGTTACATTTCTGGCTTTTGGTCACTCCCATGAATCCAGGATATTTTACAAACGCACCTATTTGTCTTCAAAAGTTTCTCATTTTAGTGCAATTATTATGAAGTTTGATCGTTTGGGCTAGATGTTCAGCAAGCTAAAAGAATGGTCTATGATTCCAATGTATAATCTTGAGATACAATTTAATTTTAATTGCACCGCACTTTAAATAGTCGGGGTGTCCAGTTTTCGATCAGGTTTCAGTGTCCCCCCTTCTGTATTCTATATGATAGGTAGAGGTTACGCTAAAATCTTTGTTTCTTGGCCGATTTCGTTCAAATTTGAGATGTAGGTTTATCTCAACATATGAAAACGATATATGAGTGCAAAAATCCAGGTTTTGAATATTTGTTCTTATATTGTCCACTCCGAGTTTGGAATCCCTGTGGATAAGAGGTTGTAAATGCACATGTCTTTTTCCATTTCATTTTTGTTGTACAACCAAACCGTACGTTTTAATAAATTAAAATATGACAGATCCATGTGTCATCATCCACAATATAGTTTATTTTGACTTAGAGCTGAAGCTGTCCAAGAACTGAACATTGAGGGACAACAGCTGTAACTTATTTCAATTCATTACTGTAACTGTAACTTCTATCCACTGTATTTACTACGGATAATTAATTGTTCATCCGGTGTCAATAGTGTCAAAGTCGGCTCTATATCCTAGGCATAACCCCATATACCGCTGGCATTACCGCAAATGCAAGCTCTGCAATACTATACTCATTGGGTCACATAATTACCTAGGAATTAACGCTTTTGCTTTCGTTTTTCACTATTGTCGCTAACATACATATTATATGATAATACATTTAAAAAAATAATAAATGATAAAGTAATGATTTATATAAACAACTGTAGCACACCTTCAATATTGTTACAACAAAACCTTTCCAATTAATGATTTCAGTCCTTTCAACACAACTTTAACAGTTTTTTGTGTACGTATATCGTTGCGATAAGACAAATGCCGTATTTCCTTAATTACACGCCGGGCGTCTATTATTCTCAAAAGGTCTACACCATAGGCGTCTATATGAGGTAGGCTTCTTTTCAAGGCAGGCGTCTATTTCGTAAAAATTCAGATACTTCAACGAACAAAGAAGCGCTTTTATATAATAAACTTTGTTTACCCGGCGTTTAATTAAGGCAGGCGTTTATTTGTTTCAGAAAGTCTGTTTAAGGCAGGCTTGTAATTAAGAAAATACGGTATGATTGCTTATCAGGATTTACCGAAAGATAACACTTTTGTGTTATTCTCAAATGGATCGTGTCAAACTATTTATCTATATATAGAAGAAAAAATGTCAGGTGTTGTGCTGTTGTGCTGTTTTATCGGTGAGTATATTATCATGTTAAAGAACAAAGAAACATCGATGTGTTTTCAAAGATGTCTGTTGTATGTAGAAAAGATTGACCTCGATTAGTTGCAAATATATAATATACATATATTCTTATTTTATGATAGTATGTATAATTACTTACGAGGGCAGTCATATCGGGGTTCATATTTTTCATGTGACGTCCTAAATCAAAATATTACCTTTTCATTGTGAAATAACGAAATAAACAATACCTTAAAAAATGACGTCACGGTTCCCCTATGACGTCACCGGCGTTCTTCCCCCATGGCTGGATACATAGTTTGAATATTTTATTTAATTTCATGAGTCCGTTTATAAATATAATATTATATTCGTGCCAATGACATACTATTTTTACGATATGCTATATATACTTGTACAGCTTATAATTTATGGCACACCATTTGTGTAAATAATGATGTGAAATAATGCATAAAATTATCATGAATGTACTGCACTGTATATGGGCCTGAGGCCTTCGTACTGTAATAAAGACTTGACTTGACGACACGAGTGCCTGAGTATTAGTATTTCTCGAGTGAAAGCGATGTTATACCCTACCCTACATCAACATATAACATGAATAATGTTTTCATTCATATGTTTATATCCTTGAAAAACATCCAGTTTTTATACCTTATATAAGGTCAAGTCAGGTCAAGTGTTTTATTTGTCTATAGGCCACATGCCCGTATACATAGTATACACAGTTAAGAAACTGTCAGGATATGTTGACAATCACACTATTGACACATACATAACAAAAGATGATATTTCCCATACAAATATATAGAAACAACCAAAAGGAGTTTGTTACTCGGAGTTGAAAGTTAAGCATTTCTTTGCTGAATCATGGAAACAAGTTGTCATAACAGAGATGATCTACATCATCTCTAGCTTTGGTCATGAACCCCACTCTGTACTTCTTCTTCTCTGCCGAAGAGTTATATCTTATGTCCCTTAAAGAAGAAAATATCCTCTTTGGGGCTTTTAGTAGACATTTCAAAGCCTGTTGTTTGGGTGAAAACACAGTTACAACTTTCCAGCTCGGTTTTGCATTTTAATCCCCCCAACACACACACAACCTCGTGTTTTCTTATTTCCAACAGTCCTTAATTAATTATAAAGATATTTCTGGTCTTTCTAGACTGACAAATAAGTCATGCGAGGATGCGGATATTTTTTATATACAACAATATTTTGTTAATGAATTTGACCTTTTTTCAACATTAATGAAAACTTGCCTATAAAAGTGCTTTAATGTTTTCTACGCAGCAATAGTAAAGATCTAATGTATTCACTTGTCAACATCTGCAACAGACTTTTGATGCCTGGATTTGAAATCAGAAACAGATTACTTTCATCTAGGCCGAACATACACATCTTTCCGCAGGTCTGGTTGTGACTTCAACGGAGGGGTCCCCGACATGCGCCTACTGTTTGGACGTGTATGATCCGGTACGAGATCCCGCGTGTAAGAACGAGGGCTTGGCCTGTTCTCCTAACGAGGTTTGTTAACTGCTTTACTGTACAATTAATCATACTCAGTATTTATTTTCTGGAGATATATGTTTTATGTCCCCTACGTAAGAACAAGGTTTTAGCCTGCTACCATAGTTGGTGTTTGTTAACTACATGTACTTTACTTTACAATTAAAAGGTATAGTTTCAAGCAATTGTTGATTAGTTTCAACAACACGATATACCCTTGTTTGTGCCTTCCGCGAATATGATACTATTGAAAATCAAAGAAGGATGCATATGGCTCTGCCGAGTTAATGCTGCTATTTAATTGTAAAAACGTTGATGTAAAAGAATCAATGTTACATGTAATACAATTGGAAGTTCCTCGGTTAATGTCTCCGAATTGATTGTATATTCTTATTATAAGAATGTAGCACAACAGGAGGTAAACTATAATTTTGTGAGTGTTATTGATCATAAACATATTTTTGTAATATGCACCAGTCACAATATAGAATGAAAAAAGACACACGATTTGAATAAATGAAATTTATTCAAAACTAATCATAGATAAATAAAATTATCAAAATTCCCCTCTCCCGGTTCTACACTTGCCCACAAAAGAAACGCAACAACTTTCTGTATTTTGAAAAAGTGAATATTTCAACGTTAATTTAATGTACTTATAAAAAATGTCATAGATGAGTTAGAATAGGGTTACCTCAACAATATTTATCACCCAAACACAACATTTAGTTATTTTGCTCAAGAATACATCAGCTGAAGCAAATTTTGTCATATCATGTGCGTGGAAAAAGGTAAAAGCATGATGCACGTGAAAGTGTGGTTGCTGGTGGCCAACATGTAGGGTTATATAAATATGGTTCTCCTTCCCCTGGAGCTCATTCCAAATTAAAACACAACACATTCAGAACATTGGAACGGCCGCTCGGCGACACATGGCAGATTTATTTCAATATCAACAAACACATTCCACATACAAATACAAATCCATCCGTAAAGCATCCGACAACACATACATATACAATGCGCAACAGCATCAAGGTGAATAGAACTAGCCCGCCACATAAACCAGAGATAACAACTCATTCATGAGAAAAAACTCTGGAACTGTGCCCTTCCAACGAATGCTTAGTTCATACTAGGAAGTTTATAGTATACATCATGATACCCACATGTAAACTGCATTGCCTCAACAGCAATATGCAAGTATTCTAAAGGCTCTGCAGCCTAAATCCAAATCTTTATCGTACAAAATAAAAATCGCATAAAAGAGGTATTATTAAGACTCCACAGCCTGTTGATTAAAGATTTGAGACATCTTTACTGTATTATAAAGACTCTACAGCATCACCATAAGCGGCAGTGTAACAGCGAGCAAATCAGCTCTACATACCAGACTTGGTAATATTGAATTAAGATTCAGGCCAAAAACAATCTAATACAGGCAGCAAACAATGCTCACTGTCACAGAACAGTGCTTTTCACTTCATCACGGTGAAACAAATCACCACCTGCAACATAAAACAAAATGTGAGATATTTACATAGGAATGAATTAAACTTACATTAATCAAACACGGTTAAAGTTAATAGTGTGATCTCTGCCGTGTCTAGAGCGAGTGAGACGACATTCGAAACTCCCTCCACTTATATACCTATAACAACGCCACCTATAGGCTACTTATCTCCCTTAATACATTCGCATACCACCAAGGAGAAAATAGTTTCATTCTAATTCATTACATTCAAACGAGAGAAACAATATTTCTCCTTCCCCCGGAGCTCATTCCAAATTAAAACACAACACATTCAGAACATTGGAACGGCCGCTCGGCGACACATGGCGAGATTCAAAGAAAGTCAAAGACCTAAGCAGAGTGAAACGCTCAATCGCTTCTGTAGATCATCTTTAATGTATCCATCTTTCGCATTCTCGCTTCTCCACCTGCCATGCCTCTTAAACATCCTATCAGGAACACCGTTGTTTGCAGCAGCAGAGGCCCCTCCGCTACGTAGACTATGTAATCCATACAGTTTAATATTGGAAACAAAAGGCTGAAATGCCTCTATAAAAATCACTCTCAAGCGAGTATAGGACAGAGGCCGATCATCTTTTCTTAGCCTATAACCCAAAGAGGTCTTAGTTACACTCCTGAAAATATACTCAACAGAATCATCAGCAATAGCAGCTGCTTCCAATTACTTCTCAAGACAAACGACTGGACACAACTTGGAACGAGTCCTACTTATTACCAGCCAGGAACCATCTCTATATACATCTGTTTTAGATTGCTCAATAAAAATCATCATATGAGAATCATAAAATACAACATCTTGTCTTGTAATATGCAAGAGTTCAGACGATCTGAGAAAACCTGTGTAAGCTATCAAACACATGCATATCACTCTTAAACTACAAAGTGAAGGCGAAGCAAAACAAGAATCATACAGCTTTTCCAACAAATCAATAGTAATAGGCTCTTTTTTAGAGACGCACTTAGCTAACTTTCTTTTAGCTGCCTCTAAAACGTTTTAACCAAACTATTCTCCGTAAGACTCGGTAGACCTACAACAACGTGAGCATAACGAATGCTGTAAAATGCGGTTTGCACAGGGGCAAATGATTCATTTTTCTGAACAACAGAAACTAGATAAATGGCGCACTGCAAGGGGGACAAAGGCAATTTATCGGACATATCACAAGAAAGAGCCCACCGTTTCCATGCTGCTATACCATAACGGTATTTCCTCGCCGTAGAATCAGCTCTACTGTGAGACAATAACTGGGGCAACTCCTCAGCTAAACTCTGCACACCACTGGGCAACCTCTCCAACTCATCACCATAAGCACTGGACAACAGATATGTAAACAGACAACAAAATCAGATAATGTTGAAATCAACATACAAAGCTAACATATCAAAATCCAAATCACGTTCGCCAAAGAGGCCTCCTGTGACCCTAGAAGCTATGTAAGCTTGTCTGGATCTGGAAAGGTACACCACCCCAGTTAACGGTGAAACAATCTACAGCATCACATCCAGGATTATAAAATCTGGAATTAAAGCAAGGCAACTTAGCATTATAATGCGAAGCAAATCTGTCTACACTATGGGGTCCCCATTTAGCATCTATTTGTTTGAAAATATAGTCGGGGATGGACCAGTCATCATAATCAACAATGTTACTTAGCATATCTGCTGTCTCGTTATCTGAACGAGGTATCCACTGCATAAGTAAAGTCACATGATGAGTGAAACACAAGTGAAAGATATACAACACAACCTCCTGAAGGTGAGGCTTCATACTACCTTTCTCAACTATTGACACGATGTCCTTGTTATCTGTGAGCCAAGTAACTCTCTGAGAAGATAAGTCAGAAATAAAACTCTTTAACACAAGGTGCACTGCCTGGAGTTCTCTCCATGTAGAACTCAATTTGGCTTCTACATCTGACCACTGACCATGAGATATGGCTTGTCCAAACTGCACACAATATCCGCCATAACCTGAACCACTCGCATCACTGTAAACAACTCTTGTTGCAATAGATTGTTTTCTTAAAGCAGCACTGGAATAAGCATCAATATTCGCAGTCCAAAATCGTAATTGATCAACACTTTGGATTGATAACTTTACCGTACTGTTCCACGAGGAAGCAGATAATACATCCACACTCAGCGATCTTGTCATTAGTTGAGCAATTGGACCTGTCACCATCTTCATAGATACTATCTGCCCAACGACTGAGGCAAGTGACCTAACACTTTGACGCTTCTGTTTATTGAGAAGCAATTATTGAAGACTTGCATGTAATTTATCAAGCTTTCTTTTGGGAATGGACATTACCATGGAAACAGTGTTAATGTGAAAGCCTAACCACTCCAGTGACTGGGACGGCGCCCATAACGACTTTTCAACTTTCGGAACAAAGCCAGAACGAATTAAATCTCCTTTCACTTTCTCACCTGTAATGTTTGCATTATCAAAAGAAGAAGCTGATAACAGACCATCGTCTAAGAATGTCACTATCTTCTTGCCTTCATATCGCCATTTCTTAACAATTTGGCGCATAACTTTAGTGAATACATATGGGGCAGATGTAAGCCCGAAGGGCATAACCAAGAACTTATAATAACGAAGCCGCCCTGTCGAATCTCTCCACGAGAAACCAAGGTCCTCTGTATGACCATGCCAAATATCAATATGGTGATAAGCTGAGTGAATATCGAATTTGATAAGCCAGTCATTCACACTAATATACTCCATAGCCTGTTTCCAATCTTCGTACTTCACACTCTTTTTCAAAACGTAATTGTTCACTTTAGATAGATCTAAAATCAAACGTTTTTTACCAGATGACTGAATTGCAACTGACAATGGATTGACGATGTATGGGGGGGATTCGCACTCTGCTATCAAATGTTTATTCTTCAAATCGGATATGGCTCCTGTCACAAACTCTGGATGCTTTAGAGCTGATGTGTTATTGCATAAGCGCATACCAGGGGGCCTGGAAATAAACGGAATTTTGTAGCCGTTACCAATGATATCAATAATGTAATCAGAAGTACCGATCTCATACCAAAAGTTAATGTTACCTTGTAGACGACCTTTGACATTGATCTCTGCTGCACCCTGTTCATACTCAAAATAATTGTCAGTGAGCATAGGTTCTTGCGTATCAAAAACATCTTTATCAGAAATATTTGAATCACAAATCAACTTAACTGACAAATCTTGTTCCACACTAGGAGGTGACTGTAGACGTGGCGCCTGCACCCGAGAAGTGCGAGAAGTCACTGCAGGAAAAGCAAGACCCTTGTCGCTGACCTCTGACCCCACGAAAGGGCTGAATGGACTGGATAGGTTGAGTGTGTACAGCGTTGTTAACAGGAACAGCATACTGAACGTGAGAAGACGAAACTTGTGATCTCCGCGCATTCTTGCCTGAATAAGAATTAACATTCTTACTTCTCTTCAATTTCAACTTTTTAACAGCCTTAAAATCCGCTTTAGAAATTTTCTTATCGTCCTCGGAGTCGTCTGCTAGTTCATTGGAGACGTAATTGCGAACAGTCTCCCAGCCACCCTCGGAGGAGTCAGCGATTTTTATCAGCTTATTCCTCTGACGTAACCTACTGACTTCTTCGTCGATGCTAGTGGCGACTTTGCCGAAATCTCCAGATGCTAAGGCTTGTTTAGCTGAATTCAACCCGTTAAGGATGTCCGCGTTGAAATTAAACTGGATGCGATTACCCTCCCTAGACCAGGAGTATTCAGCCTCTGCTTTCAGCTTCTTGATGTCCTTAGAGTTGTTAACAAACTCTTCCCTCAGCATAGAGAGTTTTTGGTCAAAGGATGACTCGATCTCTTGTCTGTTAGTGTCCAACTTCTCTAAAATGGCGTCCAATTTTCCCGCCGTAGAAGACTGTTAAGCCATAGCAAGTTAATAGTGTGATCTCTGCCGTGTCTAGAGCGAGAGAGACGACATTCGAAACTCCCTCCACTTATATCCCTATAACAACGCCACCTATAGGCTACTTATCTCCCTTAATACATTCGCATACCACCAAGGAGAAAATAGTTTCATTCTAATTCATAACATTCAAACGAGAGAAACAATATCAATCCTGCCCTGAAATGTAGGCCTACACATTTGATCCGAATACGACAACAATAACATGCCACGACTTCGTGAAGAGTTCTTAATAGAGCAATTGGACCTTTACGGACTGGGGAAACTCAGTCTTCAGTAGCCTGTGTATTCAATGTACATAGAAGTACAATTTACAGACTTTGGCAGCGTTACAGACGCTTTAATGTCACAAGAGATCGAGCAAGAAGTGGTAGACCAAGGGCGACAACTCCTTGAATCGGACTCTCACTTCACACACAGCACAGAACATTCCTGGACTCCGTGCGTTGTCAGCACAAACCGTCAGAAATCGTCTTCGAGAACATGGAATTGTGCCAATGAGACTCTTTACTGGACAGATTCTAAGGCATAAACATCGTCATGCAAGACTGCGATGGAGTCGCAACGTACGACCATGGACCCTAGTACACTAGAGAACGATCTGGTTTAGTGACGAGTCCTTATTTCGCCGTGATGGCAGGATTCGTGTGTATCGGAGACGAAATGAACGTTACATCCGTCGCGGCGTTCTGGAGAAGGACAGATTCGGTGGAGGAAGTGTCATGGTGTGGGCAGCAATACCTGCTAATGGGAGGACAAATCTTGTGACCAGCCAAGGAAATCTAAATGCACTTCGGTATCGGAACGAACTACAATCGACGCTCGGCGTTAGATTTTCCAGCAGGACAATGCCTCACCACACGTTGCACATGTTACTATGGATTTCCTAGCCAACAACAACGTTCAAGATCTCCCATGGCCTTCAAAATCTCCGGATCTTAACCCAATCGAAAATTTAAGGGACCAACTGGATAGACGTGCTCAACAATGACGACCTCAACTTCAGACACTTCAACAGTAAGTCAAGCATTGGAGGTAGTATGGAGAAGAATTCGGCAGTTGATTCAATTTATGCCCAGGAGACGTCAGGCTGTGATCGCTGACGCTGGATGACATATCAGATACTGACTTTGAACTGTTGCTGTTATCCATGTCGACTGGAACTGTCGACATAATATGTTGCTATATTCCTGTTAAATTATAGCTGTGTGCGTTTACAATATGTCCAGTAAGTTAAGTTCGAATTAAACATAGACATTCACTGATTTCACCTTGTTGCGTTTCTTTTTTGGGCCAGTGTATCTCGCACACATTCACATCTACATACGCATACTGACTATAACATTCTCATGTACCACTCATCCCATCTACAAGAGACACATGCACAACAGATCACATACTCACTACAACATACTCCTGTACCATATACAAGAGGCACACACATCTAGATTCTTGACAACCAGTGACCAGTTCGTCATGATACCTTCAATTAAATGGTTCGCAAAGATAGGAATTGAAAAGGTAAAGAAACGTTTTGACTGACAGGATATGAATAGGTTTTGCTAGAACTGCAGCATCTTTTTGGAATTTTAAAATAAAAAAAAAATCAAATTATCAAAGTTTAACATTTCCAACATATACGAAGATCAGAAGATACAACTCATATCAAAAATCAATTGTGATTCGCTATATACGAATTTTCTGAAGAATTCAGAAAAAATAAAAAAGCGCCTGATTCTCGTAATTTTTGGATGATTTCCTGCAGTTATTAAATATTGACATGTTTTAATCTTTAGCAATGCTATGCTGAACGTTACCTGGACACAAATGGAGTACAGAAATATTCATTTCACTGCAAACCAAACCAAGTAAGTACAGATAAGGTAGTAAGATATATATCTTATGTTTTTTCACATATTTTAAAATTGGAAAAAGAATCTAATGGTCAAAAATATCATGGAAAGAGAAAAGAAGAGCATATAAGTACTTTGATCTGGATAGGAGAGACGAGTAACTTTAATATTATATCTGCAGTACTGTGAGGTACTGAAGAGACTGGTGGGGAGACGAGAGACGAGAAACTTTAATATTTTATCTGCAGTACTGTGAGGTGCTGAAGAGACTGGTGGGGAGACGAGAGACGAGTAACTTTAATATTATATCTACAGTACTGTGAGGTGCTGAAGAGTCTGGTGGGGAGACGAGAGACGAGTAACTTTAATATTATATCTGCAGTACTGTGAGGTACTGAAGAGACTGGTGGGGAGACGAGAGACGAGTAACTTTAATATTATATCTACAGTACTGTGAGGTACTGAAGAGACTGGTGGGGAGACGAGAGACGAGTAACTTTAATATTATATCTACAGTACTGTGAGGTGCTGAAGAGACTGGTGGGGAGACGAGAGACGAGTAACTTTAATATTATATCTGCAGTACTGTGAGGTGCTGAAGAGACTAGTGGGGAGACGAGAGACGAGTAACTTTAATATTATATCTGCAGTACTGTGAGGTGCTGAAGAGACTGGTGGAGACGAGTAACTTTAATATTATATCTGCAGTACTGTGAGGTGCTGAAGAGACTGGTGGAGAGACGAGAGACGAGTAGTTTTAATATTATATCTGCAGTACTGTGAGGTGTTGAAGAGACTGGTGGGGAGACGAGAGACGAGTAACTTTAATATTATATCTGCAGTACTGTGAGGTGCTGAAGTGACTGGTGGGGGGACGAGAGACGAGTAACTTTAATATTATATCTGCAGTACTGTGAGGTGCTGAAGAGACTGGTGGGGAGACGAGAGACGAGTAACTTTAATATTATATCTGCAGTACTGTGAGGTGTTGAAGAGACTGGTGGGGAGACGAGAGACGAGTAACTTTAATATTTTATCTGCAGTACTGTGAGGTGTTGAAGAGACTGGTGGAGACGAGTAACTTTAATATTATATCTACAGTACTGTGAGGTGCTGAAGAGACTGGTGGGGAGACGAGAGACGAGTAACTTTAATATTATATCTGTGGTACTGTGAGGTGCTGAAGTGACTGGTGGGGAGACGAGAGACGAGTAACTTTAATATTATATCTACAGTACTGTGAGGTGCTGAAGAGTCTGGTGAGGAGACGAGAGACGAGTAACTTTAATATTATATCTGCAGTACTGTGAGGTACTGAAGAGACTGGTGGGGAGACGAGAGACGAGTAACTTTAATATTATATCTACAGTACTGTGAGGTACTGAAGAGACTGGTGGGGAGACGAGAGACGAGTAACTTTAATATTATATCTACAGTACTGTGAGGTGCTGAAGAGACTGGTGGGGAGACGAGAGACGAGTAACTTTAATATTATATCTGCAGTACTGTGAGGTGCTGAAGAGACTAGTGGGGAGACGAGAGACGAGTAACTTTAATATTATATCTGCAGTACTGTGAGGTGCTGAAGAGACTGGTGGAGACGAGTAACTTTAATATTATATCTGCAGTACTGTGAGGTGCTGAAGAGACTGGTGGAGAGACGAGAGACGAGTAGTTTTAATATTATATCTGCAGTACTGTGAGGTGTTGAAGAGACTGGTGGGGAGACGAGAGACGAGTAACTTTAATATTATATCTGCAGTACTGTGAGGTGCTGAAGTGACTGGTGGGGGGACGAGAGACGAGTAACTTTAATATTATATCTGCAGTACTGTGAGGTGCTGAAGAGACTGGTGGGGAGACGAGAGACGAGTAACTTTAATATTATATCTGCAGTACTGTGAGGTGTTGAAGAGACTGGTGGGGAGACGAGAGACGAGTAACTTTAATATTTTATCTGCAGTACTGTGAGGTGTTGAAGAGACTGGTGGAGACGAGTAACTTTAATATTATATCTACAGTACTGTGAGGTGCTGAAGAGACTGGTGGGGAGACGAGAGACGAGTAACTTTAATATTATATCTACAGTACTGTGAGGTGCTGAAGAGACTGGTGGGGAGACGAGAGACGAGTAACTTTAATATTATATCTGTGGTACTGTGAGGTGCTGAAGTGACTGGTGGGGAGACGAGAGACGAGTAACTTTAATATTATATCTGCAGTACTGTGAGGTGCTGAAGAGACTGGTGGAGAGACGAGAGACGAGTAGTTTTAATATTATATCTGCAGTACTGTGAGGTGTTGAAGAGACTGGTGGGGAGACGAGAGACGAGTAACTTTAATATTATATCTGCAGTACTGTGAGGTGTTGAAGAGACTGGTGGGGAGACGAGAGACGAGTAACTTTAATATTATATCTGCAGTACTGTGAGGTGTTGAAGAGACTGGTGGGGAGACGAGAGACGAGTAACTTTAATATTATATCTGCATTACTGTGAGGTGTTGAAGAGACTGGTGGGGAGACGAGAGACGAGTAACTTTAATATTATATCTGCAGTACTGTGAGGTGTTGAAGAGGCTGGTGGGGAGACGAGAGACGAGTAACTTTAATATTATATCTGCAGTACTGTGAGGTGTTGAAGAGACTGGTGGGGAGATGAGAGACGAGTAACTTTAATATTATATCTGCAGTACTGTGAGGTGTTGAAGAGACTGGTGGGGAGACGAGAGACGAGTAACTTTAATATTATATCTACAGTACTGTGAGGTGTTGAAGAGACTGGTGGGGAGACGAGAGACGAGTAACTTTAATATTTTATCTGCAGTACTGTGAGGTGTTGAAGAGACTGGTGGGGAGACGAGTAACTTTAATATTTTATCTGCAGTACTGTGAGGTGTTGAAGAGACTGGTGGGGAGACGAGTAACTTTAATATTATATCTGCAGTACTGTGAGGTGTTGAAGAGACTGGTGGGGAGACGAGAGACGAGTAACTTTAATATTATATCTGCAGTACTGTGAGGTGCTGAAGAGACTGGTGGGGAGACGAGAGACGAGTAACTTTAATATTATATCTGCAGTACTGTGAGGTGCTGAAGTGACTGGTGGGGGGACGAGAGACGAGTAACTTTAATATTTTATCTGCAGTACTGTGAGGTGCTGAAGTGACTGGTGGGGAGACGAGAGACGAGTAACTTTAATATTATATCTGCAGTACTGTGAGGTGCTGAAGTGACTGGTGGGGGGACGAGAGACGAGTAACTTTAATATTATATCTGCAGTACTGTGAGGTGCTGAAGAGACTGGTGGGGAGACGAGAGACGAGTAACTTTAATATTATATCTGCAGTACTGTGAGGTGTTGAAGAGACTGGTGGGGGGACGAGAGACGAGTAACTTTAATATTATATCTGCAGTACTGTGAGGTGTTGAAGAGACTGGTGGGGAGACGAGAGACGAGTAACTTTAATATTTTATCTGCAGTACTGTGAGGTGTTGAAGAGACTGGTGGGGAGACGAGAGACGAGAGACGCCCAGGTGAAAGTGTGCCAAGTGTGCTGTAACGGCTACATGTGCAACAAACATCTCTGTCAGTGATCCTGGTGGATTATCTCTGTCTTGACATTTCACAATCTCTGTAATCATTAAACTTTGATCGCTGAAACAAATGTGTATGACTTCAGTTTGTTTTACAACGGCACTTATATTTCTAATTTGAAAATGTTTGTGAAATTCGATGAGTGAAAGAAAAGTATCATCTTCTAATTTAACAATTTGTTATAATTTAGTTCATGTGCATTAAACAAATAATGATCTATACCAGTGACCCTGCCAGTTTTACTATGTCATCACTGTTTGTAATCATTAAGTTTTCATCACTGCAAGACATGTGTATGTCTTTTGTTTGTTCCTCAACAGCGTTTTGGTTTCTAATCTGAACATGGTGAAGGTGTGTTAGTGTTATAAAGATAATTAATAAACTAACCAAGTCTGAAAAAACCCATTCAAATTCCTTTCAATGATTTCATTTGTTTTGTGCATTCAAAATCAATGTTTAGGGTATTATCATCAATATTTGCCCAACATGTTTAGTGTAGGTGTGTTAGTATCAAAGATATTGGATAAACTTCCAAAAATAACCAAATCTGAAAAAAAACCTAAACTGATTACTAGTCATTGATATCATCACCGCAGGTTTAAAATTTAATTTGACCATGCATTCATTTTTTGATAATGCCTCGGATATCAAAGTATTGTAAAATTGTGTTTAAAATAATTATTCATTTTCTCATCGCATAAATCAATGTAAAGCAAATATCCGAATTTGTCATGAATTATTGCATCAGATTTCCCTGCATAGAATGTAGTTCAGACGGTTTACCCGGTAAATGTACTTATTTTGTATTTTGAAAGAGGTTTTAACAACAACCTTTAACTAATTTATAGAATCTAATTAATAGAATCAGGACATTTAATTGTGAATCTGTAAGGATGGAGATTGTCCTTTTACCTATAGATAGGATATACAGGAATAACAATACACTTTTTGTACATGATCGAAACAGTATTTTATTCCCACAAAGCAACATACACAACATTCAGAATGACATAACTGTGTTTATTTTCGTGAAGGGGCCACCGGCCCATTACACATGTACATACATCATGATAATATTGATTATAGTTGAAGCCCCGTAACATGATATAGAATGCTAGTTGTATGATAGGAAACTGGATCGTTTCTTAAATGCTAGATAATATACATATTTTGCCAGATTATTAACAATATTGTTATGTCGTGATGACATCAACTGCAGAAATTTACTCATAGTAGGATAAGAAGTGTAGTATTTAGGGAGCAGGCTTCGACGAAGATTATCATAAATGTCACATTCCATACAAAAATGATACTCGGATTCAATTACTTGGACGATACAAAATGGACAAAGTCGTTGACTGCGAGGTGAGCGAGGTGCGATCTTTCTTCCTTCCTCAATTAACAATTTATGTTTGGAGCATCGAAATTTACACAATGCAATACGATACACTGGTATAGTAACTAACGACATTTGATCTTCACATTTAACTTCAATTTTGATAGTGTTATATAGTTGCAGTTTGGAGTAGTTTGAAATATTTTCAAGAAAAAGGTGGTTGTCAATGGCAATAAACCTATCCGTAAACATAGAAATAAGAACATTGATATGTCAAACACCTTGATTTAACCACACATAACCGAAACCATATCTAAACAACAAGTTTTTAACATTCAGAATGAATGAATGAATGAATCTCTTATTTCCTCCAGATATCAATCCAAAGATCATTGTACATATATCAATTAACATCACAAAAGTATAACATGTCCACAGAAAATGATATGTACAAAGCAAAGTCAAGAAACATATCTAATATGTACACTTGAGCGAAGAGGGCAAGGAATATAGTACGTTTTTGAGTAAACGTCATTATTTGTACTTACCGTCGACGACTCACCGTAGCCCATTGATTGCCTATCAATTATCTCTCGACCAATAACACAGAGAAAACAATACGGGAGTTACCTGCTCATCCCCGCCGCGCCACCTATGGTCACATGACCAAAACCTCATCCAACTACCTGGAGCCAGTGAACGCTAGAGCGAACCTACTCGCAGGAGGGGAGGCAAGGGTGGGCAATAAAGATTGGTGAGTCGTCGACGGTAAGTACAAATAATGACGTTTACTCAAAAACGTACTATTATTTAACGTACTCTACCGTCTCCGACTCACCGTAGCCCCGACTACCACAGAAGCAGTGGAGCGTGCCACGAGTCACTGCTTCTTTGGGGTGAAGGGACCCTTCCCCCGCTTGGGCCACTTCCCTTGAAAGGAGTGTTTGCCTGGAGACGGGCAGGAGACGTTGCCTGAGTCTCTCCCCCCCCGGCCCCCGAACCGAAACGACACAACCCCCGTCTTGGGAGTGTGAGTCTGGGGCGTCTGTTTCCCCTTCTTGGGTGTGGTGAGCCCTTGCCTCCGTTCACCCGCCAGCCTGTTCGTCAGGTCCTGTTGTTGGACCTCGTGACGCTGTCTGAGGGCTTCAGGAATGGCACCAGCGAAAAGCGTGTTAGCTGACCCAGGGACTCCTCGAAGGTTACTACGGATCCCGACGGGGAGGTTGGTTCGACCAAGGAACCCGTCCCTGCGTAGGTTAGTGATCCCCGCCGAGATACGCCCCGCGCTGAGCATGACTTGCGCCAGGCCTCCTGCCACGGACCCGAACGCGCGGTAAAGGGCCGAGGCTCCCTTCTCCATCTCCGCCTCCCTGGCGAATGCCGTCATCGCCTTACAGGCGTGAGCGACGGAGTTAACCGTCCCCAAGATGGACCTGGCCTCCTTGTCCAGGTGGACTAAGTGGGCGTCCGAGACGTGGTGAGGGGTCGAGGGTGCGGCCACCCGTCTTATGTCCTCGTCCAAGACTGGAGGATTAAGCGGGATGGGGGGGTCTGCCACCGGGAGGGAAGACCGCTGGCGGTCCGTCAACACCAGAGGGGGAATGAGCCTGCCCGGCGCTGCAGCCGCAACCGCCGAACTAAAGTCCTTCCCCGCCGTGTCAAACAAGCGATGGGGGGGAAAGGCCTGTCTCGTGCACCGTGGAGCCTCCTCCTCACAGAAGGACTCCAACCGGGCCCGCTTGGTGGAAGAGGGAGATTCATCCACCTCCTGAAGATAAAGCCCCGCCCATTCCGCCACTGCGTCCATTTTGTCGGTCGCATCCGACCCCGACGCACTCCCACTCCCTCCCTCGGAAATAGGAATGAGAGGAGGGTTCGTAGTATCTACAAACTCCGGGTCTGAGCGGATGGGGGACCCACCGGGGGTGGGCAAGTCGTTGGGGGAAACCTCCGGGGAACGGAGAGTGACCCTTCGCCCTGACCGAGGGGGAAGGGGAGGCGACACGGGGGTGGACCCCTCCACCGAGGGGGGAGTCTTCTCCCGTCGTACAGAAGCGGGGGGGGGGGAACGTCACCCCTGGCTTCAAACATCCCCGTCACCATGTCCTTGACGGACGCAAGTAATTGAGCGGAGAAGGCCGCCTCATCAAAGGGAAGTCGGTCCCCCGACTTCTTCTTCCTCTTCTTTGACTTCTTCCGCACGCGGAGGGGAGAAGTGTGAGAAGGGACGGAAGACACCGAAGGGGAGCGACGGCGAACGGGAAGGAGGGGGGGAGGGGGGGAGGGCAACCCTCCGATAGCGTCCCTGTCCGAATCGGACCCCCTGACCTCCGCCTCAAACTCCCTAGTGTCTTCCGATATCACGAGTCCCTCCGAGGGGGAGGTGACGGTAGACGAAGGCGGGTGGCTTCCCGAGGAGCGAACCCTACGCTTCGCGCAGATAGCGTCCCTCTCACTCTTCCGAAGCGCCTGAAGGTAAAGTTTGAACCCCTCTGGAGTGAGGGACTCGCACTCTTCACACCTATCCTGTAAGGTGCAGGCGGACGTGCAGACACGACAGAGGGAGTGGGGGTCATGGGTCCCCGACTTCCTAAGTCCGCATCGCCCGCAGAAACCAGGGTACATCGCTGACGATACCCTGGTCCGACGACACTTACCTGTGAACGTAAGGTAGGTCCGTCCCTCCAGACGGACCGGGACGGAGCGGAGCGGAGCGGAGCAACCACGTACAAGTCCGAGGACGGACCAGTCCACCGCGTCCGTCAATCACTAGACGGACCAAGAGTGAGTGAGGTGAACTAGCGTACCGAGCGGAGGGCGGACCAACCACTCACGTCCGTGTTCACTCACGCACCACTCACCACGCGGACGCGTGTGAGTACCGCTCACCCCAAGCGGGCGGGCAAGGCGAGACACAAGGTACGTCGCTGACGCTACCTGCACTCGTCCCACGCACCAGCCGAGGGGTCAAAGGGCAGCCACCCGTAGAGTGCTACCTGCGACCTGAGAAGCACGAGCGCGCACGTGCAACCCAAGCGACACGACCCAAGCCCGGGTCGCGCGACACTAAGGCCTGCCTGTACAAACAAGCAGAATAAACAACAAATCTACTCCCAATTAACAATTGGAAGTAGACAGAGAGTAAGAGAACCCCGCTCTTACACCCAAGGAGTATGGTCAAGAGAAAACCTCCAAAAAACAGAGCAAAAAGGCAAATTCACTTCGAGAGAGCTCAGAGATACGTCCGATCACTGAGCGACAGGAAGTTGGAATGAGGTTTTGGTCATGTGACCATAGGTGGCGCGGCGGGGATGAGCAGGTAACTCCCGTATTGTTTTCTCTGTGTTATTGGTCGAGAGATAATTGATAGGCAATCAATGGGCTACGGTGAGTCGGAGACGGTAGAGTACGTTAAATAATAGTTTTTTACTGTAAAGGATTATACATCTCCATGGCATTTCATCTATTTGGTTAGTTATAGGTAATTCTCCCCCAGAAAAAAAAGAGACAGCATTTCATCTTCTGTTAGTTGTTCAGTTTGTACATATACATCAACATAAAAAAGATCTAGAAGTTTTGAAAGAACTGATTTCTGTTCAGTGACTTTCAATAGAGTGATATATACAATTTGATACATTGAACAATTACAGTGGACATGCATCGTGCTTTAAACAGAGACAAACACGATTACGTCTCGATTGGCCTACCTTTCTTATGATTTTAATGTCAATCTTAAATCTCTTTCTTTAACTTAATATAAATGGGTACAATATGAAGTTGTTGACTGTCATGACATATGTCGGGTGCATTGTTTTGGTCCATGAGTAATTTAACATTATGAAAGGTAACCCTTACATCGTACAATATTGTGGCCAAATTAATTTAGAATAACATGCTGACCAAGTATATAAAGTGTTGTAAAATCCGTAAATAAAAGGTTTTTCTAATAATTACTTTAGTTTTGACACTGTTTAGTGATTTGAAATCTCCAATGTTATCCAATATTTGAACATTTTACATCGACTCAATCTTCATAACATATTGCCAGTTTCCTTGTTTTTGTTTGTGCATAGTTTGTTAGTCAACAGTGAGGCATTAATTATTTCACGTATGTTGAATATAACATTTAATTAACTGTAAAATAGACCGCAACCTATCTATAACCTTACCACCATAAGGGTATAAAGGGATCGCTTCATTCTTACTACTGTATCAACTGAAATACAATTTCTTTCTAAAAAGTGATTTTGCTTTTGGGATTTTATTCTCAGAGCAGTTTCACCAATTAAAGTCAGGTACAGTTCCATTACACTGATAATAGGTACTTTTAAGATAAAACACATTATATATAAACGACGAAGTTTTCTATGATATGATACTGATATGTATCCCTTTCAAATAATATTTATATGAAAGAAGATGTAACCAGGTTTTCTCTTTAACCATTATATATTTACGTATAATATCTATGGCACACTAAGATTGCATTATGAATTAATCAAAGGAAAAGTAAGTTACCTTTATGTGAGTTATTTTTTCTAACTTTGCTTGCCACGTGCAAAGGATTGCAGTTTTATATTGGAGTTAATTAGGTTGTTCTCAAGACGTTTTGAGAGAAGACATGTTGATTGAATACTCTCTACTTATCATGTTTCCTGACTATATCCTTGATGGTGGAACAATCGTTACCAAGATGAGCAACCTCGAATGTGTTGCCCTCTGTGTCAATACCCACAGATGTAACTCTGTCTTCTACAGCAGGAACTTGGAGTCCTGTATGCTCAGTTCGACAAGGTACACAGACACAAGAGAACTCTCTCCCAGAGCAGGCTATGGTTACTTCAAGATGCCAACAGGTAAATATGTGATGTTTTAGGGACATTCTGCAGGTACGGATATCTTAAGCCATTTTACATTACATTAAAGAGCTTCTATTAACATCCATCCTTAACAAATGATAATTGACAAACGTAACAATATATTTCACAGTCTCCCACATAGCACCAGTCTCACATGACTTTAACGTAAAGATTTATTAAAATGCGTGCACAAGATATTGAATATACATATATACATATATATAATGCATGGATAAGAATGCCAAATTATGCTTTGTAAATGTTATGGCCACGTAGAATTTAAATTTCTTAAGGGAACATCAGTTGAAATGAAAATCTCACATATCATAAATGATGTCAAATAGTTATTACATGATGCTTCAGAGACTTTTCAAAGTAAGAAATTTGGCAGTTTTGGGACCAAAAATAAAAACCATTTTGATACCTTGAAATGTTCTGCAACGGTCCCCATAGGTAACATCCATATCAAAATAGAAATTCATAAGTCAAATAGATTTCACTTTATACTCCGGAAACGATCAAAGTCAGATTTTTGGTGGTTTGAGGGCTACCCTGAAACTGTAAACCCCAAAAGCACATAGGTAACATTCATACTTAATTTGGATGCACGGCCACAAGGTACTCTTTATACCCCTGACTATGTCGTAGCGGGGACAGTAAGATTTCATAAGATTTTATTCCAGTATCAATATGGAATTTGGAACTGAAAACCAGTGGAAAGGTCATAAGTGTATTGTTTTTAGTTAAGCTATCTGTTTTGGACCATATCAGCATTCCTCCCTTGCCATATTCGTAACTGATTCCTTTACATTTTGAAGAATTAAATATTATTTTCATTCCTTTGAATCGTTGTGAATTCTAGAATTCTTTTAATGATTCTAGTTTAATGAATCAAATATTCCTTACTCTATCGTAGCTGTCTCGTTACTTCATGAAGAATCATCAATTATTCAGAACACTTTTAAATATAACAAGTTCTAATGATTGGTCCCCATTTGTCTGGCATTATAAGAATTTCTCAGTTGCTCAAAATCTTACAGAATGGTTACCCAAATATGAGAAGAGTTGGAAGTCTTTCATCTTAATGCCACAACAGTCAAACATCTCTGTTTTGCATATTAATGCCACAACAGTCAAACATCTCTGTTTTGCATCTTAATGCCACAACAGTCAAACATCTGTTTTGCATATTAATACCACAACAGTCAAACATATATCTCTGTTTTGCATATTAATGCCAAAACAGTCAAACATATATCTCTGTTTTGCATATTAATGCCAAAACAGTCAAACATCTCTGTTTTGCATCTTAATGCCAAAACAGTAAAAGATCTCTGTTTTGCATCTTAATGCCACAACAGTCAAACACTTCTGTTTTGCATCTTAATGCCACAACAGTCAAACATCTGTTTTGCATCTTAATGCCACAACAGTCAAATATATATCTCTGTTTTGCATATTAATGCCAAAACAGTCAAACATCTCTGTTTTGCATCTTAATGCCACAACATTCAAACATCTCTGTTTTGCATCTTAATGCCACAACAGTCAAACATCTCTGTTTTGCATCTTAATGCCAAAACAGTCAAACATCTCTGTTTTGCATCTTAATGCCACAACAGTCAAACATCTCTGTTTTGCATCTTAATGCCACAACACTCAAACATCTCTGTTTTGCATCTTTATGCCACAACAGTCAAACATCTCTGTTTTGCATCTTAATGCCAAAACAGTCAAACATCTCTGTTTTGCATCTTAATGCCACAACAGTCACCTCTGTTTTGCTTCAGGTCAAACCGACCCAAAGATGATAATATAATTCAAACTTTTAATCGATTAAAAGTTAAAATGCTTTACAGCCGTGAGAGATCACAAAAGAAACAAATACGTAATAAGTATTTTCATTTATTCCTTCAAATAGTTCGCTTTGTTTTATTCAACTGTTACTTAGGAACTACATTTCTTCAATGGAACATTCAATATGATGTAAAAATAAGTCTGGGATCAGATTTTGCCAAACGCGCTGACATGATCACTGTAAATGCATATTTAATTGTTTTGTTCATCTCTTGCAAAATAATCTAGTTTTACAAATCAGTGTATTACAGTTCAAGACTTTCCTGTTATTTGCTTTTACTTTCGTCACAAGACCAATCATTTTGAAAACTCTGTATGTAGTGAAACCTTGTAAAGGAATTTTTATACCAACTTTCAAATCTACAAACCTGTTAACAAACGAAACGTGAACTTAAATAATTCAAAATGGCCACATACATCATTGCAATCAGTTATAGACTACTGATTAGAAATCGTAGATTGACTTTCAGTCCTATTTCAGGATTCGGCAGCAAGTGCTTGACCACAGCAAACTGTCGTTACAAGAATTCTCTCTGCCAAAAAGCTACTTGTGAATGTGAAATGGGCTTCAGCTACGATTCACGGAAGGAGCGCTGCGTCAAGAGTGAGTCAATTTTCCAACTACAGTTATAAGACTGCAGAATGTATATCTATCTCAGCGTTGTTTGCGTCTGTGTTTAGGAACAAGAATTATCTGAATTATATGAAAAATTCTTTCAAATCATTTCAAATTGTAGTCATTCTTGTTCATAGGGCCTCATAGATAGAGTGGCTCTCTTCCTTCTATCATTCATTATCATTCCTAAATCAAACTGCTTACTTCAATGCTTTGTATACCTAATTGTGTATGCAATGGTTTCTCTCTATTGTAGAATGCACCAAGTATGGCGACAGCTATGCCACGTACCAAGACCGCTCGATTGAGGGCTTCAACGAGAAATGTATCCATGTAACAAATCAAGAAGACTGCATTCAGGCCTGTATTAACGAACTATCGTTTGTCTGCATTTGCGTGGAACTCTGTCCGATCAATGTTTATAAAAATTGCAATCTTAACAAAGTTCCTTGGTTCGACCTACCAGAAGGTACTGCACAAGAAGAAAAGAATTGGCTCACATTCTACCGGCACTGTGCAGTTTAATTGTCATGCATTGAGATTAAATGAAACTATGTAAATGTGACCGAGTTTAGATCACAACAGGACACTACAATGGTTTTTAATTCATAAGTAGACTTCAGATCTTTTTAGTTTGAATTGTAATAGCTGGATCATAAACTGATATTGTATATCAACCATATATTAACAGTATCCCTCTATTTACACTAGGGCCAGCTGTATTCTCTTGCATTGTAAAAGACCTTGTAATGAGAGGAAAAAATATATTTATCCATTGATGCAAAATATCCACGCCTACATAATTTTGTCAAACTTTTCTCGACTAAGGACACAAAGAAGAAAACCGATTTATCAAAATTTGTATCAAAAATATTATTTCTTATAAAAAAAACAGTTAAATGCAGCAATCATGTATTGTACCGTGTACTGTGTATAACGAGTTCTCCTTTCACATCAAGTTTATGTCCCAAGTGATATAAGTTTGCTTTGTCACGAGCCTTGGTGAGTGACATAACAAGATTTTTTCACGAGGGACATAAACTTGATATGGAAGGGGAACGAGTTATGTATCCTATTTTTTACCAACTTGCATTTCACACGATTTATTGCTTTTTTAAAAAACTTTTTAGTGTGTTTATAAACAGAACTGTGGATGAATATCCAACCACGTCACAGCCTCAAAGATGATACTATTACGACGTTAAATATTCACATTTCCAAATTCTATCCCATGTTAATTCATAGTGTTTAGTAAAATATAAGCAATCAGCCCTAGTCATGAACGAAGCGTACGTCAAAATAAAATCTCTCTTACGCAAGAACAGGTCTTTCTTTGGTCAACGGCATGTCATAGTGGCCGCCATTTGCCGGTATATTTTTGACAAAATATGTAAAGAAAACGCCTTAAAAGTAAGTTTCAGATGATTACCATTGTTGAAACACGTGTCATTTTGGTTACATGTTATCGAAAGAGTATTCAGTTGTCTTTATACCTTATAGAGATACCAAGCAATGCCTTTATATGAACCTGGCGATGTCTGTTACATTTCTTATTGTATTCCTTTTGTCCTGCAATGTATTCCTTATCATTGTAGTAGATTCATAATATAAACTGAAATTTTGAATTATGACTCACACAGTGTCATTAAAAATTTGTGAATGAAAGCACGTTTGTTTTGTGAATGAATAAAGTAATCCGCACAATATCAAAGTTCATCGCTAGCCAATCAAATCACTTTGAGGTGTTATGACCATTATGGGTCATTACAAATTGTTATGAAACGAAGTACCACATGGGTAATAATAATTTATATATATTTGTTTATTGCTAATTATACATTGTATACAGTACTTGTATATATGCTCGTATACTACATACATAGTTTTATGAGAATAAATGATTGAAAAGATTGATTGTTATATGTTGTGTTCTTCTAAATAGTTCAAATAGCTTCTATCGTTCATAGCCCTAAACACTTTACACAGCAGTTGTCAAGTTTAAATAGCCCTAAAGTGCACCTCTGATACGCCCTATTTATCTCTGTACAATACATTCAATATTGTAAAAGCCTTTTAGATCCCTTACAATGATCACATAGGGAGAAAAGACGAAAGAAGATTTGAGAATGGACTTTTTATTATTTAAAGTATATATTTCCGCATGAATTCAATTTTGTTTTGAGAGTATTTTTCATAAATATTTTTCCTGTAGTGGGTTGTAAGTACCATAGCACAATATGCATATAAGTCAGGGATAAGTATTGATAGAAAACTATGACTCACTAAGAGAGTGGGCAAGATAACTTGCTAACTTTGGCCCCTGGACTAAACTGGACTCTGGGAATATTGATTAGTTTCTCAAAATAATTGTTAACCTTCATACGATTATGTATCTCAATGTCAAAATTGATCAAAATGCGATGACTAGTTTTGAAATTGCGAGCCAGACAAGACTTGTAACAGGTTTTCAAAATTGTTAATTGTTAATCATGACACATTATACATGTTCAACTATGAATTTGAAATGGTTGATTAGTTACAAAGTTATGAGCCGGACACAAAGTGTAACGGACGGACGTCGTGGTTCCGGGTGATAAACAACAAAGTGAAGTGATGCCGTTCATTGGGATGTCAAGTAAAGCGAAGAAGTGTTGATCAGCTATTATTTGTTAATTTGTGCACATTCTATCACACAAAAACTTATTGCGAAATTAACTACATTACAACATTTGTGTAATCATCTACATAATGCAAACTAAGAATTAAGAAAAAATGTATACAGAAACCGATTAAACTGCCTTTTAAACTTAATTTTATTAATCTCAACCGGCGCAATTTTGACGACAAAATGATCAATTGTTAAATGCCCCTTTAACTTAATTTCATCAATCCATAACCGGAACGAATTTGATTGAATGTAAAATGTAAGATTTCTGTTGAACACTTAAACACATTGATTCCAAATCCAAATATTTGGTGATGTCAGTACAACCAAGAGAAATTTGTATTATCTATGAATGGCTAAGATATTTATGAGTTTTATCTTACAAATGAACATATTCTGCCGCCAAGAAATTAGAGAACTCGTGAAATCCCTTATGTTCTTCCCTCTTTGTTACCCCTAATTCTTCTTATACCGTCTCAGATGCGTTTTCATCATCTGTTGTTTTTGCATTTTGATGTATTGAGTTTGTTCCCATACATCCACATACAGTTTAAGCTATTAAGTTATTAGACTCATGTAATAATGCTGAGGAATGATAACTTCTTTGTTCATTGTATGCGACGTTTCGACACAGAGTCTTGTGTCGTTCTCAAGCAGAACATTATTGTCATTCCAACTTCTAAAATGCCTCTCAAAGAAGTCATTAGACTCATGTGTTTACCTGCAATGTCACGCACCAACCTGGTTCCCGGGCCCTGTTCCGCTTGCGCTAATATAGGCGCAAGCGGAACAGGGCCCGGGAACCAGGTTGCGTCGCGCACATGTCTATCTCGAGTTGAGCTTTATTCAAGTTCACAGATCCCTTATTGCTGTCGATAGAAGGTCCTCCGGTATCAGCACAAGCACGGGTATCAGAATTGTCCTCATCGGGATCATCTTATGCAGCACATTGAACCCAAAGGAATTAAAGTGACACAGAGTATCTTTCTTAAAATTTTATTTGGTTTTGATAAGTTACAAAATATCTTATATGCTGATTGAAGTTCATACCTCATCACTGGACTTGCAAATATATCCATTTATGCATAATATCTCTAAAATGCTTGATTTTATGGAAAAATTAAGAAAACATCTCAAATACGTTTAATATTCGAAATTAATTACAATACCTAATAAACACTATCGAATCGAATATATCTTCCTGTCAGCTTATGACAAGGTTTCAAAATTACGTTTGGCGAATTTGCGCGCGCCACTCGAGCCACATTGTCAGGTTTTCGATCAAAATCCCGACTTTGAATGGCCGGATTTTCGCTATAATGTACTGATTGACCTTTAACTTGTTATTTTCAGTAACACTTAGTGATTCCAGATGTAATAACATTGATTTCAAAATTTGACATATGTGATCTTATCAGTGCTCTCCAATCGTTGATGTGTATCAGAGTAATAACACATGCAGGAGAGATGATAGTCATTAGTAGTTTCACACATTTAAAGGGGCAGTAGCACGTTTTTCGGGGGACTATAAGGTGATGTCAGGAAAATTAAAATAAACTGTTCCAATTGAAAGAAAATGTATTTAAACTAAATAAAGCAGTAATAATTCAAATATATAACGTAAAGTTTAGCCATGCGATTCCTTTTTCTCACACAAACTGAATTAAAGGTGTTCACAAAAAAATGGCCGCCAATGGATTTTATAGGAAACCTCATACTTTGTCCTCTGACTATGGGTGATTGGCTTGTGTAATGAGATTGTTGACACTGTCAATATAATACATTTAGCATTAACTTACAAATTAAAACGAAATATTTAAAATATAAAATTATCAAAAAACGTGCTACTGCCCCTTTAACGCTAAATATAAAGATTTGGGTGCGATGCTGCAGGACTCTTGATTTAATACGATGGTAATTATAGCAGTCCCAACCTAGCCGCCGCACTCGTTTGCTCTAATGACACTAATGGCTCTAACTGTTTTCCATTAACCTTTCCAGAACTCATATACATAACTATTTACCTATATCTCAGGGTCACCACTTTTGCATGTTTATTTTCAAGGCCAAATATCAGGGTCACGAGTTATGTATTCACTGTAGGAACTCCTTGTAAACACGGAAACTTGAAAAGTATTTGTGCTATGAAGCTCTAACTGTGTATATATCATGTTTAGGGAGGTAAAAAATGAAAAGGTACAATCCATCAAGGTCAAAATAAGGTCACGACTTAAGCATGGTTTAACGAACATATTCTTTATGTTAACTTTTTATAATTTTAATAATTACATGATTGTGATACCCAATGATAAGTGTTTACTAACTGTGTGACCTTGAATGTTAAAGGTCAAGGATATGAGATACGAGTTATTGCAATGTACACCAAATTTCCTTCTGGGAATTCTTTTGACATTTTCACATTTAAAATCAAAGTTCAAAATCATTTTGTGTCTGTTATATACTCTGTGTTTCTTAGCATATGCCCATTTTATAGAGGTTTTGTAGAGGGCGGAACTGGGGAAGGCGAAACCCTCAATTCGGGACTGCTCTGTTATTACGGTGTCCCGCACACGCTAATCTAGCTTAAATGGATAATCAAAATCCGGTCATATCATTGATAATTGTAGGCGATTTATAATTAAACCAAACGGCTCGGGGAGATCATTACTGTACGTGAGTCATTATGTTATTATGTCATTAGATACAAAAGGTCACTAAAAATACTTGAATTGATATCGAACAAGCCTTTGACATTATAAGTAGGCTGTGATAATATCCACTGGTAGTCTAGCTTAATGTCAGTGAAAGTTCAGTTTGGCAACGTCCATGCTTGCGAAGAGTTCTACAATGAGATGTGTGATACTATTAACATACCTTACCACATGCCTGCTTGGTGCCAAGTCACAGACTGTAATGTCATGGCAACCAGAGAGTCTGATTCTTGCTTCTGATGAGGACCCCTTCTTCCTGGAGTTTGATCTTTCAAACGAAGACCAAGACATTCCAGGACACAGACAGATCTACCACGGCTACAACGAAACCGACTCCATCGCCTACGATGCAACAACGTCCACCCTGTTCTGGTCTGGAGATACTGGTGTAGATGATGAGAGAAGGACGCACATTCTGTCCACAGTCAACAACAGTGGTGTTGTTAACACTCTCTATACATCCGATGCTAGCATTATGGGGCTTGCAATTGACAGTGGACGACAGAAGGTCTTTTTCACAAAGGGGTGGGACAGCAATAGCGTCAATGTCATGTCAACGAACGGTCAGAACTATCAAAGCCTCGGAAACGTGCGAGGCAACTGCTTTATGTCGCCGATGGATTTGACATTGGATACCGCCAATGAGATGATTTACTTGGCATGTTACTACCGGTTGATAAACATGACGTACTTTGGAGCCCAGAGGGAGGAAATGGACGACGGTACGTGGATATATGGTGTGGACTTCCATCAAGATACAGGAACGCTTTATTATAATAACAGGAAAATGCTGTACACCAGAAACCCGACCGGTTCCTCCACATTCGAACACTACATGAGATCCCTACCGAGTCCAGCCATCAACATCAAACGGTACGGTAACCACCTGTTTGTGAGTCTGCAGGAACACGACTACATCTTGGTGATCAACCTGGAGACCCGTCAAACCAAAAGAATCACCAACAGTCACGGAGATCAGTACAACAGATGGACCCTAGCTTATGTCCCTTGTCGCTTCGGAAGTTTCAATGCATGCAGAGTTTCTAGTTTCGCCGAGTACCTGATGAGCTATGTTCGAAGCAGAGGCCAATAGGACTGAAGTTTATTGCGATTGAGAGCATTTCGGTCTTCTTTCTTCCTTGGATTGTAGACTTTGGACTTGGTGCGAAAGGAATGTTACTTACTCTTACTTTGTAGTACCATCACTGCTGTTATTCAGGATTTTAAATGACTTGACTTTTTTCAGAGTAAAATTACCCTTGGTTTTGGTCCTTCGTGCTACTTGAATTTTTATAAACCTGTGATTAATTTCATCTTTGAAAAAAATGTCCTCTGGATGCAGTTTCTTTGTATTGAATAAATCAATGGTTCCTTCACCAGTCTGTCTACCCAAATCATTTTTAACGAACCAAATATATGCTTCTGTTTACCTTGTGTCAAGATATTTACGAAGATGTTTAATCAAATTGTAACACATCATTAACCATTGCTTAAACTTTTAAAACTCTGCTGAGTAAACATCAATGTTATAAGACAGGGGGAATTTTAGAATGGAGGATTTGATGAGAGCGCTGTTAAACGACGATATTGCGAGAAACAAATTTGTAAAGGTTAATGTCGGTGAAACTCCTCATCGGAAGGGTCGAGGCCAATTATGTTTTGGAGAGTTACGAGGTCATTAATATGCTGAAATTACACAAACCATTTCGTTCAATGAATTAACGTTAACCATAATAAAAATGAACTTCAATAAAATTTTATTTGAAGTGCAACTTTCCAATGCTGATAGATAATGAAGTGGTCAGAAAATAGTATGACGTCAAGTGTAATTTAACAATGGTGATGATATCTAAATAAGCTACTTAGTAAACGTTTGAATTGTACTGACATATGAGTCGACCTTTAGTTGTCGCTACAAAACTTCATCGGAGCGAAATGTCATTTCGAAAGAGAAGGTATTATACATAATGCAAATGTCCGGTTTCGTGTATCATATTCATATGACGATGAACCAATAATGGTTCATAGAATCACTCATCTGGAACACCATTACATTTAATAGGTAACGTCCCAGAACTTAGACAGACAGATGTTAGACGCCTTAAAACAACAACATTTATGGTTGAGTGCACAATAAATCCCCGGCCGTTACATATATCTGATAATAGATCAGTCCGTAAGAATCCAGAAAAAATGTCAAAACTTATACATTCGTCATATACAATCGTCAGCAGGGTGTACTAACTGGGACTGTTCCATTACAGCTATGTGCTGTGTTAATAGGGCCCCTATTATAGTGTCTACAATCTGACTCTTTAAAGGGGCAGTAGCACGTTTTTTGGGGGGATATGAGGTGATGTCAGGAAAATGAAATTTAATGGTTCCAATTAAAAGAAAGTGTATTTAAACTAAATAGAGCAGTAATAAATCAAATATTTAATGTAAAGTTAAGCCATGCGATTTCATTTCTTACAAAAAATGAATTAAAGGTGTTCACACAAAAATGGCTGCCAATGGATTGTAAGTGAATCTTTATAATTTGTTCTCTGACTACGGATGATTGGTTTGTGTAATGAGATTTTTGACACTGTCAAAGTAATACATTGAGCATTAACTAACAATCATCAGTGAAAAAATTAAAATGTAAAATTGTCAAAAAACGTGCTACTGCCCCTTTAAGTGATGGATATAAGCATTTAAGATATGTTAAATCGGATGACGAACACTCTGCTGAAATATTCCCCAAGCGGCGCTCAACACTTACTCACTCACAATCAATCCTACTCTGTGAGTTTTCTGTTACAAATTAACACAATGGTATCCCTTTGAGTTCCTGTCGACAGAGGGAGACGTTTACATTGAACTTCAAAGGCTACAGGCACATATTGAATATCAGTGATTTAAAAATAAGGGAAAAGCTAACGATTCCCTGGCTCATGGTGTTTATAATAAAATTACTCTGTTAGTCTGTATAGCGCAATTCGGTCCAATTGGAACATATAAGAAGTTAACAATTTAACAGACAATATTCAAACACTATGTCTTAATCTACAACCATGAATCTGAAGGAACATTTTCACCTGAGAAACTGCATCTTCCTACGCAGAGCCTAAAACGCCAGTTTCCGAACTGTCATTTTATGCCTTGCTGCAGAGACTTTACTTTTCTGTGCTGATATAGTGCCCCTACAGAGTAGAGAACAAGCACAGAAAACTCAAGGTTATTCAGCAAGGCATAAAACTGACAGTTTGGAAACTGGCCTTTTAGGTTTCTTGCGTAGGAAGATGGAGAAACTGTTGAGGCGGAATGTTTAAATGCTCGTTGTACATTGGTCAGTATATACATAATGCACTAAGTAATACACATTTCACTATGTCGCTGTATTAATCTTCTTATCCTAAGACTTTTATCGACAACTGTTTATAAATGTAGTCGGTATGCCATGCACCAAGCAATACAATTATCAATATTAAAACTTCCATCGACTTATTGCTTTGGGGTCCAGAGACCCCAAAGTTATGTAACATTTGATATTGAAAACTAATGGCAGAAGTTTCGCTCTATATTACTCTTGGAAACTTCAAAGAGAAGTTTCAGCCAATGATATTTGTTTTAAACATATCCTGGTATTTCGAACGACCAATGGAAAGAGCTGTAGCAAATTTATACCCACGTGACCATGTGGGTGATACGAAATAATTGGCAAGCATTAATTTGGAAACTGATTATTATAATAGTGTTATGATGTAAAATATACAGTATGTTTTCAACAATATATGGATGAGCGTTTACACCCTTCATAAATATAAATTTTGCATATGCATGTGAGCGGTTTTGTAATTATTCGAGGTATTTTTTTGCATTCCACATTCGGAAACTACATTCCTCTTTTGTATCAACTAGGAATTCGATTTCTTCAATTGTTTTACTATAACGCGAATGTCCTGCCTTGTCAATCACTGATCGTTTACTCATTGCATCTCATCGCTTCACGCTTCAAGTTTAATGTTTCATAACATAACGTTACGGATGATTTATTTACGATTAAAGGTGGCTTTCGAAGAAAGTATCGACATAGGGCCTAAAGTATGATAAAATATTCTTAAATGTCATCCTATAACAAAATGGAAATTATGAACTGGTAGCTGAGGTCATATCTAAATTCATCACCAACTTTCGGCTGTTATTCGATTAACACTCAATTAAGAAAAATGATTCTTACAACATGTAAGAAACCTGAAAGTCAATGGGAAATTCGTCGGGTTTAACTAAATTTGCAGGTATTGGAAAACAATCGATCCCGGGAAGTTTACTAGCGCAACTATTATTTTCTAATTACTCATTGTATTAAACTCACCGTCAGCTATCTTTTAAAGCAACATAAATTTGAATTACCGTATTAATGTTTAACAATTTATATCATGTTTTAATTGAGATAGGAGACGTTTCTATCATTGTTGGAATTTAAGCGGAACGAACGAGATGTTTTACTATGTATATAGTGTACTGATAACTATCAAAACAAAGTTCAAAGATATCCGTCTCCGATTGGAACAATTTATTCAAGTAAAAGTCCCCGTCCCCGTCCTCCCTAACCTTAATCTCCTTGTTCTATATTGTGATACATAACCGAGTGCCCCAAAGCTTGCCTTTTTAAAGGCTTTTCTTGTTGAAGTTTACTTACATTCATAATTGTCGAAAGTACTGCAGTTAAACAATTGTTATATTATTAAAGGGCGACAACTCGCCAGTTACTATGGTCCTATTGAACTTACAACTGGTTAAAACAGTACATCTCTGCAACATTTTACTTTGATATGTAGTTAATAGAGAACACCAAAGTAGACTTTCAAACCCATAACCATATTACAGCTGCAGTCCGAAAGTTTGTTCACCTGCTGGTGTGTGTACGTTAACGATATCACGATGGAATTTAGATTTTATTTGGATGTCAAGGGTTTTTATAAGTATGTGAAGGAACTTTCGGAATGTACCTGTATATATCAAGATAAGATTTTGATCATTACGACACGGCTTTAAAAGAAATTTACCTTTGGATAGAACACGATTTGAGATGATGTCGTAGACATAAGGACTCAATTGGAGGATTGTGCTGACTATATATCTTAATTGTGATAGAGAAATTATTTCATAAACATCGAAAGTATCTTAATTCGATAAGATTAAAGTCAAAGTTAACTGGTATCAGCAATAACGATGATCTTAAATATCCATTACAACATTCTTAATTATAATTTTGTCAAAAGTTTTCTAACAACATACAGTCAAAATGAAATGACCATCAACATGTTAAAACCTTTCCTTTCAGACTTATGTTAATTGATCGACCACATAATAGTTCGTTAAAAGGAAAGAGATCATTTACTTCTTAAAATCGGACCATAGAAACAGATGAGGTGAGGTGATCGCAAAACGAGTGTGGTTATGTATTGCGGTGAAACCTGCGAGCAGCGACTGGAACTAGCGACCCATGGGTGGTACTGCGATGGAATTCGGTGTAACATTGCTCCCAGACCTGACTGCGTGTAGAACAGTTCTCTACTGCAGACAAAGTTACCGAGCCCCTGGCGAGATTCGAACCACGGACCTTCTGATCCGAAGCCGAACGCGCTAACCACTGTCCGCCCCTATATAGAAAACAGGATCAAAGGACAGAAACAATACGCGTGTTTTATTGTTACCCCGAGTTTCAGGGGCATGTCAGGTGAAATAGAAACAAAAAGGTTTAATTACATCGTAACGCCTGGAGAAGCGGTTTATTTATAACACATGTAGCACAGTAGAGTCATGGTCTTCATACATAGCCAAAGGCGTCATTTCAACACTTATTGATACAAATATTCCTTGACCTGATAAACATAACATAAAGGCCTCGCCAAGGGCAATTTGTACCCTTATACGCCACACTATCTGTAAATAGTAATCTTCAGTCATCGGAAAGAGTTTTAAAAAACATGTTCATCGTTTGGTCAACATTTGAGAATTGAATAATTAAGGATTCAGCCTTAAAGGGGGTCTCCAACTTCTAATTTTTAACTGCCAGTGTTTCATTAGCGAGGCCCCGATAGGGTCGGAAATGGCCTCGCTAATAAAACACTGGACGTTAAAAATTAGAAGTTGGAGACCCCCTTTATTTTTTTAACTTCTAGTGTTTTATTAGCGAGGCCCCGAGAGGGTCGGAGAGGGCCTCGCTAATAAAACACTGGAAGTTAAAAAATATAGCCGCAAGCGGCGACAACAGGATTCAGCCGCATAAACAGCGTGTTCAGTACAAAGATAAACATGGCAGGAGTCATTCCTGAAAGTTTCATCAAATTCTGTCGACACGTGTAGCTGCAGGAGCCTTTTTAGCATTTTTCTTTTCTTCCGACATTATTTCTATCGACTTTGATCAAACATTTTGAACGAAAATGATTGTTCGCGATCGATGTTTTGACAGATTCCTGTTGTATATAAACTCGTCTTACATTCCTGAAAAAATTGCATATTTCTGGGTCCAACTTTTTGAGTTACCGCCCTTTGAAAATGACACCTTGTCCTAAGTCACCCAACTTTGAACATGTATAGCGCAAAAACTATTTAAGGTAGAGTCTTCTTCGAGGGTATCCTTTAATGTCCAATGCCTAAGCTACAACATAGCAAAGTTTCAGCTCTCTGTTGCAAGTATCTTCAGAGGAGTTGATCCTCAAAGGTGCAAGGGGTCCGGAAATTCTGAAAAGTTGAAAAATCCAATATGGCGGCCAAACCACGTGACCTACGACTTCGTCCTGATTGCCTTTTTTGATTAGAATGTCAATGTCCATCTCCATGTAAAATTTCAAGTCTCTAGCTGCATTTTGAAAAAAAATACCATGTTAATTTTTCGATTTTGGATTCGACCTTGACCTTTTACTTGTCGACCGATTTCGCCTAAAAGCTTATTAGACCCTTTTCTCATAGAGGGCTATCAGTGTACAAAATTTTGTTGTTCTAGCATCAGCCGTTTTGGCTGAATCGAGGTCACAAAATCGCTGGAATAAAAAAAAAAAAATAATAAAACACGCCAATAACAATAAGGATTCAGCCTTATGGCTGAATCCTTAATTAGAAGTTGGAGACCCCCTTTAAGGCTGAATCCTTATTGTTATTGGCGTGTTTTATTATTATTTTATTCCACCGATTTTGTGAGCAGCTTTTAGCAAAAACGGCTTATGCTATAACAGTAAAATTTGGTACACTGATAGCCCTTCATGAGAAGACGGTCTAATAAGCTTTTGGGCGAAATCGGTCGACAAGTAAAAGGTCAAGGTCGAATCCAAAATCGAAAAATTAACATGGGCTTTTTTTTAAAAATGCACCTAGAGACTTGAAATTTTGCACTGAGATAGATAATGACATTCTAAGAAACAAAGTAAATCAGGACGAAGTCGTAGGTCACGTGGTTTGGCCGCCATATTGGATTTTCCAACTTTTTAGAATTTCCGGACCCCATGCACCTTTGAGAATCTTCTCCTCTGAAGATACTTGCAACAGAGAGCTGAAACTTTCGATATGTTGTAGCTGAAGCATTGGACATTGAACGATACTTCACCCGAAGACTCTACCTTAAATAGTTTTTGCGCTATACGTGTTCAAAGTCGGGTGACTTAGTACAAAGTGCAACTTTCAAAGGGCGATAACTCAAAAAGTTGGACTCAGAATTATGCAATTGTTTCACGAATGCAAGACAAAAATATATACAACAGGAATCTGTCAAAACATCGATCGCGAACAATCATTTTCGTTTAGAATGTTTGATCAAAGTCGAGAGAAAAAATGTCAGAAATTGCTAAAAATGCTCCTGAAGCTTAACGCGTCAGCAGAACTTGCTGAAATTTTCAGGACTGACTCCTGACATGTTTATCTATGCAATGAATAATGCATACTGCATAATGCATAATAAATGTGTAGCGAAACCTTCAAAGTTTGATTTGTTGTAGAAAAAAAATATTTTCAAATGCAGATAAAACAAAAACGTGACCAAAGATTTTCATGATTGTTCTTTGAGAGGGTGCGCAAGGATATTCTACGCAAAACAAAGTATCATGACGAAGTCGTAGGTCACGTGCTTTGGTCGCCATATTGGATTTTTCAACTTTTCAGAATTTCCGGACCCCATGCACCTTTGAAGATCTTTTTCTCTGAAGATACTTGCACTAAAGTGCTGTAACTTTGGTATGTTGTAGCTGGAGCATTGGGCATTGCACTTGAATAATTCGAAGACTGTATCTTATATAGTTTTTTTTCTATAAACGTTCAAAGTTGGATGACTTAGTACAAGGTGTCATTTTCAAAGGGCGATTACTCAAAAAATTGGACTCAGAAATATGCACTTTTTACAGGAATGTAAGATAAATATATATACAATAGGAATCTGTCAAAACATTGATCGCAAACAGTCAATTTCGTTCAGAATTTATGAACAAAATCGATAGAAAAAAAGGTCGAAAAAAAAGAAAAATACTAAAAAGGCTCCTGAAGCTGAACGCATCAGCAGAACAGGACTGATCTATGCCATGAATAATGCATACTGCATTACTTGCCTCAAATACTCACAGCAGTCATTCACTGGCACTACAGACATGTACATGTAATATAGGTTTAATGTCTCCAATAGTGACAATGCAAGGTACATTTTATAACAGTTAGTCGCTGACAAAAATACAGTGAAATGCAGAGAAGCGTCGTAAAATCTCTTCTAAAGGCCCATTGAGTTAGAGAATTGCTTGATTGATAATTTTCTAAAAATGTTCTAGGAACTTTATGCATTAACAAAAAGTCATGAAACTTTCAGGAATGACGCCTGACATGTTTATAGTTAGACATTACCAAGGTCTTTAAGATACAAAATTAATTCGCTCGTGAACATTCATTTGTTGCCGTTGCGTTGTGTCAAATTACATAAGATAAGTAAAAAAACTCAAAATGCGTGTGTTAAATATCCACAACTACCTTACTGATTAAGCTATCTTACAATTTATTACACCTACACACGCGCTATTTCAAGTACAACATTTGCTATGCTACATTACATTATAAAAAGTCGATAGTTAAAGGCCTGAGAAGACTAATTTAGAGTAGAGTTCTAAAAATATTAACTTTTCACAGTTTTCAGCAAAGTTTAAAAAAAAAACGTTACTCCTTTACTATTAAAGTCATCTTAACATACTATACATCAATGGATGCGCTTGTTAAAGACACAAAAACTTTGTGTAGTACCTCATTATAAAAATATAAACACTAAACGAGTATTAAGCTAAATTATCTATTTCTTGAGATAAAGTTTGATATTTGCAACAGATGTCGCATCGCTCACCATTTCTTTACTTTTTCCTGCTCATGGTGAAAGAAATATGCCGATATCTTTATTGGTTCGGGATATATCAATGCTGAAAGACAAGTACCGTCAGTCATCTTGAGATAAAACTTGATATTTGAGACAGATGTCGCATCGTTTACCGTTTCTTTACTTTTTTGTTCAAATGTACAAATGACGCATTGGATTGAAGCTGGTTCTTTGCCCTTTGCATTGGTATAAATCATTTGAAATCAAGAGAAACGAGTGCGAAAGAAGGATGGGGGTTCACAACTTTGATAGTAAGAAATTTACATGGAGATCGGTTTTCACTACGCTATCGTAGTATCAACCCTTATAAGGTGTCTCCATATATGGCAGATTTTGTGTATCATTACGCGTCTCAAAGAGCACCCCTCCTATTTTTCAATAACTGTGCCTCCACGCCCTGTTATGTCCTGAGTGTGCCAGGAATCAAAATGTCAGTGTATTTTACATGCAAAGATGATGTTTGCAGCTTCTGAATCTCGCTTATAATCTTTGTTTACTTTTATAGTAAACCAAATTGAGAGGCTCAGTGCATCCCTTTTCTAATGTGCTTCAAACCAATAACCCAATGATTACATCTCACAAAGAATATTTCATTATTTTTCATGCACGTTTCTTCCAACATCTGAACCGCTCTTCAGCATGTCATGCTGAGATTCTGCTATTTGAAAATATAAGGATTATATCTGTGCACCTCTCCCTAAAGTAGTCGTCAATGAGTTCATTCATGGATTGGAGAGACCGTAGGGTTGTACATTGCAAAGCGAGATGCATGCAAAACACGGTCATTTACACGCTCCGACTCACAATGCTAGGCTTTGCTTTGGTTTTGAAATTTAAAACAAGTATAAGATTTAAATTGGTTTGCTTTGATAAATTTGGTTCTGAATTTTTCAACAATACAACGGAAAACAGGGTTCAAAACCAGGATGAGTCAAGAAACTTTTGCAGATTGTATTTGTTACATTTTACTTTAGGTTTTACATCTTTTGCTAACATGAAAATTTAATTGCATTAACTCATATTTTTGGCATTATGATTTTGGATTGGGATTTGAAATGTATTTTAAACAAAGCACATACACTAATTATTCAATATGACATTTACGTTTGCAATTGACAGAGTCTTTTTGGCCTTGGTAATACTGCCATCGTGACTTTTAAAATTCGTCTGAACGAACTATTGACTTCATACATACATGTATTGCATATATTTGTCATACATATCATCACCATACATTGCTGAATCCGTTTGTCGTCGCTTGCGACTATATTTATATTTGTCTTTTCATTATTAAACCAAATTTTATAAATGATAATTTCATTCACTTTGAATTTATCTTTCTAATTGGTCAATTAGCAAACATAAATGCGTTATCGTAGTAAATCACCAGATATTATTTCTGCCCTTTTAACGTGAACCTAAAAGTATTCAACATGTTTCACATATCATCGATATCATTTTGTTTATCATGTTTTGTACCGGTGAGGTGTTCAGATAAGCAAAGATTTGCTTGTTTACCGATCCGGATTCTTTAATGAATAAAAATATGTTTACACCATATCATCGATAAGAGTCTAGGCTATATATTACCGAATTCAGGTTTAGATTTCCTCAGGAAAACTAAAGATTATGATACCTTTTGAGCTCATTTGATGTGATAAGTATCGATATTATATTTTTTTTAATTATCTGCCATAGATATGCAGCCAATCATTCGAGAGTACAACTAAGGAAAATCAAAATTAAAAGTGCGCTTTGATCAAGCAAAGTTGTTGGCATATTGCTAAACGATCACGATGTTTGCCTGTGACTAGTCGATGTTTGCCTGTGACTAGTCGATGTTTGCCTGTGACTAGTCGATGTTTGCCTGTGACTAGTCGTGATATTTATTGTGAATAAAGCCAAGGGGTTGTAATGTCTGGGAGCACCCTTGTAAAGCTGTACTGCAAACAGTGGCCTCTCAGTCAACAGTCCAGGGGTGGGTGGGTGTACATTACAGGACTGTGATACTGCCAGTCAGTGCTTGGGAGAGGACGAGAGCGGGAGGAGTCATTAAACTTGAAGACAGGCTAGAAAGAATGGGGGGTAAGAGGAAAGAGGGGTGGGGGGAGAAACGTGAACACACAAAGGGAAATTGTGAAAGGAATAGTCTGTCATCCAGACCCTAAAACAAAAATATTTAATTGATGACTAACCAAGTCTAGAAATGTATAGCAAGTCTAGATTGCTCAGCACTAAAGTTAAGGCATCTTCTGGGCTCCATTTTGTTATAATGATTACATGATTACAATGATTTTGTTACATGATTTGTTTAAAAATATTGTCAATATTGAATAAATTACTTCTGAGACTAAATGTGAGTCTATGAAAGGAAAGCACGTGAGAGGAGAATGGAAGGGTTACTATCTAATTAAAACAATTGGCGGATGCAGAGGTGAGAGGATGCGGAGTGCGCAAAACGTCCCCGAAGTTAACGTATGAACATTGCAGGTAGTTTTAACTAGATTGAGAAGGGTAGGCGAAATAGGGAAAGGGTGAAATAGAGTAAGATGGACGGTGTTTTGTCGCGTCTTGGGCAATATTTCAGCCATTAGAAGTCAGTTTGGGCTTGAAGAAGAGGGACAGAGACGACTAGTACTGGAGTTGCTTCAGACAGGCGAGAAGGGAGAGGGAGAGGGAGGAAGAACACACATTAGGGAACTTGTGAAAGGGAAAGCCAGAAAATTGAAGAACGTAACCAACAGGGTTAGCGAGATAGGGAAATAGAGTATGACGGATATATATGAGTGAGCCGGAGTTTCACGCCATATTTCATCAATAAGCAGTCAAAATAGTAGATGGTAACCAACGTGGTGTGTAAAATAGGGGAAGGAAGAAAGGGAATGATAGGATAGAGAAGAGAAGGGAATGGTAGGAGAGAGAAGAGAAGGGAATGATAGAGAGAGAAGAGAAGGGAATGGTAGGAGAGAGAAGAGAAGGGAATGATAGAGAGAGAAGAGAAGGGAATGGTAGGAGAGAGAAGAGAAGGGAAAAGACAAACAAAAGAAGGATAAGGTGAGAGAAGAAAAGACAGAAGACCAATTAGAAAATGGCAGATGTCAGAGTGAGAAAGAAAAGAAACGAGTCAAGCATTATTGACTTTTCGGGCAAACAGAGTTTTCAATTTTCCACACCAAAAAGAAAATGTAAAGCCTGCGTCAGTGTACAAAATGTTTCCAAGTGTCATTTACGCAGCTTTAATTGTTTAGGACTGTTTTTGATTGCATATAAACATAATGACAGTACTAGTCAAAAATCATTTTTCAAGGACTATATGGAAGCCTAATGGGTTTCAAAAAGAAAGTAAATTTCGAATTAGAACACAATGGGGAGAAAGACAATGAACTTCTTGACAGGGAAATAAACTAGTAAAAACAAGATGGGCACACACTCAATGCATTGGCAATGATTAAGAAACGACCATCAACGTTGGACAAACCACCAAATATAAATTAACTTGATCGGATCAAGAAGTCCGTGGTTTGAATCTCGCCAGGGGCTCGGCAACTTTGTCTGCAGTAGTCGAGTAGTGAATCTCGCCAGGGGCTCGGCAACTTTGTCTGCAGTAGTCGAGTAGTGAATCTCGCCAGGGGCTCGGCAACTTTGTCTGCAGTAGTCGAGTAGTGAATCTCGCCAGGGGCTCGGCAACTTTGTCTGCAGTAGTCGAGTAGTAAATCTCGCCAGGGGCTCGGCAACTTTGTCTGCAGTAGTCGAGTAGTGAATCTCGCCAGGGGCTCGGCAACTTTGTCTGCAGTAGTCGAGTAGTGAATCTCGCCAGGGGCTCGGCAACTTTGTCTGCAGTAGTCGAGTAGTGAATCTCGCCAGGGGCTCGGTAACTTTGTCTGCAGTAGTCGAGTAGTGAATCTCGCCAGGGGCTCGGCAACTTTGTCTGCAGTAGTCGAGTAGTGAACTATTCAAAACGCAGTAAGGTTTTGGTGCAATGCTATACCGAATTTCAGTGCAATAACACCCATGGTTCGCTAGTTCCAGCCGACCCCGCAAGTTTCACCGCATATGCATAACTACAATAGTGTTGCGGGCTTTCTCTCTGCAGTAATACTAGCAAGTGATACAACTGAAATGCTCTTGAAAGCGGGGTATAGCCCGTGCTCATCTCACCTCAATCATGATAACATAATACGTACAAACCACAACACAAAGCAACGCAATACGTTTGAGAAGAAAACAAAAGAACAATGCATATATTTTTTAAGATTCTCTCTTTGAATTCAACATCACTTCAATCAATGTGCATTCACTTCTAGGTCAATGTAATATGAGACGTTCAGCTTGGCAGCTTGTGTGAGTAACTATACGATGCATATCGAGTGTTTGGTTAAAGTGAAATCTTTTGTTATGTATAGTAAGGAATGTTGAAGGCTTATCGGTCACATGGGACAACAACTTCTTACCATGACTTGTGCTTTGATATGTAATGGGAGAATGAACCAGCACAAAACAGCATTCTACTGAATCTATTCTGATTGGCTGATGTCATTCAGTTCATACGATATGACATGTTAGGCCGATTGTTAAAGGGATTGTCCCATTATGTAGCTGTTGGTTATCTGCAGATGAAACTTCAGAAGATTCACTATTCGTTAGGGTCCATCATTATACTTCAAATATATCGTACATGAATACTGTATTAACAGCGTATAACACGCGTGTTTAAAATATATTGTGAGAGCAAAACACGTGAAGAGTACCCACATATCCCGTCTCAACAAAAAGTACGCACTTTAATTAAATTGTTCACTGACACTAACCAATACAAAGTAGGTAATGCTTGTAATATCATATACCAAGAATAACAAACTGGATCCACAATATTATATTGGCATGCCTGCATGGCTGATTCGGAATTTATCATTTATCACAAACTAGTTTACAAACAATACAAATCATCACGTGTTTCACAGACAGACAGACAGACAGATTGTTTATTAGCGTCTCACCACATGTGCATGTCCACCCTTTGGCGTGGAGATTTTTATTTGTCTACGTTTACAAAATATAAATTATATATTCACATCGTTAAAACTATGATGATTCTGTTGGTAAATTAGCGCTTACAATGATAAGATTAAAACGGTACCATGCGTGATAATGTTTTCAAAACCTAATGATGAAAAAATCCAAATAGAAACAAGAAGAGTGTGTAGCGCATGCGCAGAAGCTTGTAGGTACATGTTATAGATAACCCACTCATAACTGTGTTTAACAATCGCAAGTTCAGACTTGGATATACTGATCAGGAAGTGAACTACCTACTGTATACATATATACCTATCTGTGACCTGGTTTACACACAGTCCCTTATCGCTTAAATTGGCACTTGACTGAAACCATAAATCACTACAGTAAAGGCGCCACGCTAAACAGTTCTCTTTCAAAGTCGGTTAATTCCAGGATACTTTTTGTGGTAAGGATTTTGTACAATTCAGACAAAACAGGTGTGTATTATATTTAAAGCTCCACGTGATCACCTGAAGACTAATGCAATTTCACCTGAGGAGGGTACATGCACCTGAGGGAATCCGGTTGGGGTCCCCATTGATTGGTTGATTGCAGGTGAATACCTGTGATACATTGAGTGTTGTCATCGTTTCGCTTGACAGCGTACCAACACATTCGTCAGCGCCTATTCCATAGAATTGACAATGTCACGTGGGTACAATTATCACGACCAGGATGGAGGATACCCCGACAGAAGGCAACATGGCCGCCAGGACTATTCAATGAGCAGACAACCGGTAAGGCAGACGACAATTTAGGACATTTTGTCATGTTTTTGGTATATTGTGACTGAATAATGTTTCTGTTTGTTTGTTTCTATTGATTTTGTTCTACATGTGGGTATATATGTTCTATCCATGCCTGTTTACGTTCATGATAATAGAATACATGTATTGTTTTGTACTCTTCTTTGTTGAGTGTCATCTGTCAAATATATCACAGACTCCTATTTTCAAATTCTTCAGTGCGAATCGTGGCTGTTTTTTCGTCAGTTCGTAGCAGCTGTGTCACTGATATGCTAGGTAAAATATACTGTATTGGCCATATCAGGCTATTTCCCTGGTACGATATGATTGTGACTGGTTGTACCTGACAGTGCACAATCGTTATGTACAGGTGTAACCTGCTGTACCTCTGCTGTGAAAGGTAACATGGTTGGTACTGTGTTATGACTGAAATATGGTGTGAAGCTTTGTTACTCTATGACCGTTTCTCGGATGTTCTTTGTTTTCAAAAACAAACAATGGAATTAAGTTAATAGGTGTATCTTCTCATTTCCCGGGCTTGTGTCAATTAAGAACACACATTTTAAGCTTCTGCTAGGATAATCACCCATATCATTCATATTACCTTAACTACTCTTCCGTCATAATTTCAAAATTGAATTCTATATAGTCAATTTGTCCATTATTTCTTCACACGTGAATGCAGAAACAGTCGTCACATGATAACGCAGCCAACCACTGGTCGACGTCAAGTGTTATATATTCTACAGTGACATTTTATGTTTGTCGTTTGTTAAATAATATCAACACATCTTGGAATAAACATCACAAAATCATATCGTCTACTTTGAATCTTCTCAAACTAGACCCAGCCCATAAATAATTCAAAGTTGAAAAGGTTACAAGTATCATGTTTTAATACGGAATTTGCCTTCAATTTTAACCAGTATTGATCTAGATAATAATAATAATATCGCCAGCATCCTTCCAACAATGTTAGGCCTGTGGTATGTCCTACCCTCTGATGAGCATCAATATGTAGGTCAAACAGTTGTGCGTTTATGACTTAATATCAATATTTTACTACCGGCTCAATAACAACCGACAGAGTGATATAATATTGATTTATTGGATCTACTATCATCATATTACTTCCCGCTGTTGGCGGTATAACATGCTGTACGCTTCCGTTCTCTGCTAGGACTACATAATAATACAAATTAGTGTTTTAACGGAAATTGCGTGGTTTACCTTTCATATCTAATACAGTGATAATAAACATTAACATAGGTTTGATGACTCGCGTGATTAATAAGTACTCGAATAACCTCACGAGCTCATGTTTACAATAACACTACGTTAAATTAATTTAATGTTATTTCACTTTCTACTCGAAACAAGCATTCAATATTCTGTAACGACAACATATTGAGAACACATGATATAACGCTATGTGGTTACACTGTGTTATTGGATGACTATGTATGTCAGATTTATCATTATTGTCAAAGAACATTGATAAGGTGTTCTACCAGTTACGGGTGTTCACTGTTGTATTCTCGAATATAGTCTACCTTTCTTGCGTTTAGCTATGTCTTTTAACATAACAGTAACGTCCATCAAAATTACTACTTTTCCAAACTTTGAGAAACTATTTTAGTTTGAAAATCTAGTTCCTCAAATTCCTATTTTGTACAAGGAAAATGTTTGAATATCCTATCAAATTTGTTCAGCAAATGACATGATATATAAGTACACAAAACATGAAATATAAACCTTACGTTGACAGTTATCGTATTACATCAATTTCTCAATATTGAGAGGAACCGATTTTCATTACATCGCAATTTAAAACAGTTCTTATTTCTGATGTCATATATATGTAGAGCATATCCTGTTATGAATCAGTAACGTTTATAGGACTTCTTTACAACACACCTTTTTTATGATGAACTCAGTGAGACGTATCAACTTCCTTGTCCTTTATCCGGGTAGTCGGACTGTATCACGCTTCACTGATCATGAGTTGGCCTTTTATTTATACTTAAATGTATATCAATGTGATCACGACTATAAATATCACACGCATTGGTCATTTGATTGGTTAACAATAACATCAATGTAAAGTTTTAAAACCTTAACCTTATTGTTGCATATTTCATATTAAGTCATAGATATTTTTATATTGAATCATTGGGTTAAGCTTTCATTTACTTTGCGAGTTTTAGATATGTAAGTGATATTATTAATCATTGCTTTACAATAACTTATGATAGTGAAACTTGGTATGCTTAGGCATATTGTTCCATATTTCATATCTAGTCCCAGATATTCTTGTTCTTTTTGTATAGGTGGTTCGAGGCGACCTGATCATGCCCCTTTGTAGTATTGTGCTTATTTGTTAAATGGATTAAAATACTTCATTCATATATTAAATATATCAACAGGCATGCCACTGTTGGAGATTTTCGTATGAATACACACGTACCAGGATTTCACGCAGTGGTTGTTTCCCTCTTGATAATGACTCAAAGTTGTTCATGGATTCTTTTGAACACAATACTGTAAAGGTGATATATACATATGTGTTTAGTGGTTCATATTGGTCGTCACGATTTGACCTTTGCTATTTACTCTTGAGCAATCATGACACTGAAGTCAGATGATATGAGTAATATAAGCAGCCCTCATTGTTAACACAAATAAACAAATTTAAAATTGCATATTTTAGATTCAAAGAAGTTGGTTGTTTTTATTGTAGTTATTTATTGGCGTGAAAGAAGTTTATACAGTTTTATTATTAGCCGCCTTGATATGAAGAATTTGCTCAGTACAAATTTCATTTCCGTTTGCAAATGTTTTAAATTTCATATGTTGACCAAACGGGTCATCGGGTCGAAGGAAGAATTATTTCAAGATATATTTTATTTACATGGCATTGACATTAACACCTGAGAGCTGATAAACACTTAACAAATTGTGTACTTTATGTGTACTTTATAGATTTATAAACATTTAACTTCTACAGGTATATCATGCAGGGGTCAATCAAATGTTTCATGAACGTAATGTTTAATATTGGCAAAATATTTGAATGAGTAAATTCTTAAAGTTTACATATCCTGCCTCAACAGAAAAACCCGTCATTAACAAAACAAACTTTGAAGTAATCGTCGGAGCAATTAAATATTTCTAAATTTAATTACGAAAACGAATTTCCATGTACAATATCTTATTATAGTGAAGGGATTCCACAATAGGATACAGAGGGTTTGCTTGATTGCGAACATGCATGACATATCCTTTTACAATGTCATATTAATGTCATATGTCAAACGTTAGGTCATATATATATGCATGGAAGTTTTAACATATGTTTTGACTAATTGTCATACTAGTTTTTATCTTCCTTTCAGAGAAACGACGGCCCGCGTGGTCATGACAACCGAGGATATTACCCTGACGACGACTACAGAGAGAGTCGCAGGAGTAACGGCAGAGTAGAGGAGTTTGATGGCATCGATGAAAGGAGCAATGGAAAGAAGGGGAAAAAGAAGGGTGAGGATACGTTGTACCCAGTCTGATTAAAATCGACCGTACTCCGAGGAACAAAATATAAAAAATATTGTCTCTATCGAGGCTCGAACCAGCCAGAACATCTTCTCCATCTCGTGAATGAGAGGAAAGCCGGGCTGGTTGAAGTTCAAACCCCACTAGAGACAATATGTTTACACTTTTTTCCTCGAATCACAGTCGATTTTAATCAGACTGCGTTGTACCCGACCATGTATTGGAACTTCTTGAAAGACATGTTAAAATGCATAATTTTATATCAATCAGAATGAACATGACATGAGTATAAAATGATACACAACACGGTGACGTTATTTCGAGGTTCTTGATTTCATGTAACTGCACCATTTGATACGATATCAAGCTGATATCCTAAACTGCCCGCACGATATCAGATATCACACCCGAGTAAAGAATCTGAAATATTGTTCGCATATATATTTTCTTTGGTGGGAATCGAACCACCGAACCTCGGATTCATAGCACAGCAGCTTTGTCAACTGCGCTATTGCGACAGTGACGTATGATAAAAACTTGTTAAGCGGGTATTCATTGAACTGTTTCCAGACGATAAATTGAAAAGGAATCTGTAAACATTGTTGTACACTTTTCATTTTGATCAGAATTTAACGTTGAAAATACATATAAACATTATCGTGGAAGAATACCGTGGGGTAATACTTTGAAGTTTCCTTTTGAATTTTGTCCAATCAGTTTGTAAATGCTTTCAAGTAACTAACGTGTCTTGAATCATCTAAAATACGAATTGCATCTGAGAAAGAAAAATAAACCTACGTTTGATTCTTTTTATACATTTGATGATGTTTACTGAACGATTATTAATAGTTAGTGAATTTCAAAGCCATGGCGTATTAACAATCTGTATATGTATATTCATTTACTGATGTTTCCTCGATCTATAATACTTTATTTGGATTGGTCAATTATATACCAACATCTTGCTACATGCTACAGACTTTAAAAAATAAAGCAACCGTTAGACTTTCATCGGTGACTCTAATGACACATGTATAGTATTGTATTAGCTGCTTGGTTGATACGTAGTGACCCCTATTTTTTATATGTTTAATTGGCATTCATTTCATAAAGTAAATATAATGTTGCAGCTGATGTTGGAATCGAACGTGTGAAATTTTTTTTAAAGATTTTGAAATTCAGTTGAACAGAGAATGCAAGTATGGTTTGTTCAAATGGTTCGAAACGCAACGATTATCTTGCAAGGAAACAAAGCAATGTCGTTCCTATCTAAATTATGTGCATGACAGTGTAAATAAGCGAAAAAAATAAAAACACTGCCACACACTGTGGTACTTTAGATACTTGTTAATACAACCATCACATTTATACACAGGCTCAATGAAAACCTTTGTAAAAAAGGTAAGATTGAAAGGATATTTTAAATTATGTATGGTTAAATAAAAGCAATGATATAGTTAACCCCAAAAATAGTTTAGAAATTACCTCTTCTCAAAAGACATATTGAAAAAAAATCATCCCATGTCATCAACGGTTTGAGTGAATGTTCAATGTTCAATAATTATGTGACAAAAATGTGTAAATATAAATTGGTTGAACAATCGGCCAAGCCTCGCATGTAGATCAATATCGCACCTCGGGAAGATTATTTCTCACACAGTAACACCTTACCTCTAAGTACGTGCGGTATATGATATATTGTGACTATGTGTTTGTACAAATGTTTTCCGAATCATACAATTCTGTGTATACGTTAATGTTTATCGTTTTCAAATGTTCAATATCAGACAAAGACAAATACATGCAATTAGCATTACGAAGTGTGATATCTGATAAAGACCTGCTGCTAAATGAATACACTTGGAATGTCGTCTGCCTCGGTCCGATACTGATAAACAAGCTCGGCAAAGCCTCGCTTGTTTATCAGTATCGCACCTCGTAAAGAACTTTCCCCTCTGTCAGCGGATACACAGTATCCATATCTAACCTCTATGAATTTTCCGTAAAATTATTTTGATTTGTCATTTTTTTCAGTGATCTGACTATATTGTGCTATCATGTGATAAACGATAGATTTAATCCCGTGATATCATGTATTCAGTCATAGTTATTGAAGATAGAGTAGGCCTTGTTGTGTATGGCAAATAGCGACCTCAGCACTCGGCGTTAGCTGTGATATCACCCTCTCGCTACCGCTCGCGGGTGATATCACAGCTAACGCCTCGTGCTGAGGTCGCTATTTCACCCTTACAAATCATTTATTTCTCTAATCAATAATGTGCTCAATTGATCATGTTCGACCCAACCGATAGCTCGCGTCTAGTCCAGTGTCTAGTCCAGTGTCTAGTCCAGCGTCTAGTCCAGTGTCAAGTCCGAGACGTAGTCGGATTTGAATATAAAACTTTTTGTGTCAAGTCTTTCAGAATAAAAAGTAAATATAACGAACAAATATTTAAAACTAATAAAAATTATATAAAAAAATACATCTGTATTTTTCAATTATTAACCCAATGATTAAGTTTGCTATTTATATATTAATTTTAAAGATCCACATTGAGTGTAACAAGCCATTCATATGGACACGTGACAATATCAGTAATTAGATACGAATACATAGCCTTGGAAATGGTCAAATATAGGCACCTGATTTGACGCAAAATGCTGTCACAGTGTATTTGTCACATTTTACTTTGACTATGAATAAAGTTACATTTTCAAAACAGGAATTATAACAATGACAGTTAATATTATCAGCAAATATATTTGATTTTTGATATTAGCCTACATGTGCATTTACATGTTAACGTGTGCGAATTTTAAATTAGCAATTAGTGGTTTTAATCTATTGGTTGTATAGAAAATTAATCAAATGACATACAATTCCTACTTATTTTAATAATGTAATTTGGGACTTATGCTATAAAATATATAATGATTATCATCATCAACAAAGAGGTGTCCCAATAATCACCATCATTATATTAATAAGTAAGTGTATAAGTATTATCATGACTGTAATTATGATATATTTTTATATTAAAGTAATAAATGAGCCACCCCGTGATTTCCATGACGTGTTGTTTGCAGTGGTACGGACGTAAATACCATTTGTGGTGATATGAATATCAATAAAGTAACTTGTTTTCAATGACAATCTAAACCCAGCCTTATCTAGGCATCCTACAATTTTCCTACTGTACCCATGTAGCTCACTAAATGCAGAGACACGAGCCTGACTAGTGTATTTATAAGATAAGATTTATCTCTTTACCTACATACCACTATCTATATATCTTAGTGTATAATCGTGCACTTGAAAGGCGTAGTCAGAACTGATAAACCACTGCCAATTCTCATGTACAGACATGCCTATGATATCAATGACATCGTTTACAAGGAAGTTGATAAGAAGTAGCATAAAGAAGTATTGGAGACGTATTGAACTTTGAACTGCAAATACTGTTATAGATTAGATCGTATATTCTTTTACTTTCATGAACACGCCTTTAAACATAAGTATACTTTATTAAGTATAGCCCAAAAGTACATTCTTCCCTTAAAGGGGCAGTAGCACGTTATTTGATAATTTTATTTTCTCGAATTTTCACTGATAATTGTAAGTTTATGCTAAATGTATTATTTTGACAGTGTCAGAAATATAATTACACAAGCCAATCATCCATAGTTGGAGGACAAAGTAAGAAGATTTACATAAAATCCATTGGCGGCCATTTTTGTGTGAACACCTTTAATTCATTTTGTGTGAGAAAAAGCAATCGCATTGCTAAACTTTACGTTATATACTTAAATTATAACTGCTCCATTTAGTTTAAATACATTGTCTTTCAATTGGAACCATTAATTTTCATTTTCCTGACATCACCTTATATTCCCCCTAAAAACGTGCTACTGTCCCTTTAAGAATGATTTGGTATGAACTTAACTGGTATGATATGAACTTAAATGGTATGATATGAACTTAACTGGTATGATATGAACTTAACTGGTATGATATGAACTTAACTGGTAATATGAACTTATACCAATGAACTTAACTGGTGTGATATGAACTTAACTGGTATAAACCAAACTTGAAATCATATTAGTCTGCCAATACTGTCGGGTAAAAACATTGCAAGCAGTTATATCTGATGAATATGTTTAGGTTATATACTCCTTTGAGGTTGATATGGGATATACAGCCCAAGGCGAAGCCGAGGGCTTTATATCCCATATCAACCGAAAAGGAGTATATAACCGTCTTACACAACATGAGACATCATTTTAGAACTGATTTTTAGATTTTGTTAAAAAAGATTTTGAAATAATTAGGAAAAAACAGTATTTTTCAGGCTGAAGTAATCCACATAACGCACCTAGGTCGTTATGTCAAATAGCAACCTGTAAAGACAAAGGAAATAATCTCCCGCGTTGTGTAAGGATATGTACTCATACTCGTGTGTCGTAACCCTTCAAAGTCTCTTGAAGTAAGAGGTGATTGTGGACAATAAATAATCACGTTCTCGTTCTTTGATACTGACTTGTGGGTACTTGAAATGAGTTTGTCACGATATTGCTTACCAGGTCAAGTTGACCCAGTGGTCATTTACATATATATATAGGTATTGTGTAAGAAATCGTGACTTACACGATCCTCATTACCTATATGACTTCGGGTGTTCAGGCAACCTCCGGGAGGAATTACGAAATATTGATTACAACTTAGCTGTGTTAGACGAACATGCCTTACGTGATGTGTAATAATTAATAAAACAGTAGTATGATTTAAGATAAATAAAATCATCTCACAAACAAATTAAAATGTTACCATTTGCATGACAATATATATAAGTAGAAGTATGCGGAATTAAAACAAACGTACCACGCCTACCTTAGCTCCACGGAACATTTTAAACCTGAAATTATTAAAAGGTGTTCACACAAAAAATGGCCGCCAGTGGATTTTGCTTGTTACTTGATAACGTGTTCCATTTTTACGCTAAGTAGTGAGACTTTTGACCATCTGTGTCATAGTCATAGTGTCGCTTTAACTGATATAAACTAAAACAAGACAAAACATACAAATATACGTAAGTTGGTGTGTAGTATGCTCGTACATGTAGACAACTGCCCAGTGAAGCACGGTAAAGACTGTTTAGACTTTAAAGGGACAGTAGCAGGTTTTTTGATAGTTTTATATTTAACAATTTTCACTGATAATTGTAAGTTAATGCTAAATGTATTATTTTGACAGTGTAAAAAATCTCATTACACACACAAATCATCCATAGTCAGAGGACAAAGTAGGATTATTCACATAAAATCCATTGGCGGCCATTTTGTGTGAACACCTTTAATTCATTTTGTGTAAGGAAAAGGAATCGCATGGCTAAACTTTACATAATTATTTGAATTATCAGTGCTCCAGTTAGTTTAAATACATTGTCTCTCAATTGGAACCATAAATTTTCATTTTCCTGACGTCACCTTATGTTCCCCCTAAAAACGTACTACTGCCCCTTCAAAACAGAAATACGTTTGCTTTTAAATCACATTGAAAGATAACGTTAATCGGGCTATAGTTTGCTGATCAATCTGTTTATTGTCTTTATTGAATTGTAGGATTTATTTGTTGTTATTATAATTAATATTCTTATATGTACATCGATCAATGAAAAACAGTATACTGATCTTGAAACAACCATAACCAACAAATAACAATACGATTACTGAAGTTCGTAAAACCAAATAACATTGTTCTAATTTGTTTCCAAATAAGTAAGTATTGAATTGATTGTTATCGCTTTCGAGAAATATTCATCGATAAGAAAGTGTGTTATGTATCGCCGAATATTGATTGTCTGTTTCGGAGTGTTTTCCTGAACAAAATTAATATTAAACCCATAACATTAGACATGAACATGACAAGAATCTAGAACAATAACCTCAAGTTTATAATTGCATTTTAGGAAAGCCGGAGTACGACCCGTCCAGGAAGGGACCAATCAAAAACAGGTACGTTTCTCTTCTTTAAACAAGGATTGGTCAGAAAAGCAGGAAATAATTTAAACAATGTACGACAAATAAATTCTCTGTAGAGGGATTTTTATATGTACTATTGCTAGTTTCCGTATAGACCTTCTTTACGGAATAAATATGTTTAAACCATATACGATAAATCAGTTAAATTTGTTAGATATCAATGGATTTATATCATGTATTATTTTGTATAGTAACAACGGTTGCATTGATGCAGAAAGCGTACATTGTATGTTGTTAATTTATTAGTTCTGCTTCATGGCTGGGTCTAGGTCTTCATTCTGCAAGTTTAGATTCATTAAATACACATTTGGAATGAAAAACCTAAAGACATAAATGATATAACGGTTCAGAGATTATTTTAGATATTTCAAAGACTAACTTTTATTCCAGTAACTTATGTAAAGGATGTTTCAATAAAAATGTATAATATTCGGTATTTATTTATATTTGGGATCATCAACTGATATTTTTCAAACAGATTGAAGAGATATTTTAAGAGATAGATAATATGTTTCAGATCCTGCACCGATATCATCTGCTGTATCTTGTTCTTGGTCTTCGTGGGGGGTCTCGCTGTTGTAGCGTATTTTGGTAAGTTATATGTACTGAGGGACAGAAGAAAGGTCACACCTCATTTGGTTTTAAAAGTTGTTCAAATATTTCAAGTTTTTGACGATGTACTCAAAGTACAGACGTTTAACAATCATTTAATTCATTCGAACTTCTGCAAATGTTATTGTAACCGTATCGCATTCAAATGCATCACACTCATCCTCAATGAAAGTGCACAATTGAATATTTATTTTTTCGCAAAAATCGAAAGTCAATATCAGACTCTTTTATTGATGTTGTTCGAACGTCTTGTAAACATAGAATATGATTATGAAGTTCATCAAATAATTCCAACCAGATTTATTGTTATCGCAGTCCAAACATACATGTAAATCTCAAGAATTTAACGTTGTAATGCTATTTGTAACGGACCCCGTTACCACATCAATCAACCTCCTACTAACAAACGGTTCGAATGTAATTAATTTCCATTAGACATAGACAAGTAACACTATAGCTATCCCCCCCCCCCCCCAGTTAACAAGTTAAATTTTAGTGTTAAAGCGATAATACATGTTGACAAAAATAAATTATAGATTATGTGAATATTTATCAATTTCCCGCCTTTTCTAATGAAAGAATCTGTGAAGAAGAAACAAAAACCTCGAAAATGTGTCAACAACAAGGTTTATTTAGTATGTTAAACAAATCGATTGTGTATTCCTGAAAACGACCAGAAAGTAACAATATGTATGTGTAATACTCAATTGTCATGAGCTAGAAAACATCTGACCATAACGTAACTTACATTACCAATACAAAGTCACTTACGATAAATTCATTTTCTATCTACACTTTAACAAGCTGAAGAGTTTATGACCCTTGCAAACAAATATAAATAACTTCTCTTGCAAGAACTAGACATTATTTTTCAGTAAAACTTATGATTCTACTGTTTTAACTTTTGATTAACAGTATTAATTATCTATAAACGAATATCATAAGTCTTTTTATCGGTATACTGAAGATAAAAACGGCGTAGTACACTTGTCTTTGACCCGCTATATAATATAAGCCCTGAAATAAGCCCTTTGGTACTTATTATTACGTGTAACAATACCATCTTTACACATATTAGTACAATAGATAAGAACTTTTTTGTATGACTTTGATGAACTGGTGTTTTTGATCGGCCCGTGATCGAAGAGGTTGACCATCGCGGTTTCATAACGTTTAATACAAGACCGTTTTGCATAATCAAATAGAGTGCGAGTTTGTGTTTGTCTGTTATCAAATTTGCAATCAAACTTGAGAAACAGACAGAACATTGAATATTATTCTATCTCGTGTAACTTCCAGTTTTCGGACATTTCAAGGCCTATTTTACATATTTAGAAAGCCTAAAGCGTAGATTAATACCTAAATCACACGTGAATTTCAAAAAACTGTTTTTAAGAAGAAAGTGGCTTTAACTTCAATTATAATGTACTTTCTTACATTTCTGGTCCAACAGACTTTTCAATCTCTGCAATACTCACCCGTATTTTGTAATTTGGTACAGATAACGTTTGCAAACATAACGTAAATTACAAAGCGGGTTTTATTCGAGTAAAAAAATATTATGGCTGCGTTGGAGCGATTTTGTTTACTTACAAGCAAACTTTAGAACATTTTACATCTTAAAAATATTTTTGAAGGACATAACTATTTTCAATATTTACATGAAACCCATAACGTAGATTACAGCCTTAACCATACGCCTACTCCTTAGCGGATATTAATGTCAGAAACACCAGCAACTATGTTAACAGTGACACTTGCTTGGATTTTCTTTTTAATCACTATACAACTCACTGGAAAATCATATTTACTCATTTTCACTGTGCATAACCTTGATTTCAAGTTAATAACGTAAATTACATAAAATCAGCGACATATAGTTAGCTATTCTTATATGATCACTTGAAAAATTAAAGAGAACAGGTTTTTCTATATCTTGAGCATTTTTTATAGATTCTAAGACTTATACCTGCATTTCAGCTCTTTTGTCAACGCAATATCTCTTGTGGGCGACATTACCAATTTGGCATGCTCAATCGCAATTAAGGCTTCTGTATGAATATGAGAAGCAGAATATATGTGTTTCTTGATTTTCTAGTGAAAAATTCAATTTCCGATGGTATTGATATAAAAGTACGATATAGTTAAATTGTATAAAATGTCATAAATACAACAAATCAAGACGACGTCGTTTTTTTAAAATTGTGCACTTTCATTGAGAATGAGTGATCAGATGTCTTTAACTATTGGAAAAATCGAAACTATCTGTTATGTGTGCTCAGGTTTGCAATTCAGTTTATATATAAAATATGCTTGTTACATAACACAATGTTTGTAAATGACAAAATAGATAAACTACAATGTAGGTATAGAACTTGGTCATCTGCTCAAGGTGGCGTTGGGCGTAAGGTAAATGACTTATTTGATGTATGTTAATGATTGTTTCTGTCCACCTCCCCAGCCTACATACTGGGAGACCCAGGAGCATTGATCTATCCACAGAACTCCGATGGGGAAACGTGCGGGTTTGGAAACCAGAGGTGGGTTTAGTACCACCTAGCATTATCTCTCATTTCAGGCATCTAATTAAGACAATAACAGCTATTTAGAGATAGGTCAACAGATCGGCTTTGATTTTTAATCAATCTAGACGTACACTAGATGAAAGATATATCATTAAAAAAAACATATGATATATTTATTTATGATATACATAAACATATTTCGAAATATGTGTTTGATGATGAAATTTAAGCTATTGCAATATTTTCTCATTTATTGTGAACGTAACATATCAATATATCTATCTATATATATATTGCTTTACATCCGTCCTGCCCATATGGTTAAACGGATCAGGATTTATACCGAAACGTCGCTACCCTGTGAATATAGAACTTTGCTGTCCATAAAATATTGTACCTCAATAACATGCAACTTTACTATTGCTACTCAAACAATTCAACTCAGATCCTTTTATTTATATCATTTAGACATAATGCACCCTGGTCGATGAAAATTGTCACAGTTTCACTAGATCCTGAGAGAGTTGATCCTGGGTTAATATAATTGCGTTCATATGATCTGACAGATCACTACAACTTAACAAACTCATGTCTGTCATGCTGTTGATTTCTTGTTTATTTTTTACTCACCTTTCTCTTAACAGAGGTAAAAACTACCTGTTCTTCTTTGATCTCTTCCAATGCGCTAAGGTGGGACCAGGTGTTGTCGTCAATGGCTGCCCAACCCCTCAGGTAAGTTCTTTACGTCATCTTCATTCTGTTTCATATAACATTTCACTGTCAATTTGTTTCGATAATTTTTTTGTTAAGCCAAATAGTTGTAGGTTGTTTACGTGGTCTTCATTGATATGCCATTTCACTGTAAAGTTTGTTCGATAATTTTTTTTCAAATTATGTGTTAAGTTTTATTGGTCTCATGAACTCACATTGGATCTGTTGGTTATATTTTCATCTAGGAAACTAGGTCAACGTCTTCAACATCCAATCATACAAAGGCCTGCGATGAGCTGTAGTGCCTATTGCTTTAGTTGTTTTCGTCATTTTGATAATTATAAAACAGACAAGGCTAAGGTTGATAATTTTCTAAATCATTATTTTCAATCTTGACGTTGATCTTATAAAAAAACTGTTTCAAAAGAAAATATATAGATAAGAATTTATTTCGCAGGTATGTGTGTCAAAATGTCCCAGCGAGAATTACGTGTTCTTGACGTCCCTTGCCGGTGGGGACAAAAACAAAATGATCTGCAAAGACGGTGTGGACAAATCAGCGGTAACTATCTTATATATGAAAGCTCTCCTCCTTTTAATTTACACAACTATGCCTCTGAAGAATAGTTGTCATAGGGATTTATGACTTCCTCATTATATAGAGATGCGGCGTTCCGGTGTATAAACTTACACCGTTATCAAGCACTTTCATCTAATTGTGTAAAATTGTAAATCCTATCAGTTGCATTTCTTCACCATACCAACCACGATCAGAAATAATTGGAGAGAAGAAACGCACGGCTTTCTCTTTCAAGCAATGTCATTATCATTTCATACTCTTTAAGTACACGCCTATTTAATATTGTCAATACAAGGGGAACAAAGGGTTGCAACTGAGGGGATTCGTTGTAAATCTTGGTCAGGGGGTTTAATTAAGTTAGGATGCTGATCATGAGTCAAGATTTTCAAAGCTTTCTTAACTGTAAGATAGGTGTAAGTACCATTGGTTAATTGGTTTACGACTATCTTAACGCTAAGAGACCTTTGAAAAATTAGGCCCAGATGTTTAAAAAAGTTGATATTAGACTGGGGAAAACTGCTATCATCAACATGGAGCAACAAGAATGCGGCAAACAACTGACATATACTTGTTCATATTTTCCGTTTTCAAACTTTATTTGTAACGTGTTTTTTAAACATCTTGTTCAATATGATAACAAATTCTTTTCTTGTGACCTGTCAAATAATTTGAATATACTGTTTTATATATCAATTAATTTTTAAGATATTCTTTACATTTGAATTGTTCTTTTTTCTTGAAGAAACCGGTCCACGAGCTCATTATTGACAACGATTGCGCTCCGTATTATCTTGCCAGCGAAGCCGGTAATTAACAATTCTCCTTTTCCAATCTTGACTAATTTCTTTCACTGACGACGTTCTTACCACTCTTGTGTGATCAATTTGTAATATGTATAGTTCAGTATGATTTAGTTTTCAAATAACTCCGACCCCTATGCCTGATTTACATATGTTTCTTATCCAAATAATGTCTCATCCAAATATTTCTATTTAGTTATTCTAGGCTATATGACCATCTTCTTCCATTTTCACTGAACATCTTTATATAAACTAGTGTCCAAAAGGAACGCTACCATACAAATGGCAAGATAACTCAATCCACTGCAGATTAAAACGACTAAAACAAAGCCTTATCATTTCTTCTGTAGTCAACTCATTTCTATGCAAAATTTGGAAACAGTAACTTATTATGTTTGCGAGAAACCGGCACTTACAAAAATCATCAATCTGGAATCTCCTTAACTAGGCGAGATAGCAGAGAGAAATTGGACACTATTGATTGTTTTAAAAGGTTTAAGAGCAATGACACGTCAACGAAATTATGTCAAATAATGTGTATTATATTGCCAACATTGTTCTCTTACCTAAATTCCATACTTTATAAATTTTAACTTGAAATGACAAAAAATCTGTGCACAAAACAATTTGAAATTTCGATTTATGCATCCCATGTGCGTTTGAAGAGACACAAAATCAGAAGTATATTTTCCTGAAGAATGAAAATGTGCATACTAGACATATGCCTGTAAGAAATACGTAAATTCGACTTTGTAAGGTTAAGGAATTTTGTTTTGGACGACGTTGAAGCGTACACTAGTTTAATATAGTAGCTTAAACAAATGATAATGTTTAATTTCAGTTGTGGGGCGTTGCTTGCCGCTAAAGAACCTGATTAATATTACCAAGAGCGTGCTGGAAGTAAAGGACGGAGATGGGAACTGGCAGAATGTCTCCAGCGGCACCGCGGGTTCATTTATCAACGCTACAGAGTTCCTGAAGGCCAGAGAGTGAGTGACCGGTGGTCTGCGGATATACAGCTCAAATTGTCTCCCTTTACCAGTCCAAATACATCTAGCTCACAGTTTAATATTACGTCCTACAGTAGATCGTAAACTTTGAGGTTAATTTAGATACTAAATGTAACACTGTTGAGCTAAATGTAGATACGCCCTACAGTGGGACGATGTATAAACTGTTGAGCTTTATTTATCTAGATTCACCTTTAAAGGAAAATCTTATCTGAATATTTCTGTGGAAAGAAAATTCAAAGGGATATTTAAGTTGAGGAAATGTGTTTTAAGAACATGTTGATTAAGACGCAATCAAGTTTAAACGTGTAACTAAGGGTAAAATAGTGTTCTATTTGGATTCAACATCTTGATGATACAACTTAAACCTTTCATAAGCAATGCGAGTGATTTCCTTGCTGTGGAAATTTCGAATTACATGGCAATCTTGATTAGTTTATCATTAACCACGTGTACATGTGTAGATATTCAATAAAGAAATTGTACGCATGTCTTGACTATATTGTAAAATTTGTAATATATGGTGGAGTATGTATTATTATGAAAGCATCCTGTCTCAGGGTACGAACATTACGCTAACTCTATTAATCTGTACTTTTATCGTTGAAATTTTATCGAGAAGGTGGCGAGAAAATGATTTGATTGGCTATTTCTCAAGTCAGGCCGCGCGAGCGAATCTAGCTTCTGAGCCCAGGGTACAATTAGTGGAGTTAGCGTAATGTTGGTACCCTGAGACAGGATGTTATAAACTGTGACCTGTTGCAGAGTGTTCGAGCTGTTCGTGGAAGCCAAGGAACTGGGTGAGAAGGTTATAGCTGACGTGCAGACATCATGGTGGATGATTCTCGTGTGAGTTGTTTCTTTTACTTTCTATGGTGAGATGACACATTTATCGGTTAAAATAACATTCGTGAGTAAAATAGCATGCGATTCTACTCAGTGTCATAAGAATTAACACTTGACGTCACGGATGAATTGAATGACGGTGAAATGCTGGACACTTAAACATATCAGTTTTAGAAGTTTTAAAATTCATCAAATACCCTTTACTATTTTTTACGACGTAGAGATTTTTTCATTATTATCTTTGTGTTTTCATTTCTTTATAATAAATTCATGAGCACTCATGAGCTTTGGCGTGTCTTAAATATATATTTTTTTGTGAATTTGTGAACTGTGACATTTATCAGTTATCATATAATTCGTGAGTGAAATAACACCATGATGCGATTCTACTCACTGTCAAACACAGTCATGGATGAATTAATAAGCAAAGCTGCTCACCGAAGAAACATATCAGTTATTTTCAAATTTTATCAAATACACTTAATAATTCATTTAAAACGTAGAGATTTTATCAATATTATGTTTGTGTTTATGATAACTTGCAGTGCACTGGGTCTGGCGTGTATTATATCCCTGATATGGATCGTACTCATGCGGTGGATCGCCGGGGTGATGGTCTGGGTCTCCGTGGTCGCCTTTGTACTGCTCTTTGCTGGGGGTAACTATCAACATCAACCCATTCGAAATAATTTTCACATTTTGAAAATTTCTGACAGTGTATATTTAAAGAAATGGTAGAGAAAACTAAACTTAATAATTAATATAAAACCGACGTCGAAATTCACAACGTCGAAGCAACGTCGTCTTTATCGACGTCGAAATTACTGACGCTGAAACAACGTCATTTGAAAGCTGAAGACATCGCGACCACATTTTAACTATAATCGACGTTGTGTGTATGCTGAGATGGTTATTGTAAATTGAAATACAACCTTACCCATGTTACCAGATGAAATAAATCTGATATTTATCATTCTCCATCAAAAATGATAATATGTATATGTAATCATGTATACTAAATTATATTTCAAATTAGCAAATTAACCCGCAATGCTTTTATTGGTAAAGGTATTTGGTTACACTGTGGCCCCTATTAATGGTTACGACATTGAAAACTGTTTAGCCTCTTTCTTTAGAATTAAAAGCCAACAAAGATAAACATCTTATGTTCCAGTTTCGGTTATTAAACTTTAATCTCGGGATGGGGTAAACCTCAAAAACATTTTGAAAATATGTGCGTTATGTCAATATCATGTATTAAATACCGATTTATTTAATATCGATGTTTCTGTTTTTTGACAACATTGAAATGAAAGTTTCTAAAATATTCACGTAGGCTTGGTTCAATTTAATTTGCTAAAATAACTAAATATATTATTAAATAAACGAGAATAATCAATCTCTAATGATAATTTTATTATCTCAGGTTCTGCGTTCAGTTTCCGCATGTACTAAAATGGAAATTTCAAAAATTATTCATCACTTAAGTTTGTCCAAAAAAAACCACTAAATATATGCTTAATATATAAACGAGAATAATCAATCTCTAATGATAATTTTATTATCTCAGGTTCAGCGTTCAGTTTCTACATGTACTACATCACGAAGGAGGAGGAGCCTGGAGCGGAGTACACATTCCATATCATCGTTATGCAGTTGAGCTTCCAGAAGGAGAAGTTCTTTCTGGGAATAGGTCAGTATCAGTGGTAATAGATTTATGTATAATCATGATTCCCAGGAAAATCAATTCGAGAATATGGATATTTCCGTGTAAATTAAAGAGTGTAGAATTAAATCTTGATATATAAATCGTCTTTTTTATAATTATTATGATGGATTAGCTATCACATCATCATCATATTTAATACTCATTAATACTCTTTGAGCTTTTAAAGTATTACTCGCAAGATTTGTTTAGATACAAACTAACCGAACTGACCAACCAACGTTATTCTTTGTGTAAGAAGAGACGAGCATGACACCTGTAATCATATCGGACACACGTGAAGTTATAGACGCTAGGTTTTCATTTTAGTCTTGGTTATTTCTCAAGCAACTGTTATCATTTTCTTCTGTTTCCAGGTATCGTTGCCGGAATAATCTTCCTCATTGTCTTCCTCATCTTCCTCTTCCTCATCCAGAGAATCAGGATAGCCATCGCCCTTATCGAGGAGGGGAGCAGGTACCCGTTTTAATCTAAGAACAAAGGAGTCAATTGTTTTTACCGCAAGGCAGTTTTCACTGCAAAGCATATATCATAAGGCATACATCGCATCAGTTTTCAACGATAAAACGCATCAGTTTTCAATTAAATTTCTCAATTAAAGTGAACATTACCTTTCGAAAAGTTTATAGACCTCATCTTTCAAAAAAATGAGTTTGTCAAATATAATTTCAACATATTTCTTTCATTCATCACTTTAGTACATTATAAGTTATGTTTGTATTATCTGTGGCATTTATATTTTCCGAAGTTCACAGATTCAATGTTATATTCCAGAGCTGTGGGGAACATGCTCTTCACGTTGATGTGGCCAATCTTTCCCTTCGTCTTCCAAGTGGTCATAGTGGCTCTCTGGGGGACCATCGCAGTGTATCCTTCACATGGTGGTTAAACAATCTCTTAGTTATCTCAGACAGAAACTTCATGTGTTAATCAAGTAACCTTTTTATAAATCTATTTGCCGGGGAATGTTTGAAAAAAGCAAAATACTGTCTTTCGTGAATGAGTGAAGAAAATATGATATACGTATTTGTGGTGTTCCTTTTCTTATTGTTTGAATGCCATATGAATGCCACGGAACCTTTACAATCGTACCTTAAACAGATAGTCTCAATATCATTCCATTTTGAAAATAGATTTTATGGTTGTCCAAATATCGAGGATGCTAAGTTTTCATGGACATCACTTAGCAATTGGCTGGTCTGGCATTCTCGAATTTATGATTTGTGACATTCCTCTGCAAGCGTTTGAATCTATTTCAAGACATTTACCCAAATTTCAAGTTAGAGGCATTACTCTTCAAAAAGCTTGTTTTTGCATATAATCAACGTATGTCTTTTAATTTATCCTTAACCTTAACCCTGATACATATTTTAGATTTTCATTGCTAATAGGCAACCTATTTCAAAACATTCTACCAAATACCATGCCAGAGGCCTGGCTAAAAATAGCTTTGCTTTTTTGGCATAATATCAACATATGTCTTTAAGCATTTGCCTCCATACAAATAATACAATTATAAGCCTTAACTCTCCGCCAGTTATCTAGCCAGCGTGGGACGAGCACAGAATACTCCACACAATGTCACATTTGCAAATGGAACCGTGGACCAATCAGTTGTCTCATCGATTGCTGGACAATTCTGTGACTTTGCTGTGAGTGATATTATGATATCATTATATTCTTTGCTCGGGGTCTAATCACAATATGGGATGTAGCACGTGATACCTTCATCCGCATGCTGTACAAACGCAAGCCCCAATGATCTTCAACCAACACTGTAAAATCATCATAGATATGGGCACACGTTTAACAAATCGGGGTATCACGAAAAGAGAGTCCATAAATTTCACAATCTTCTTTTTCTTTTCCAACACGTGTTAAACTGAATAATCAAGATGAAACGGTGGTTATCATTGTCAATAAACGCTTTTCTAATGGTTTGTTAAGTGTTATGAAGAATCCATCTCTTAAGAATCCACGTGTTACTGAATGCGAACATTGCCATCTTTTATCTCTTTGTCCTTAAGGAAATGTCCAATCCTGCGACTTTCGTGCTTTAAACGTTTCAAATATATCACTTGTTGTTTCTTGCAGGATTATGTGCAGGCTAACTCGTCCCTAGGAAGCTTCTGTACTGATGCGCGGTACAGCGGAGACAAGTAAGTTAACTACACGTAATGAAAGTAACTACATCATTGATTCATACCCATCTAGTTCAATAGATCTGTTCCGATGACCAAGTTCGTGTGTGTGTAAGAGGAATCTGTGTAAAACAACTGGATTCAGATAACTGCTAATTTGGAAATCTGAAAAGGAAAGAAAATATCCTCAAGTCACATGGATGCATCTTTCAAAATCATATCTTAATCAAGCATACTCTATGTCCATACAAGATGGATGACACATGATGCTATGATTTGTTTTGCTATAGCTGTTCTTTATATATATATATATATTGATGGAACATGTGAGCATACCATCACAGCGAGTAAAAAGAGATTGTCCTGTTACAGGAGATTAAAAATGAACTCATTTCAAATGAAAACTTCGATATAACATCCAGATTCTTAATTGTTATTATTTCCTGTTTCAGCTATTCCATCTATCTACAGATCTACAATGTTTATGTTCTTGTTTCAGCTATTCCATCTACCTGCAGATCTACAATGTCTTTATGTTCTTGTTTCAGCTACACACTCTATCTCCAGATCTACAATGTTCATGTTCTTGTTTCAGCTATTCCATCTATCTACAGATCTACAATGTCTTCATGTTCTTGTTTCAGCTATTCTATCTACCTACAGATCTACAATGTCTTCATGTTCTTCTGGCTGATGAACTTCGTTATCGCTCTGGGTCAGATGACTCTCGCTGGAGCCTTCGCATCCTACTACTGGGCCTTTAATAAGAAGAAAGATATCCCCACATTCCCCCTTCTGTTTTCATTCGGGAGGTGTATCAGGTTTGTAATTGCTTCATATTTATCTTACGGTATCAAGAAACCAGGTAACAAACCGTCTGTCCCAATAAAACCCCTCGTCACCCGCTCCTTTGCATCCTTAAATAAATTTTAGGTTCGTAATGTTGTAATATTTGACTAGGAGAAGATAATCAACCGTCTCGCTGTATTGGATTCCTAATACTTGCCGAAAGTACCCACCTGAATTCCTTCAGGTCACTGGTATGAAAAGAATCTTTTTTCTTCCATTTTAAAGTGAACAGTTTCGTTCCGGCCTTATAAGAAATCTAAAGGAGATGATATAACCTCTGGCATTCTGTCTGCCTCCTAAAATTAAGTCAATCGAAAGCTTTGGAGTCTGTATTATTAAAAGTAAAAGTCAATTTCAGAAACAAAATAGAAATAACCTTACTCCCACTCTTTTATTCCGTCTCAGCACCACAGACGATGTACGTTTAGAGGCTTAAGAAGTCCAAATCTGTTAGTCACTAACTTACTTAGCGCTCTTTGTATAACTGGAACTTGTGATTTTAGATATAAAGTAGGTTTAACCACTATTTGTTGAGGTGCAATCTTGAATTCAACTGTTATAGTTAGATGAACACATGATCTCGCAGGATACCTTATTTCTTTTATAGCATGTCGATTTATTCTCCTTTAGTTCCAAAAAACGTAGGTTTAGTGAATCAAAAATACACCCCTTCTTCTCTGCTTCAAAAACAGAAACTATTAAAATAACTTAGTTGACATGTTTTTCAATAAATCAGATAGTGTTAATTTCACTATAAGTATTTCAGGATTTATTATCTCTAATTTCCAGATACCATCTTGGGACTCTAGCTTTTGGATCTCTCATCATTGCCATTGTGCAGCTGATCAGACTCTTCCTGGAGTACATCGATGCCAAGCTGAAGGGAACGGAGAACCCAGTGGCCAAATTCTTCATTAAGTAAGAATAAATCTTGAACATAGTTTACTAAAATGAGGTGTCAAATAGATAATAAATCGGACGTTATTTGTTCTATGGTAGCGTTGATCACGAATACTTGCTAGGTCTTGGCATGTAGTACTTGTTCTCTCTTAAAATTGTTTAAATGCTCCTAGAGTATATTGATCTTCAACAATTGATATCTCCTTTGGGACAAAGTTTAAGATGTTGAACTATACGAATTATATACAATGATGTATATGTGTTCCTGCTCACACTAGTCGAATGGAAACTGCGAGGTTTTTTTTTCCGAGATCCAAAAATTGATATTTTTGTTTAAACAACTGTTGCCACGTTAATTGATTGTCTTTTAATTGAGACACATAAGTCATATTTGTCTCATGGCAATATATATATAACCATCTTGACTCTATCATGTTAACGATTTGTGTTTATTTTAGGTGCCTCAAATGCTGTTTCTGGTGTCTGGAAAAGTTCTTACGATTCCTGAATAAAAATGCGTATATAATGGTAAGCAGGATGGGTCATTTTTACCTATATTTTTAGATGATATGATTAATTATGTTGGAAGACATTTTTTGATGAATTGAAGTGGAAATTTTGTTATTTATTTATGACATATGTTGTTTCAGGGTTTCAACTGTCATAAGATCATTGCATTAGTAAATTAATATTCCGTTTGATTTAATGATAAGGTATAATTTATTAAGGCCAATAATTCTTTGCCACCCAAAATGGTAATGACAAACAACGTACCTGGCGGACTAAATACGATATACATGTGTATGACTATTATTTCAGACTGCTGTGTATGGTAAAAACTTCTGTTCAGCAGCCAGGAAAGCTTTCATGTTGATTCTTGAGAATTGCGTGAGGTGAGAGAAACAGTTAGATCTAGTTGAATTCCTCATTTTCATTTCCTTTTTAGAAACGGAAATATTGTTCACGCTGAATAGCACTTTTTTCATTTCTTTAATTATTCCAAGTCAGAACATGTAATCGTTTAACGAAATATGATTTTAATAATGTTTCTTGTTTTACAAGTTTTAATCTTTATTTCAAAAGGAAAATAATAGAAAATATTGTTAACTCTAAATAAAATTTGCTATGCATTTGAATTACCATTCCATGTCATAACATGTAATCGTTTATCTAAATATGTTTAAAGTTTACGTTTTACCCAAAGCAGAAAAGCTGAAATTTTGCCATTCTACTAATTTAAACAACTTGAACTTGAAGTATTTTACGGGTGTTTTAACAGAGTAGTGGTGGTCGACAAGGTGACGGACTTCATCCTTCTTATTGCCAAGTTGGTCGTAGTTGGAGCCACTGGTAAGTGTTGTGAAGGTTTCAATGGGGAGTAAGTCATATAAAGTGAACGAAATTAGATAGGATGTTGGAATATAATAACAAATACTGTATCAGGCGGTCAATGAATATCTGAATATTCAGGACTAAGATTTTCATACTTCTGTAATTATATATGTCAATAAGTTGTCTTTCATATAACAACTAGCCGTCACAATTTATGATTGATAGCCTTTTTTCAACATTGTTTTACTTCTTTCAACAAAAACGTTGGACAATTGCATTCATATTTTTTATTATAAGTTTTAAATTAGAGTTTAATTGGTTCATCATTATTTATTCAAGTCGACCCTAATGTCATTTTATGATCAAAAAATATAATTGTCATAAAATGGACAGACGGATTGTATTACAGTGTACAGCCTTAGACCAAAACACAGAAAGGGCAAAAAGAAGCCATTTTATTTGATCAGCGATGAAATACTGGGTTTTATCAGTGAAATAAACTGTCTATCAGGCAACAGTGACGATAAGTTATATTTTCACTGTGACCAGTGACGATATATTATATCGTCACTGGTAAGGTGCCGGAACTACTTTCAGCCATGTGAACAAAAGAGGGTAACTTTCCAGTTTAAAGTCATTTTAATTACATATTTCATTAAACTTATCATAAAATAAATAGAATACTTAATGCAGTTTTTCAAATACCAGGTTTATTTCATCTGGTGAAATATCAACTTTACCCATGGCACTCGATGAAATAAACCTGGTGTTTGGAAAACAACATTAATCATCCTCTATAATTTCATGTGAAATAGTCATGGTAAGACTGTGTTTTATCACTACTTATCAAAGTCTCAACTGTCTCAAAGTCTAAATTGTCTCAACTGTCTCAATTGCAGGTTTTGTGTCCTACTTCTTCTTTGATGGAAGAATCCAGTTTCTCTCGGACTACACTCCCAAGTTAAACTTCTACCTTGTACCCATCATCGTAAGTTCCTTTACACTGCCAAGTTAAACTTCTACCTTGTACCCATCATCGTAAGTTCCTTTACGCTCCAAAGTTGAACTTCTACCTTGTACCAATCATCGTAAGTTCCTTTACACTCCAAAGTTAAACTTCTATCTTGTACCAATCATCGTAAGTTCCTTTACACTCCAAAGTTAAACTTCTATCCTGTACCAATCATCGTAAGTTCCTTTACACTCCAAAGTTAAACTTCTATCTTGTACCAATCATCGTAAGTTCCTTTACACTCCAAAGTTAAACTTCTATCTTGTACCAATCATCGTAAGTTCCTTTACACTCCCAAGTTAAACTCCTATCCTGTACCAATCATCGTAAGTTCCTTTACACTCCCAAGTTAAACTTCTATCTTGTACCAATCATCGTAAGTTCCTTTACACTCCCAAGTTAAACTCCTATCCTGTACCAATCATCGTAAGTTCCTTTACACTCCCAAGTTAAACTTCTATCCTGTACCAATCATCGTAAGTTCCTTTACACTCCAAAGTTGAACTTCTATCCTGTACCAATCATCGTAAGTTCCTTTACACTCCCAAGTTAAACTTCTATCTTGTACCAATCATCTTCATTTCATACCTCACTGATATGACACGCGGTTACAATGAGGATGGATATTTGTGATTTTTGACAGTTCTTGTGAATTTTGTCAAATAGTCTTTGCATTTTCTTAGAGCATGATATGATGATATGATTTTTATTTTGACATTTTGATACGAACAAGAGAGATTATCAACAACTAAAATCCGTATCACATTGTCTTAAACCGATATTGTTGGTTCAAAATTATGAACCACAGATACTATTTGTGACACGATTTACGTAATTTGAATATATAAAACATAAAACAATTAATTCTTAAACTAAAGTTGTATCTTATTCTTCTTTGCAGATCATCATCATTGTAACATACGTCATAGCTAATGCCTTCTTCAGTGTTTATGATATGGCTGTGGATACTCTTTTCATCTGCTTCCGTAAGTATCAAGTTTTCTTAATTTCTATGATTAAGTTGTCTTTAACGAAAAAGATTTCAAAAGTTGGATCATTGAGTACTCATTGAAGACAAACTGAACTATATTTCTTGTAAAAGCGCCTTTAACTTTTGTTTCCCCAAACGTTGATGACAATTTATCACCCATCCCTTTATTGATGAATAAAAAATAACTCGTCAAAATTGATGGAACTATTGTTCAACAGGGAAGTTAGATTAGTAAAGGAAGGTTCTCACATGACACCATCTCATTTTACAGTTCATAATGAGTGATGTTACCAATGTGTCATTTGACATTATTTTGTAATTTACGTCCAAATAATGATAAAAGTATTTGCATTTAAATACTTTATCAGGATTAATTGATTTCGCTTGTTATATACTAAACCACTCACTCGTTTCATAAAAATGGTGTCAAACGGGAACAGTTTAGTATTCTCTATATCTGATTTTTCACTTTAACCTAAATAGAAGGAAGAATAATATAGATTAGTATCATGGAGGTCAAAGACAAAGTTAATGATAATCATTGAAACTAGTATACATGCAATTATTTTTTAATAATTATTTAATAATCATCTGTTCTTCAAAACCCTTTTCATGTAATAAGATATACCATATGTATTCAGTAATGGACTTGGACAAGAACGACGGTTCAGAAGAAAAGCCTTACTTCATGTCCAAGAACCTGAAGAAGATCCTCGGGAAGAAGAACAAGGCGCCTAAAGAGGAAGAAGAACCCACTCAGAGGGGGAAGAAATCGAGAAAATAATTACAATCTGACCGAGATCTGGGCAATGATCTGAAGATGAAGGCATCGACCGTGCTCCAAGGAATAAAATTGCAAATAATTGTCTCTTTCAAAGTCCGGCCTGAATGCCCCCATCTTTTTCTCTGAAGTTTCAAACGTTAGGTCATCTAGCTTATCGCCAGGACTCCAACACTTGTAAGATTTTTGTATCAGCTAGGGGCAGGTAACTCTTGTGTACCATTCGTTAAACATGATCGCCCTTAAACACGATGATGTGATCGGATTCACTCCGATTGCAAATGACTGGGTTTTGTCTGCACTAACGTATTAAGAGCCACTTACGAGGAGATTAATTTTGTTGGACCCAGACCTTGCTGGGGAAGCTCTCTAATAGAACATGTTCCATTCCCTGGATCGTCAATATTTTGAAATTTCATTCTACAGAACACGGTTGATTTTGGCAATACCGTGGTAAAGATATGTAATATGGGATTTATTGGCAGAGATCTGGTGAATTAAGTACAAGCTTATCACAACAATCCGAGTAGATAATGGGAGGTATTGGCTCAGTGCTGGCCCTTTAAAGTGTATTAAAGACAATCCACGTGCATTGTTGATGGCATGCAATAAATTGATAATGTATACTGGCTTAAACGGGTTCCTGATATGAGTTTAAGTCCACTTAAGCAATACAGAGGATATAAATGAGCATCCTAACATATCAATTGATACTATCCGTTTACAAATGAACAAAGGGTGAAATTTATCTTTCATTCATGAGTCGACTGCTTTATGTTTACATTCAGTGACATTAATCAAGTGAAATTCTAACACTGTCCCGTCAAAACTGTGTTTGATGTTGCCCATGTTATCTTGTTGTATCTGCTTTAGGAGAGTAAGAATAATTAATCAAATCCATGTGTGATGACTAACAATGTGATGATGAAACCTTTAAGTGTGTTATTTTTGTTTCTTTGTATTCCTTTCCTGAGATTGCAGAGCAATCATAAAATATAGGTTTCATATTGAACATTGTTAATTCACAAAATTCCCTAGTGAAAATAAGAGTGTAGCCATATGTATACATCTTGTTTACTCAAGTGAATTAAAACTTTAAAAATTAATTTTTATTCCACATTTCCATGAAAAGAAAATTTTTTAATTTTGACATTGTGATGATTTTATGATCTTTTACACCAAGTTCAATGTGTCATATAGTTTTATGTATGTTATTAGTTCTTCTGCAACAAACAACTTAAGCTATGCTATCACACAATGTAAACGTGCCTTAAGATTCAAAATTTGAGAGTGATAATAGGCTTTTAACAATCAAAGTATTTATACATGAAGAACTGTATTTTACATGCCTTTTAATAATGCTTTTTTTTATGGTTTTATAAATATTGTGATGGCAAATCCGTATGAATGACATATACCCCTGAAAGTATTATGAAATTTATTCAGGAAGTGACAGTATTGTTGGTTATATGTCAAAAGGTATTTGTTAGTTGATGTTTTTGCTTCAAAATGAGAACTATTACTCGGAAATACATCCATTACTTCCCAATAGTAAGTGGTTATTTTTTTGTTTATAAGTTGTTTTACAGTTAGGCATCAAATGTCTTTACCTTTAACAACAAATGCAATTTATTGCACTGAAACAATTAACATTCCACCGGTTCATACTGATAAATATCAGTCATTTACAAACAACTAGTTTTATAATTAGGTAACATTAAGTAATTTCAACATACTAGTAATTGTGCTGGTGAAAGCTATATGAAAAGTGATGAATGTTTTGTTTAGAACCAATGATATAAATCACAAAGTTAGAGCCCGATTCAATAATTCTACATGTATATATATGTAGGACTCAGATCTGTGGCGGGTCTCTAATCCGTGGCTGATTTCCTAATCTATGGCGAGTTTGATTGTTTGATTGTTTATTGACGTCATGTTAAGTGACGTCATTGACGGATGACGTCATAATCGCTAACTGTTCGCGTCGCCAGACGAAACCGCTGTTCATTGGGAAGGCAAGATATTTTCCAACAGAAAGAAAAGAATTCAGCTGCTATTGCCGTCCGAGATAGCATTATACCAATTGCATTATGTTACATATTTCCGTCATACTGTTTATTTAAGCCTTGGAAAAAATATCAGCTCTCCCTTGTAGCCCTTGAATTCGCTGCAACTATCTTCTTTAGCCCTTCGATTCATACTAAATGTCTACTTTAGCCCTTGGATTCATATTAAAGGATTTTTTAACGGTTAGGGTTAGGGTTAGGGTTAGTGTTATAGGTTCACTGTACAATATGTTCGCCACTTTATCTACAATATACGTTACCGACCCTTGCACTAGACAAACTAACCCTAAAACATTGTTGATACCGATCGAAGGGTTAAAAAAAGATAGTCAACAAGTCAACAAGTATCTAACTGCTAAAAAGGTCAGTCTAACGAGAATCCAAGGGCTAATTTCCTAAAGATATTAATTTAGTGGCGAAAATATTGTTGTACCAATTGCATTACTTATTGACCAATTGCAGATTTTGGCCCATAATACAGTTAAGTACATGTAGGAAAACACATTAATTGAATGTTGGTAACACAATTCTACAGAGGCTGAAAACATCTCATCACAATCAATACAAAATACGCCACAGCTTTGGTAGGTACGGCCGTTTTCCGCCACGGATTTGAGGCCTGCCATGGATTCGATATATTATCTAGCTCATATCAAGAATAAATGTCCCATGTTGATGCAATCATAACTTACTGATTGTCATGTACATTTATGAAAACAGTATTTTTGTAACAAAATAAAAAATTAAAATTGTTTTGATTGTTGATTTTTAATTTATTTACTGTTAAAGCAAAGATTGACATAATTACATCGTTGAAGGCTTTTAGAGGCAATTAACAAATTATCATTTGACATGATGCTGAATTCCAATTTCATCAAAGAATTCAGGAGGATAAACAAACTTTTTGACCCGAGTCTCATCCTTTGTTGTTTTCCTTGACAAGGCACTTCATCCACATTGTAGTCAGTCATCCGAGCTGTATACAGTGGGTTCGTGAAAACAGGAAGTACTGACCTACACAGTCATGGCAAAAGTGATTTTGAAACTAAAAGAATTTAGGTTCCTAGATGGTCATTTCTTGATAAAACTACAGTGAGGACAATCGCAAAGTTTGGAATTCAGCTCATCAGCTGTAAATTGCCATCCCTGTCTACGTAGTGTTACGCAGCAGCTGAGAAAGTAAACTCTTTCAGGGTAATGATGTAGGTAGCGCTTTTAGCATGTCTTAGGACAAGGAACAGGTGCAACTTAATATCAACATTATAATTACTGCCCATTGAAGCATGATTCCCTACATGCCTTACAAAGTGGGAGGGGGGAACCAAACATATTGCACCACATTATTGATTCATCTATTCTCATCAATCTACCAATTTAAGTCATAACACTATGTAGCTTTCCCTATGAACATTATTGGTAATGAATTCATCTTGCACAAGATGACTGATTTCCAATGTTATATTTAGGTTCTACAGAAAAACCTGAAAATATCATTTTAGTAATGCTAAAACGAAAAAGGCCTGGAACAGAAATAGCAAGGAGTCAAAATCTGACATTTAAGTCACATACCCAATTAGGATTAATTATTCTTGGCTTGGAAAAAATAGGATTCTTTTCAATCTCAATCTCATATACCAGTGAATAACAGCCTAATACACAATGCATGTCTTTTTCAATCTCTCTTAAAATATAATTGAAAAGCAGTTGAAGCAATGACACTGAGCAGAATACCCAGCGTGTAAACATTTATTGATGAAGAACACCAACATACATATTTTATCAATTAATCAGAGAACAGACAGTCCTGTTCATCTTACAATTAACTATTTACATAGGAAGAGAAGAAACAATATTCCATACATGAACCACAGGACCCATACAGCTTCCTCACACATCCACATGATCAAAGTCATATGATTAAACAGTCATATGATTATACAGTCATATGATTATACAGTCATATGATGTTACAGTCACATGATTTTAATGATTTTACAGTCACATGACTTTACAGTCACATGCTTATACAGTCATATGATGTTACAGTCACATGATAATACAGTCAAATGATTATACAGTCACATGATTATACAGTCACATGATTTTAATGATTTTACAGTCACATGATTATACAGTCATATGATGTTACAGTCACATGATAATACAGTCACATGATTATACAGTCACATGATTATACAGTCACATGATTTTAATGATTTTACAGTCACATGACTTTACAGTCACACGATTTTACAGTCACATGACTAGTCACAAAATTATGCAGTCACATGATCATACATTCACATGACTATACAGTCACATGATTATATAGTCACATGACACATGATTATAGTCATATGATCATACAGTCACATGATCATATTTCACATGATAATACAGTCACATGATGATACAGTCACATGATTATACAGTCACATGATTATACATCCACATGCTGATACAGTCACATAATACATTACAGTCACATGATTACATTCACATGATTATACAGTCACATGATTATACAGTCACATGATTATACATTCACATGATTATACAGTCACATGTTGATACAGTCACATGATTATACAGTCATATGATTATACAGTCACATGATTATACAGTCACATGATTATACATTCACATGATTATACAGTCACATGTTGATACAGTCATATAAGAACTGTGCTTGAATGCAGACAATCTCAAGTTAACTTTGACAATGTATATACTGGTAAGTGAAATCCAACATGTCAACCGGTGTCTGGGTACTCTTACACTGAAGTCTGATACCAGATTTGAAGATTTCAATTACAAAATTCTATAAACTGATCAAAGTGTTACAGTTACCTTCAATATGAGGTCACGGTCACCCAAATAAACCAGTGTTTGCAAATTCTCTTATGAAAAAAACTTTGAATACTCTAGGTACTGCACTATCAGACGAACATTTTGAAAACTGGTTCTTGTTTGGTAGCAACTTTGAAAGTTTGGGCTCAGCTTCTCAGCAAGGGGGACAATGATATATAAGTTATTCAGCAAAATTCATCAATTAATCAAATATTATGCAGGATTTACTCAAGAATTGTTTTGTACTGTACTGTTGACACTACAACCCAAAATGTTAAAAATTGTCATATTATCGTATTGTTTTTTGTCTATTTTCTAATGTTAATTTACACAGTCAATTGTTTCCTCCTGAAGGAATGTAGGTACTGATTACTGTGTTTCCATGTCTTCCGATGACGGGCCACCCTTCTTCTTCTTCTTCTTCTTCCCCTTCCCCTTCTTCTTAACTGGTTCTTCTTCCATTTCAACTTCAAAGAAAAAAAATTATGTAAAAATTCAATTTGTTGCATTTGGAAACATGGTCTTTTTATTTGTTTCTACAAGGTTGATAAAGCTTTGATATAGCCTGTTTTCTTATCCAGTTTCTTTGTAAAACATATTCTGAGTTTTACATGTTACTTTAGTTATGGAATCAAATACTGTTTAAGTCATTTCATACCATTGATAGTGACAAGAGACCCTTATCTCCTTCATTTGTGGTTCAGCAAAATTGTTGCATTTGAGAGAGAAAGCCATTAACTAGCCAAAACATTATGATGGAAGATGAATTGTGGAAAAATGTATATAGCGCAACACTTTAACTTCAACTTATTCTGAGAATAGTTAATGTTTGACCTAGTTTGACCTAAGAATTATGTATCTGAAGCTAAACAATAGAAAACATTGTAACGGGGACGTAGCTCAGTGGTAGAGTGTCCGCTCGTCACCCGGAAGACCGGGGTTCGATTCCCGGTCACGTCATACCAAAAGACGTTAAAAGGTGGGAGTTGTTGCTGTCTTGCTTGACACTGTTTCACTTTGAGGAATTAAAGGATACATTGAGCAGCAATATGTGTTATTTTCAACTCAATAATGTGTAAGTATGGTTTGAACGCCTGTATCAATCATCAAAGACAACCTAAACACAGTTCCACGTGAGTAGTCTATATTTTTAATTTTAATAAGCGCCCACCCAAATCAATTTTTTAAGCGCCCTGGGCGCTTATAACGGCGAATACGGTACTTGTACTTAGGACAATAAAGTGTTATTATTATTAACAAACAAAGGTAAAGTTTACTAAAGAGAAGTAAACGAGAGAAACTGTACCATTATCCTCCTCCTCTACGTGCTTGACAACGTCCTCACGGAACGAGTGACGAAGCCTCTTCAACATCTTCTGTCTCTTCTTGCCAGACACCGTGATGCTCGAGTTGCGATGCCTCCTGAGAATGACAATAAGGTGTCGTGAGAAAATATTATAACATGGGCATAAAACTGAGAAACAAACTCATACATCAGCTGATGGGCTGAAGGAGTGAGGAGAGTTGATTCACATCTGATAGTATTATTGCAGGGAGAAAACCTGCAGCAATATTGTAGCTTTTCATTGCGGTGAAACCTGTGAGCACTGACTTGAATTAGAAAACCATGATTGTGCTGAAATTCAGTGTAGCATTGCACCCAAACCTTTCTGTGAGTAGAACAGTTCTCTACTGCAGACAAAGTTGCCATGTGGGATTCAAACCATGGACCTCCAGATCTGAAGTCAAAAGAGCTAACTACCACACTACCCCACCCTGAATGATAATAATGGCTAGGTATTTTTGTAATCAACAATTTTAATTCAAGGCTTGGTATGCTCAAGGCTCACAAATACTATCATTATGGTTACCCTGAGGAATAGTATATTGATGCTCCTATTCGCTGCTTTACACGACAGAAAAAGTTACATTTCTGTATTCAGAACCCCATTTATACAGACTGAGTACAATGTGGATGAAGTGCCTTTCCTGGATACACAACACAGAACAAGGCAGAGGTAACAAATATAAGACTCCAAAGGGAATCTAACCCAGTACATTGGTGTAGAAGACCAGAATGAATCCACTTCACCACTTTGCTCAACTGCAAAACTAAGAAGCAGTTCTCCCTGAAGAAATGTGATTTCAGCTTGGATTTCAAAGTAGAAAAAGCACAACCGCTTGTGAGAAATTGAGAAATTTGCATGAATTTCATAAAAGTCATGTGACAGGCTTCCTCAGGTAATAGTTTCTTCATTATCTGATTCTATTCCATTCTACTATATTAGAAATATCCATGAGGCGCTTCCCTTGTAACGACCAGATACAGTGATGTCACAAACAATGGTGTTCTGATGTCAGAGACGAAAAATATGGGAACTTGCGCTACAACAATCGTTGCAAGGCATAAGTGCACTAGGTATAATATAGGTGCACTAGTTCTCATATTGTAAATATGTCACTACTTACTTTCAACCAAATGGATAATAACAGGTCAAATGACAGTTGACAGAAATGTATATTGACAGAATAATAAAATTATGGAACGGTGAATTCGGTCAATACCTGTTTTATAGACCTGAGGAAAAAAACAGGTATTGACCTCATAACAAGTCAATAATTGTATGACATTTGATAACATTAGAGTATTTACAGTTTCTTCTGAAGTTGTTCTCTACTCATCAGGTCGTCCTCCTCCACAAGAACCATCTTGGTCGTGTTTCTCTTCTGTTTCCTTCTTTCTGTTCTCGCTTTTGGAAGATAATTTTTCTTTCTTCGGCCCTGGAATATAAAAAGGTAATAAATGATGTATCGTTACTTTTTCAACATCATGCAAATATAAAAGCTCTATTGATTTCTCAGAAAAGTTACATTTAGGGCTACACTTCGCTGATACTGTGGGACAAAGGTTTACCAGAGATAGTGACGACAAACATTACATCGGCTATTTTAGGGCTAGTTTGTCCAGCTTATTAAAATTATAATAAGGGGATAAATCCATTCTGTTTTTTATTTTGAGGTATTATGTCGTGCATTCTTTACCACTTAATATAAGGGGTAAAGAATGCATGACATACAACCCCAAAATAAAAAACAGAATAGATTTATCACCATTCTAACATGATTAATTAGTAAAAACATGTGGAACTATTTTGACTTGCGCAAAAGCAATGTGATTAGGTCAAACCGGTGCAGACCGGTTCCACTCACTTGCAAAACAACGGTAGAGTCCATTTTCATAAAGAACACATAACAATTAAAATGTCACTACATACAGAAAAAACGTGTTTAAATAGACTCATCTATAAACTATTGAGCATATTATCAATATAAAACAGATTTCAATGTCTTCAAAGTTAGGTTTTTTTACCTAAATACATGGGTCGACCCATCACCCCTACAAGAGCGACAACGAAGGACTGACCAAATCAAGGACGTTACTCTGAATTAGTTGTAAACTACGTGTCGGTGAACTGTTTCAAACTTAGTGGAAGCTGTCAAGAAAGTTATATTTTGTGTCATGGTTGGGGAGACTGTGACAGGAAAAGTGGTCACTTGTAAATTAGAGGTAGGGGCAGTGACAGCATTCAGCGAAATTAAAGAATAAAGTAGCTTCCGTTCATTTGACAAATCGCTGTATGAGAGGTGTGCGAGCGTTGATTTTGTTTATAGATCTAAGGACTGTGATTAACTAGATTAGCGTTTGCGGGATACCGCAAAAGCAGAGCAGCCCCGGAACTTGGGGTTTCGCCTTACCCTGTTCCGCCTTTTACAGGCCTCACCAAATTGGGAATTTTCTCGTGACTTTGACCTTTGACACTAAAGGTCACACAATCAATGAACACATTTCATTGAGTATAACATTATTGTAATGAAATAAAGTGTTAAAAATTAAATTAATCCATTTTCTCCATATATGTTGACCTTGCTGTGACCTTGACCTTCGACAGTTCGTACCCAAAACTTTTTGAAAATGTTGTACTGCTCAAGAGATAATATATACAAAATCTAAACTTCATAGAACAAAAACTTTTCAAGTGATTGTGTTTACAAGGTATTGCAATAACTCATATCTCATGACCTTGACCTTTGACCTTCAAGGTCACACAAAAATTGAACACTTTTTATTGAGTATAACAATCATGTATTGATTAAATGTGATCATAGTTAAAATTAAGCATTTTCGCTAAACCATGCTTAAGTCATGACCTTGCTGTGACCTTGACCTTTGACGGATTGTAGCCAAAACCTTTTCAAAATTTTTTACTTTTCCAAGGATGATAAATACCAAGTTAGAGCTTCATAGCACAAAAACTTTTCAAGTTATCGCGTTTACAAGGAATTTTGCGGTGATTTTATAACTCGTGACCTTGACCTTTGAACTTGAAAGTGAACATGTCATAATGATTCCCTGGAAGTATTAACATTTAGACATGTTCATGAGTTCTGAAAAGCTAAATGGGATAAAGTTATACCCAAATTTAGTGCATTTTGTAATAACTCATATCTCATGACCTTGACCTTTGACCTTCAAGGTCACACAATCATTGAACACTTTTTATTGAGAATACAAAAATCATGTATTGATTAAAAGTGTTCATAGTTAAAATAAAGCATTTTCGCTAAAACATGCTTACGTCATGACCTTGCTGTGACCTTGACCTTTGACGGATTGTAGCCAAAACCTTTTCAAAATTTTTTACTTTTCCAAGGATGATATATACCAAGTTAGAGCTTCATAGCACAAAAACTTTTCAAAGGATGCATACCAATAAATGAACTGTTATCAAAAATGAAATTGATTGACACTAATCTTTGTACTTTTTGTAAAAACGAAGTGGAAACTATAACACACATATTTTATGAGTGCAAGATAATTAAAGAAATTTGGAGTAATGTTATTAAATGGATTCAACTGAAAACTGGCACCCTTCTCCACTTTGATATGTCGAAAATACTATTTGGATACCCTGAGAAAAGAAATGACGTAGTCAATCGTATCATAATTATCACAAAGTACAACATTTTTAAATCAAGATTAGCAAACAGACATCCAAACATGTCGTACATTAAACAAGATGTTGAATCTGCATACACCCTAGATAAATACAATGCAAAGATAACTTGTAGTGAAACACCTTTTGCCACATTTTGGTCTTCTTGTCATATGTTGTTTAGTTGATGTCTTATCTGCATAGCTGACGCTAGTATTATTACTATATATCTGCAATATTGATATTATAATTCTATGCTCAACGATGTGATTGAACTTTGTATGTTGACTTTGTACCAAAAACAGTGAAATAAAAAAAAAAAAAAAAACCTTTTCAAAATTTTTTACTTTTCCAAGGATGATATATACCAAGTTAGAGCTTCATAGCACAAAAACTTTTCAAGTTTTCGCGTTAACAAGGAATTCTTAGAGTGAATACATATCTCGTGACCTTGACCTTTGACCTTGAAAGTGAACGTGTCAAAATCTTTCCCCCGAGGTATGAGTAATAAGGTATGAATAAGAGTTTTGGAAAGCTTAGTGGAAAAAAGTTATAGCTAGTAGTACGAGTGCGGCGGCGGCGGCGATGGAAACTTCACAAAAACTGATGTTTGGATGTCTGTTTGGATGTCTGTTTGCTAATTACATCGCGAAGCAGTAAGAAACACTTCAAACAGGAACCCAAAACTTCGCTATTCGATTAAAATTTGTAGGTGTTAAATGTCGACAAGTTTCTGATATTGAAATTTAAAGTGTCGTCGCCAACATGTCTATTGTAAACAGAAAGTCGCTGAGTGCAGATTGTATATGCGCGCGCGGAGGATTGTGAAGCGGTCGTAAATAATCAGAGGTGATTATCGGCGAAATAATTACTCCAAAATGTTTATGAGTAACCAATCAGAAGGCAGTATTTTCAAACTAGTTTTCGTGTCATGTTAGAATAAGTATTCTTGTAAAGCGCATCATAATCAAATCACTGTGGGATTTCTCTAGGTGCTAAATGTTCCAATTAAACATGATTAAATTTGCTTTGAGTGAAAATAAGTATCCCCTCGAAAAGCCTTTTGAAACAAAACAACCTTGATCATATTAAAAGAATGTTAGAATCACGATTTCCACTTAGTTAATTAGTCTTGAAGTTGATAAACAACAGAAAGGGAAAATACTTACAACTTTTTTGGCGTTCTGCTTTTTACTCTTTATCGCAAAGAGCCCCATAATGACAGATAATCTTGTCTGAATCTGCAGCGAAAAACAAACCCACGTGGTGAATGTAAACAGGAAGTTGCTCAATTCAAGAACGGTAACTCTCATCGGTCTCTCTGACCGCTTTCTTCAATCGCAATAGGCGTAATCTTGATGGTTCGAACCTCCGGGAATCGACGAAGATTTTTCTATTTTTCTAAAATTCATAGATACATACTCTTGTCTAATTCCGGGTGACAATAATAATTTATATAAATTTATGTAATTAAAATTTGAATTGAAAAATAATAATTTCTGCCTGAAACTGATAAGATAAGAAACTGAGGAGCTGTAAAACTACGTATACTGCTTTAAATTTTTGATTTTGCAATTAACAAAGTCTTTTAGATCATCAATCTATATAACAATTACTTGACAGTTCATTTGATAAGCATATCTGGAAAGATACATTTTATTTGTTATAACGTTATGTATTTTCAACAAGCAATCGTGCATTTTAAAGGAAAACTTGTTTTAAAAGTTTTGGATATATAGATATGTTTTCAAATTTCAGGAAATGAAATTCGAACATTACTTTAGATCATAAAATCAGTATGGAACATACAGAACACACGCTCGATGAGTAACTTTTTTGATTGATACTGATTAGACATTATGTTCATTCCAGACTCCAGTTTTCAGAAAATTCAACCATTCAGCTCAATAAACGAGGTAGTTTGTCATCCAGGCCCTAGAGCAAAAATAGTCAATTGACTTCTGAGAATAAACGTTAGTCTAAAAATAGCAGAAACCAAGGCCAAAAGAGATCAAAGTGAAAGTTTTAGTTTTTGATCTTAAACTATGTATACATTTTACAATGTTCGGATTCACCATCCTGTAAAGACTCATAATATGCGATTTATTTATTTATTTTCATTAATGAAAGATATTCAAACACGACTCTTTCGTGTTAGTACAAAAAAAACCACTTTACATTGATACTTGTAAGTGATCAACTTAAAACAGACGAATCATCATCAATAAATTATTATTTTTAACATCCAGAGATCTTGACTAGTTAATGGTTGTTCAGAATTTATACGTATATAGAGATTATTACCCGATGAAGTGTGTCATATGACTTTTACGAACGAGTGTGAATTTTTGTATTATGCGAGCGAGAGCGAGGGTTATACACAAATTTGCACGAGTTTCGTAAAAGTCATATGACACACTTCCGAGGGTAATAATTTCTTTATTACCGATTCAATTCTATTTTACCATCGTAGAAATGTCCAAGAAACGACCGCTTCCTTTGCGACGACCGGCTACGTGACGTCACGAACAATGGTGGTATGACGTCACAGGCGAATTCATACGGGAACTCGCGCTACAACAATCGTTGCTAGGCAAAAGTGATATGTGCACTAGTGCTCATATTGAAAATATGTCACTACTTATTTTCAACCATATGGGTAGTAAAGAACATAATTCACTTAAAGGGGCAGTAGCACGTTTTTCGGGGGAATGTAAGGTGATGTCAGGAAAATGAAAATACATGGTTCCAATTGAAAGACAATGTATTCAAACTAAATGAAGCAGTAATAACTCTAATATATAACGCGACGTTTAGCCATGCGATTCCTTTCTTACACAAAATGAATTTAAGGTGTTCACACAAAAATGGCCGCCAATGGATTTTATGAGAATCCTCATACTTTGTCCTCTGATTATGGGTGATTGGCTTGTGTAATGAGATTGTTGACACTATCAAAATAATACATTTAGCATTAATGTACAATTAAAAGTGAAATATTTAAGATATAAAATTATCAAAAAACGTGCTACTGCCCCTTTAATGAAAAGTAGTTACTACATGTATGTCTCGAGCCTTACCTTACTGCCAAGCTTCAAGCTTAGATATTAATTGTATATGTATTAGATTCAGTGATGACATCGCGGAGTAACAAAGTAAGCTTACTTATTATTCTCTTCAAAGTTACCACACAAGGGCTAGCTGTGCATTATTTTTTTTTATATCCCCTTTTTCACGTATCCACCAATAGCTGACGTATTTGCGTTACCCTTACTTTAAAGGGGCAGTAGCACGTTTTCTGATAATTTTATATTTTAAGATTTTCACTGATAATTGTAAGCTAATGTTAAATGTATCATTTTGACAGTGTCGAAAATTTCATTACACAAGCCAATCATCAAAAGTCAGAGGACAAAATATGAAGATTCATATAAAATACATTGGCGGCCATTTTCTATGAACACCTTTAATTCCTTTTGTGTAAGAAAAGGAATCGCATGGCTAAACTTAACGCTATATATTTGAATTATTACTGCTCCATTTAGTTTAAATTCATTGTCTTTCAATTTGAAACATTAATTTTCATTTTCCTGACATCACCTTATATTCCCCCTAAAAACGTGCCACTGCCCCTTTGATACTACCTACCTATGGTCTGCTGGATGAACGAAGTGTCATTTGGAATAAAAGCTAAATCTTGCAAAACGCAATAAGGGTGTCCAGCAAAATTAAGAAGGTATTTTCAACAGGTCTTTCTCAGTTCTCTTCAGTAATCTCAAGCAGGCAAGCAGTAGTCCAGAAACGTCGTGAGAAATCAATAAAGAAGTTGTTTTCCATACGATTTGTCTAGAATTAAATCATGCTTCCTCAGAAGTAACACAATAAAAAGGAGTGTTTTCAAATAATATATTTTATTCGGGAAAATACTTTCAACAGCAGTAAAAAGACTTCAGGTAATACAATGTAGATCACAGGCAGAATTTTAGTTGGCAACAGTTGACGTCATCAGACATCCGGGAAACGAGGCGAGTGTTTGAATTCATTCTACTATTAGATCATACGACCATATTCCATGATCCCCTCATCTTTTTCGTTTTCGAACTGTCAGTTTTATGCCTTGCTGCGGACCCTTGCATTTTCTGTGTTTATATCAGCGTCCCTACAGGCGATTGTTAGCAACCTCCAGTTATTTTCTGATTGGACTATTGCTTTCTCTTATAGTAAGCTAGATAGCAAGCACAGAAAATTCAAGGGTATGCGGATAGGCATAAAACTGACAGTTTGGAAACTGGCGTTTCATGCTTTGCGTAGGGCGATGTAATCCCCTAAAGGAGCCATGTAAACAGCATGTCATAGTAAAGAGATTTCATGTGTCCAGGGTACTGGTTGAAAAGGAAAGCAAACGATGTCGCCTCGTTTCAAAATTGGACATGTAGAGAAATATAAGTATTTAAAAATATAAGAGAGGATAAGTATGCAACAATTACAATATATGTACAGTTGAATTCATTAGAATTGAAGAATGTTTGATGACCAGAAACAATCTCGCTGTTTAGATGATATTCAAAACGAGAGGAATGAGTTAATCTCACATGCATTAATCTTTCAATCTAATGAAAGGATTTGCAAAGAATTAGTCGTCATTCACATCTAAAACGCCAGATTGCTCCATAAAGGTACGTGTATATAAAAATCATAATGTTAACACCAAGAACAGTAAGTATCTATTTTAGTGTTTTTTGCCCTAAACATTGATGATTTCATCGCTTAGCTAAATCCAAATGAGATATTGCATACTATTAACAATAATTTTATGTACATTCATAAACATTTTGGCTTCAGTTTGACATTGTAGGACAAACAAAGAATGTAAAACATTGTTGATAAAAACATCACAAGCATAGAAAGGTAGAAAACTTTAGAGATACACTATCAATGAAAACAATTTAATAAACAACAATAGAAGATGTTTAAGCTAACAAAATAAACATTGAGTTAACTTGCACAAAGGGATAACGTCACAAATGTTTTAATATTATGTACAGTGTAATCAACATTCTATATCTATTTTTGTAACAGAAAAAAACCAAAAAGCAGATCACATAAATATATATTCAGAAGTAAAAGACGCTGTTTTCGCTTACATGAGTTGTGCTTACTCCATATCATTGATTTGCATTGCTAGTTTGACGAGCAAATATGAAATTCTAGGACACTGACGTCTTGTACTGGTCACCAATGGACACACAGACTTTGTTTTAAACTTTCACTCAGGTTTTGACCATGTCTAAATATCTTAATTCCAAATCCAGAAGACTATGTTATACTATTATGTGGATCTGAACCCGGATCTACCAAACATGAAGTCTCTATTACACTGTGTATAACCGTACACCGAAACTAGCGAGGTGTACGGCGGAGAAATGTTGCTAGCGAGGAGTGTGATCGCAAACGGGATCACTTCATCGCCGTTTCATAAACTTTTTCTATGTTATTATCATGTTCATAGCTTTCCGAGACATAACTATTTAATGTCATATCCTGTTTATAGTCAGAGATAGCAAATATGTTACTAACAAAAGCTTTACTCGCAACTGTCATTGTTACTGTTCCTTGGATACAGAATGACAAGCACATACATTTTACTAAGTATGTGTGCTAAAATTACCACATGATGTTGATAATTTGAAAGTGATGAAGTAAAATATTACCTAACTTTCGATTTCGGCTCCTCGCGAGCAACATTTCTCCGCCGTACACCTCGCTAGTTCCGGTGTACGGTTATACACAGTGTATTATAGACAAATCAAACTATCGACCTATAAGGTGACTAAAAGCCCCAGTCACGCTTCTACACACTGTAGATGTCGTTTCAGATCAACTCATCAATGTCTTACCAACGTTTGAAATGTTTTGAAATTTATTTTTGAAAAATGTACGAATTAGGTTGCTGAGGAAACGACTCGTTTTCTACTCTTTAGAAGTATGTAGAATGATATGACAGTTTGCGTCTTTTCCTCATTGTCAACTAACACTTAAACATGTAGGGAAAATAGAAATTACCTTTTAACCTGCAAGTACACATACATGATATACAATGTCATATACATAAATTAAATACATATTGATTTCTGAATTATTAATATTTTCGGGTGACAAGAAAAGCTTCTGTGCATTCATATTGATTATTGGTGTAACATTTCCAATATGTCGTCAATGCTGATTTCGATTAAATGCTGTCAATTATGAAAGGAAATGTTAAAATAATTTCAGGAAGTATTTTGTAAGATTATTTACATAATATTTTATCCATTAATACGTCCTTGATCACCTAGAATGTACAAGTAATACTGTGGATATTGGTTAATATCACAGATAGGAGAGGGGAACGATAACAACAATGCAAATATACTCTCAATCTCAACAAATTTCTCATACTTTAATCACACGTCAGGTGTCTGTGTTAGTTGTAATGTATATTGGTCAGGTAGTTGAACATTCATAGTATGGTGCGATTGATGGCTGTCAAAATCAAAAAGCTTTGTGATTTTTCTTATGTTTGAAGAAACGAGAGGTTTTAGAATATTTTTGTAAGCTGTTGTTTTTTTAAAATCATTTGAATCTATGAATTCATGCTCAAATAAACTTTGAGCATTACATAACAGATAAAGAGACAGAACAATGGTTTCATCAACAAACATTTCAGAAACACAGATAAAACGTCTATAATGTATATCGCATAAAAGATTGTCAAAATGGTAATATTTACAAAACTAGAAAAATAAAACAATATAGAGTCAATAGGGAATTAGCTATTGACTAAGCATTTCACTCTCTATAACCTTGAATCTTTAATGTTGTTTTTTTTAAATCACCTTTACCGTGGTTCGCATGCAAAAGAAATGAAATATATATTATAGCTTGTGATGCACGTGCAACACTTCTTACCACGCTACAAATGCACCAGAGACGTGCAATGCACGTGCAACTTCTTTCAAATCATGTGGAACACATGCAATTACCTGTCAATCATAATCTTGCCATACACAACCAGTACATTATCATCACACGCTTTACATATGGAACTCAACAGTTCGGTTGCAACTAAAATGAAATGCATTTCATGTCCCAAGTTGATTTAAAGATTAAAGGGATGAAATCAGATCAAATTACATGTCCGTTCAATAGTCCCCATTCTTAGGGAATGACGTTCTTTAAAAGAATAAAATCAGTTCAGATGAGGGATGAGTTCATTAGTTCCCCTTCTTAGGGAATGACGTGCCTTGAAAGGATGAAATCAGTTCAGATGTAAGATGTCAGTTCATAAGTCCATCTTCTTAGGAATGGCGTTCTTTTAAAAGGATGAAATCAGTTCAGATGTAAGACCATTAGTCCATTAGTCCATTAGTCCCCCTTCTTTGGTATGGCGTTCTTCTTGCCCAGAATGTTCATCAGTTCCTTGTGCATGTAATAGGGTTTCTCTGCGGACCCGTCGTGACGCTCAAGGTCTTCCACTACAACATAGGGAAAATGAAATATGCAGCACGCATACATCAAGTAATCATTAATTTTAAATCTAAATTATTAACTGTTAAAATGAGATTAAAGAAGGGATAATTTTGTTTTATTCAAGACTGGTGCTACAATGGTGACATCACATCGTATTCAGTTTGCAATTCAATGACGTCATAGATTGCAAGATATTTTATTTTATGCTAATGACAAATCTAGGACTCATACCTAATGGCAATGTTGTGCCTTAATGTGTCTATTTAAATACAATTTTAATTGATAACTGAAAACATTAATTATATCTTGAAGAAACCCAAACCTAAGCATCATACCTTCTGACATAAACGCAGATTTGATGTTATTGTCACTGATGCCGATTACAAATGATATGATCAAAGTAAATCTCTATGCACCTGTTGAATATTATTATTCAAAGTTATTTAATTGCACGAATGACTTACAGAAGCAGAGGAAGAGCGTATCAACCGCCATCTCGTACACGCTGAAGAAGCAGGACGCTATCAGGTAGCTGCCTAGAATCACAACCTGCAATAGCAACAGTTGGTTTAAAGGGGGTCTGCAACCCGAATTTTTAACTTTTAACGAGTTTTATTAGCAGGGCCCCTAAAGAGTCGAAAATGCTCGATAGGGACGAAATCGTTTGGTTACGAACCGCTTACAGCTGACAACCAGTTCAAAGTTTGTGTCAAGGATTTCGCCCCTACCGATAATTTACGACTCTTTCCGGGCCCTGCTAATAATTAAATTAAAATAGACTGTGATCCGAGGAAAACATTCTAAATAAAATGACTATAACTGGGCTTCGCACTCATTGCAGAGTCGACTTTAGTAAGACTGTCAAACAGGCTGTTTTCATAACATAACATAGATTAGCACAAAGACTTTCTTCTGGTCAGATAATATGAATCAACAAGAACAACTAAAAGACGACACCGACATTCAATATTTAAGTATTCTATTGATCAATATATATACAGTATACAATATCTCAATATTCAAAATAGGGATCACACCTTAGATATTTTGTTCAGTATTTAGATGTATTATTACTGAGTATATTTTAAATTTGTGGATATCATAAAGTATATTTTGAAATAACACTGCTCTATATATTCACTGAAACATTCATAGAATAACCATGATAAAAATGCAATATATCTACCATAGTTGGTGCAGTTTTACTTTAAACGTCATGGCAATCGATAAATTTCCCCTTTACATATCTTATCTGGTTCTACAAATTATTTTCTTAGGGAAAACATTCAACCAAATGTGAAACTCAATACTTACAATGATGGGCACAACATAGAAGTTGAGCTGTGGGGTAAACTGGACCAGGTACGGTATTCGTCCGTCAAAGAAGAAAAATGCTGCTGCCCCTGTTAATGAAAGAAAAAATATCAAATAATCGCAACCATAGTTTAATTATGATACATTATGAAACAACGTTATATCAGTATAGAATAATAACTAGAATTGACAAGAATTGGATATTCAATAACGTGGTGATTTAGACACATATAATGATTTGTACGTAAGGTATAATGGTTTTTCATATAGATTCCACAAATCATCCAAAAATCAATCCTAATGATTTTTACAAGGTAAATTGATATCTAAAAATGTACAGTCCTATCATGAAAGTATCTTGTCCTATACAAATAGAGAGAAACCCTTCCTGTCTTGACATCTCGAAAAACAGTCATATTCTTTTACTCTTGTGTTTAACATACAAGACGAAACGTTTCATTGCATATCCTATGGTAATACACTTGTTTTCATTTTATAACACAAGATATAGATAATCATACTCACCCACTAAACCAACAATCACTAATTTCCCTATGAACAGAAGGAAATCTGTCACTTTGTCCACCACAACCACTCTGAAAACACATACATTTAAATAATTAATAAAAAACCCAGACATATGGATAATCATGAAGGATAAACATGGCATATTTTGATATATCTTCTTTTTTTTATTTTAGTACACTCGTGATCTTTCATAAAAGTATTTTTATATTGAAAAGCAATATTTGGAGATACATCCCGATCCGAAAGAACAAGGTGAATGCTCGTTGATACATTTACTTAGGCAAATATTGGTTTACCATTAACTCGTAAGAAAAGCGAGGTTTCCGGTTATCCGAGGTCCGAGTAAAATAAGGTTCAATTAATAGTTTCTCACCTGACACAGTTTCTGAGAATCAGAAAGAAAGCATCTTTGGCAGCACTGCAGAAATTCTTCCCATACACAGCAGTCTAGGAATAGGATAAGTTTCTCATTATGAGTAAAAGGTACTATAGCTTTCCCTAATTTCCCTTTTTATGAATGTACATTCATTATCAAAGAAAACAAAGTCAGTTTGGTTATTTTTTACAATTTTCACTTCAATTATTGCATGATCGGAAATAGGACAATTGACCCCACCCATGAAGAACTGACGATAACTTATTACCATTAAAGTTACAGGTCTGCTATTTTAGCAGAAAACACTAAACTGATTTTGTGTTACAACACAACAAAGCAACTTCCTCTGAACACGTCACTTTTTATGATATTCAGATTCAAAAAGGTGTAACATTTCTTTTGGCGTTCAGTTTATATAGTAATATATTCAAATACTTCATAAACATAAACATTCATAAACAAATACTTATATGTATATAAATGGTGAAATTTCATATCAGTTTATATACGTTTCTGATGTTACAAGACTACACAAAACACAAACATTTATCAAGGTCAAAGGCATACACTTATGTAGCCCAAAAAAGTAGACCTATTGTTTTTTAAATGAAACGTTATTAAACTGATTCAAATTGTGCCTTTCGGTATTGAAGGAGTGTTAAAATTGACTGGCCAAACCGATCAAACTGAAATATATGTGATTTTTAGAAAATTATGTTTTTAATTAATGTTTGCTTTTTCTTTACATACGGGAATGCAAATCTTGTTGATGCACATGGAATTGAAACGTTAATGAAAAGGTTAAATATTATAATATAAGTATAAACGTAGTGACAAAAGGTCCATGGGTGGGTAATCAAAATCTATGTGACTATTTCATTATAATCCATTCAATATTCATTATTAATACTTATTGTGTTTACTCACGATAATGTAAGCATTTTTGTTGATAAACTTGATGAATTTCTCCAGACACCAAAAGCAGCATTTCAAACATCTGAAACATAAATATCATTAGGGGCATTGACAATTTCATAATTAACATTTTATCGTGTTTAAGGGCGAAAATCCCAAATGTTCATAATTATATCCTTATTATTTTGTTAAGCCTATATGAATAGAAGAATTGTAAATTGTGATATGATCTCTCTAACAGCCCAATGATATAGGGGAGACCAGGGCAAAGCGCGCCGTCGGGGCAAAGTGACTAAGCGTTATTTCTCTATAACGATCGAAATATGGCGTGGTTTGTCATTATCAACCAATGATAGCAAACCTTAAGAAACTTTGTGGTCCACGTTTGCATCTTTAGCGTGAGTTGGAGACTTACCATTGCAAAAAGTTTAAAAAAACGGCATTTTTCTTTAAGGAAAGGGTATGTCCGAATTCAAATATTTTATATAAATATAAAACGCAACATTTAACTCTTGTGCACCTATTGCACAAAAATACATGACCTATTCATTGAATTAGGAATTTTGTAATTCATTGCTTAAATTATTTTCTGTTAACCACATATCGAATGGTACCCTCTAAGGGGCAAAATGAGCCGGGGGAGCGCTTTGCCCCGAATGGTCTAAAATAATTCTTTATCGTCAACCCATTAGTGTCAGAGTTATCAATTATTAATCTTTTATAGATAAAAGCAAATAACGTAAAATAGAATTGTAATTTACATTCCATAATTTTCCTTCCATTTTTTTAAAAATTGATATTATCAATGAAGTATCAAAATAGTATCATATGAATTTTCCTTCATTTAGAAACACAAATATTTTCTTTGTTTTTTGAAGCATTAGTTTGATATTCATTATATATTTTGTTTTATCCCTAAACAATTAGGAACATAGTCCGTATGGGCAAGCCCAACAGAGATTAGATGTTTGTAAAATGTCAAATTTGTCTTTTAAACCAATCAATTTCTTTATTTCTTTCATATTTTAATTGTTTTCTGATAGTAAATGAGTAAAATTGCCAAGACTCTCATAGTTCTTAGAAATTCGTATATAGTAATCATGTAAGTTTTTTGTTAAGAACTTCGAAAATATAGGTCCATGACATATACAAATATTTTGTCTTTCTTTGCATACTGAACCTTGGTTTTTATTATTGTTATGTTTTCATAAGGGTGTCTGAGAACTGCATGGCACTTTTAAAAACTTTGATGTATGGTAATGGCTTATTATAGGTGTTTGACATATAACAATTGTGTGTCTTTTTGCACGGGGCGCTTTGCCCCTAACTACGGGGCAAAGTGCGCCGCCTTGGTCGAAATACATTTTCGTTTATAACTCTTTATGCTGGCATGGTAGGTTAAAAAGCATTTGGCATACAAAAGTTTATCTGAAGAGAATTAGAGATATGCTGCAAGTTCCATTCTAAACATGTTAATATGCCCACAAAACACGCTTGTATGTTAGGGGGCGCGCTTTGCCCTGGTCTCCCCTAACATGAAAAAACTGATAACATATCAAGTACATATTTGGAAAGTGGATCGAAAAGCTTAAAGTATCACAAAGAAAAAAATCAAAATCAAAATCAATGTACTTACTTCAAAAAGAATTTTGCAACTGGATTTTCTTTCCCCTTGAGTTTGTGATCGAGGTACTCAAGAAACAAGCGAATCATCTGAATGATGGCTACGATGAGTGATCCGAATGCAAGTGTCCCCAGGTGGTATCTGCCGAGTTACAGAGGATAAGCACAATGTTGATATGATATATTAACACTAACACTTAAAAAGAACAAGATTTTCATAATTATTTCTATATAATTATTAGAGCAGCTAAATTATCAGCAAAGAACACGATCAACAAAATCAAGTCACAGGAGAGAATAATTAAAGAGACACAGAGTATGTTGATAGGATCACATATGTCAAATTTTGAAATCGATGTTAATACATCGGGAAACACTAACTGTTACTGAAAATAACAAGTTAAAGGTCAATCAGTACATAAGAGCGAAAATACGGCCATTCAAAATCGGCATTTTGATCGAAAACCGGACAATGTGGCTCGAGTAGCGCGCGCAAATTCACCAAACGTAATTTTGAAACCTTGTCATAAGCTGAGAGGAAGATATATTTGTTTCGATAGTGTTTATCAGGTATTGTAACTAATAGGTATATTAATTGGATGCATAATTTCGTATATTTAAAGGATTTGAGATGTTTTCTTGATTTTTCGAGAAAATCAAGCATTTTAGAGATATGATGCATAAATGGATATATTTGCAAGTCCAGTTATGAGATATGAACTTCAATCAGCATATTAGATATTTTGTAGCTTATCAAAACCAAATAAAATTTTAAGAAAGATACTCTGTGTCATTTTAAAGATTGTTGTCGTACCTTCTATAAAAGCTATAGATAAAGCCTATATTCTAACATGTACACACATTTTGAAATTTAAGCTGGGATCAGCCTGTCGACGAATATAACAAAGCGTTGTAAAGTCTAGGAACCAGTCCTAACAATATCCGGGCAAATGAGGGCACCAGAGATGTCGTATATGTGTGCAGATTACATACATTTAACATATGGCATGATAAAACGATATAATACATGATATAAAACCTTACAAATTAAAAGATATCACCCGGCCTACAAGGCCTATGAGACACCATAATATACGTAACCTACATACATGTACATGTATATTCCAAATGAATATAACTTACCTGAATGAGTGAGTGAGTTATTGTTTTACACCGCTTGGGCAGTATTTCAGCCATGTTGCGTGCATAATTTACCTGAAACACCTCCAGAAGGACGAGAGAAGAGGGAATGTCGGGATATCCTTGCTCTTGTCCCAGGCCCAGTAGTAGGAGGCGAAGGCTCCAGCTAGAGTCATCTGACCCAGAGCTATGGCGAAGTTCACTCCCCAGAAGAACATGAAGACGTTGTAGATCTGTAGGTAGATTGTGTAGCTGAAACAAGAACATGAAGACATTGTAGATCTGTAGGTAGATTGTGTAGCTGAAACAAGAACATAAACACGTTGTAGATCTGTAGGTAGATTGTGTAGCTGAAACAAGAACATGAAGACGTTGTAGATCTGGAGGTAGATTGTGTAGCTGAAACAAGAACATAAACACGTTGTAGATCTGGAGGTAGATTGTGTAGCTGAAACAAGAACATGAAGACGTTGTAGATCTGGAGGTAGATTGTGTAGCTGAAACAAGAACATGAAGACGTTGTAGATCTGTAGGTAGATTGTGTAGCTGAAACAAGAACATGAAGACGTTGTAGATCTGTAGGTAGATGGTGTAGCTGAAACAAGAACATGAACACGTTGTAGATCTGTAGGTAGATTGTGTAGCTGAAACAAGAACATGAACACGTTGTAGATCTGGAGATAGATTGTGTAGCTGAAACAAGAACATGAAGACGTTGTAGATCTGGAGGTAGATTGTGTAGCTGAAACAAGAACATGAAGACGTTGTAGATCTGGAGATAGATTGTGTAGCTGAAACAAGAACATGAACACGTTGTAGATCTGTAGGTAGATTGTGTAGCTGAAACAAGAACATGAAGACGTTGTAGATCTGGAGATAGATTGTGTAGCTGAAACAAGAACATAAACACGTTGTAGATCTGTAGGTAGAGTGTGTAGCTGAAACAAGAACATGAAGACGTTGTAGATCTGGAGATAGATTGTGTAGCTGAAACAAGAACATGAACACGTTGTAGATCTGGAGATAGATTGTGTAGTTGAAACAAGAACATGAAGACGTTGTAGATCTGTAGGTAGATTGTGTAGCTGAAACAAGAACATGAACACGTTGTAGATCTGGAGGTAGATTGTGTAGCTGAAACAAGAACATGAACACGTTGTAGATCTGGAGGTAGATTGTGTAGCTGAAACAAGAACATGAAGACGTTGTAGATCTGTAGGTAGATTGTGTAGCTGAAACAAGAACATGAACACGTTGTAGATCTGAAGGTAGATTGTGTAGCTGAAACAAGAACATGAACACGTTGTAGATCTGGAGATAGATGGTGTAGCTGAAACAAGAACATGAAGACGTTGTAGATCTGTAGGTAGATTGTGTAGCTGAAACAAGAACATAAACACGTTGTAGATCTGTAGGTAGATTGTGTAGCTGAAACAAGAACATGAACACGTTGTAGATCTGGAGGTAGATTGTGTAGCTGAAACAAGAACATGAAGACGTTGTAGATCTGTAGGTAGATTGTGTAGCTGAAACAAGAACATGAAGACGTTGTAGATCTGTAGGTAGATTGTGTAGCTGAAACAAGAACATGAACACGTTGTAGATCTGGAGGTAGATTGTGTAGCTGAAACAAGAACATGAAGACGTTGTAGATCTGTAGGTAGAGTGTGCAGCTGAAACAAGAACATGAACACGTTGTAGATCTGGAGATAGATTGTGTAGCTGAAACAAGAACATAAACACGTTGTAGATCTGGAGATAGATTGTGTAGCTGAAACAAGAACATGAAGACGTTGTAGACCTGTAGGTAGATTGTGTAGCTGAAACAAGAACATGAAGACGTTGTAGATCTGTAGGTAGATTGTGTAGCTGAAACAAGAACATGAAGACGTTGTAGATCTGGAGATAGATTGTGTAGCTGAAACAAGAACATGAAGACGTTGTAGATCTGGAGATAGATTGTGTAGCTGAAACAAGAACATGAACACGTTGTAGATCTGAAGGTAGATTGTGTAGCTGAAACAAGAACATGAACACATTGTAGATCTGTAGGTAGATTGTGTAGCTGAAACAAGAACATGAAGACGTTGTAGATCTGTAGGTAGAGTGTGTAGCTGAAACAAGAACATGAACACGTTGTAGATCTGGAGATAGATTGTGTAGCTGAAACAAGAACATGAACACGTTGTAGATCTGGAGGTAGATTGTGTAGCTGAAACAAGAACATGAAGACGTTGTAGATCTGGAGATAGATTGTGTAGCTGAAACAAGAACATGAACACGTTGTAGATCTGGAGATAGATTGTGTAGCTGAAACAAGAACATAAACACGTTGTAGATCTGGAGATAGATTGTGTAGCTGAAACAAGAACATGAAGACGTTGTAGATCTGGAGATAGATTGTGTAGCTGAAACAAGAACATGAACACGTTGTAGATCTGGAGATAGATTGTGTAGCTGAAACAAGAACATGAACACGTTGTAGATCTGGAGGTAGATTGTGTAGCTGAAACAAGAACATGAAGACGTTGTAGATCTGTAGGTAGAGTGTGTAGCTGAAACAAGAACATGAACACGTTGTAGATCTGGAGATAGATTGTGTAGCTGAAACAAGAACATAAACACGTTGTAGATCTGTAGGTAGATTGTGTAGCTGAAACAAGAACATGAAGACGTTGTAGATCTGTAGGTAGATTGTGTAGCTGAAACAAGAACATGAACACGTTGTAGATCTGTAGGTAGATTGTGTAGCTGAAACAAGAACATGAAGACGTTGTAGATCTGGAGATAGATTGTGTAGCTGAAACAAGAACATGAAGACGTTGTAGATCTGTAGGTAGATTGTGTAGCTGAAACAAGAACATGAACACGTTGTAGATCTGGAGATAGATTGTGTAGTTGAAACAAGAACATGAACACGTTGTAGATCTGTAGGTAGATTGTGTAGCTGAAACAAGAACATGAACACGTTGTAGATCTGGAGGTAGATTGTGTAGCTGAAACAAGAACATGAAGACGTTGTAGATCTGTAGGTAGATTGTGTAGCTGAAACAAGAACATGAACACGTTGTAGATCTGGAGATAGATTGTGTAGCTGAAACAAGAACATGAAGACGTTGTAGATCTGTAGGTAGATTGTGTAGCTGAAACAAGAACATGAACACGTTGTAGATCTGTAGGTAGATTGTGTAGTTGAAACAAGAACATGAACACGTTGTAGATCTGGAGGTAGATTGTGTAGCTGAAACAAGAACATGAAGACGTTGTAGATCTGTAGGTAGATTGTGTAGCTGAAACAAGAACATGAAGACGTTGTAGATCTGTAGGTAGATTGTGTAGTTGAAACAAGAACATGAACACGTTGTAGATCTGGAGATAGATTGTGTAGCTGAAACAAGAACATGAAGACGTTGTAGATCTGTAGGTAGATTGTGTAGCTGAAACAAGAACATGAAGACGTTGTAGATCTGTAGGTAGATTGTGTAGTTGAAACAAGAACATGAACACGTTGTAGATCTGGAGGTAGATTGTGTAGCTGAAACAAGAACATGAACACGTTGTAGATCTGTAGGTAGATTGTGTAGCTGAAACAAGAACATGAAGACGTTGTAGATCTGTAGGTAGAGTGTGTAGCTGAAACAAGAACATGAACACGTTGTAGATCTGGAGGTAGATTGTGTAGCTGAAACAAGAACATGAAGACGTTGTAGATCTGTAGGTAGATTGTGTAGCTGAAACAAGAACATGAAGACGTTGTAGATCTGTAGGTAGATTGTGTAGTTGAAACAAGAACATGAACACGTTGTAGATCTGGAGGTAGATTGTGTAGCTGAAACAAGAACATGAACACGTTGTAGATCTGTAGGTAGATTGTGTAGCTGAAACAAGAACATGAAGACGTTGTAGATCTGTAGGTAGAGTGTGTAGCTGAAACAAGAACATGAACACGTTGTAGATCTGGAGGTAGATTGTGTAGCTGAAACAAGAACATGAACACGTTGTAGATCTGGAGATAGATTGTGTAGCTGAAACAAGAACATGAACACGTTGTAGATCTGGAGATAGATTGTGTAGCTGAAACAAGAACATGAAGACATTGTAGATCTGTAGATAGATGGAATAGCTGAAACAAGAACATGAAGACGTTGTAGATCTGTAGGTAGATTGTGTAGCTGAAACAAGAACATGAAGACGTTGTAGATCTGGAGATAGATTGTGTAGCTGAAACAAGAACATAAAGACGTTGTAGATCTGTAGGTAGATTGTGTAGCTGAAACAAGAACATGAACACGTTGTAGATCTGTAGGTAGATTGTGTAGCTGAAACAAGAACATGAACACGTTGTAGATCTGGAGGTAGATTGTGTAGCTAAAACAAGAACATGACGACGTTGTAGATCTGTAGGTAGATTGTGTAGCTGAAACAAGAACATGAAGACGTTGTAGATCTGAAGGTAGATTGTGTAGCTGAAACAAGAACATGAACACGTTGTAGATCTGGAGGTAGATTGTGTAGCTGAAACAAGAACATGAAGACGTTGTAGATCTGAAGGTAGATTGTGTAGCTGAAACAAGAACATGAAGACGTTGTAGATCTGTAGGTAGATTGTGTAGCTGAAACAAGAACATGAAGACGTTGTAGATCTGGAGGTAGATTGTGTAGCTGAAACAAGAACATGAAGACGTTGTAGATCTGGAGATAGATTGTGTAGTTGAAACAAGAACATGAAGACGTTGTAGATCTGTAGGTAGATTGTGTAGCTGAAACAAGAACATGAACACGTTGTAGATCTGTAGGTAGATTGTGTAGCTGAAACAAGAACATAAACACGTTGTAGATCTGGAGGTAGATTGTGTAGCTGAAACAAGAACATGAAGACGTTGTAGATCTGTAGGTAGATTGTGTAGCTGAAACAAGAACATGAAGACGTTGTAGATCTGTAGGTAGATTGTGTAGCTGAAACAAGAACATGAAGACGTTGTAGATCTGTAGGTAGATTGTGTAGCTGAAACAAGAACATGAACACGTTGTAGATCTGTAGGTAGATTGTGTAGCTGAAACAAGAACATGAACACGTTGTAGATCTGTAGGTAGATTGTGTAGCTGAAACAAGAACATGAACACGTTGTAGATCTGTAGGTAGATTGTGTAGCTGAAACAAGAACATGAACACGTTGTAGATCTGAAGGTAGATTGTGTAGCTGAAACAAGAACATGAAGACGTTGTAGATCTGTAGGTAGATTGTGTAGCTGAAACAAGAACATGAACACGTTGTAGATCTGTAGGTAGATTGTGTAGCTGAAACAAGAACATGAACACGTTGTAGATCTGTAGGTAGATTGTGTAGCTGAAACAAGAACATAAACACGTTGTAGATCTGGAGGTAGATTGTGTAGCTGAAACAAGAACATGAAGACGTTGTAGATCTGTAGGTAGATTGTGTAGCTGAAACAAGAACATGAAGACGTTGTAGATCTGTAGGTAGATTGTGTAGCTGAAACAAGAACATGAAGACGTTGTAGATCTGGAGATAGATTGTGTAGCTGAAACAAGAACATAAACACGTTGTAGATCTGTAGGTAGATTGTGTAGCTGAAACAAGAACATGAAGACGTTGTAGATCTGTAGGTAGATTGTGTAGCTGAAACAAGAACATGAAGACGTTGTAGATCTGGAGGTAGATTGTGTAGCTGAAACAAGAACATGAAGACGTTGTAGATCTGGAGATAGATTGTGTAGCTGAAACAAGAACATGAAGACGTTGTAGATCTGTAGGTAGAGTGTGCAGCTGAAACAAGAACATGAAGACGTTGTAGATCTGGAGATAGATTGTGTAGTTGAAACAAGAACATGAACACGTTGTAGATCTGGAGATAGATTGTGTAGCTGAAACAAGAACATGAACACGTTGTAGATCTGTAGGTAGATTGTGTAGCTGAAACAAGAACATGAACACGTTGTAGATCTGGAGATAGATTGTGTAGCTGAAACAAGAACATGAACACGTTGTAGATCTGTAGGTAGAGTGTGTAGCTGAAACAAGAACATGAACACGTTGTAGATCTGAAGGTAGATTGTGTAGCTGAAACAAGAACATGAACACGTTGTAGATCTGGAGATAGATTGTGTAGCTGAAACAAGAACATAAACACGTTGTAGATCTGTAGGTAGATTGTGTAGCTGAAACAAGAACATGAACACGTTGTAGATCTGTAGGTAGATTGTGTAGCTGAAACAAGAACATGAAGACGTTGTAGATCTGTAGGTAGATTGTGTAGCTGAAACAAGAACATGAACACGTTGTAGATCTGTAGGTAGATTGTGTAGCTGAAACAAGAACATGAAGACGTTGTAGATCTGTAGGTAGAGTGTGTAGCTGAAACAAGAACATGAACACGTTGTAGATCTGTAGGTAGATTGTGTAGCTGAAACAAGAACATGAAGACGTTGTAGATCTGTAGGTAGAGTGTGTAGCTGAAACAAGAACATGAAGACGTTGTAGATCTGGAGATAGATTGTGTAGCTGAAACAAGAACATGAACACGTTGTAGATCTGGAGATAGATTGTGTAGCTGAAACAAGAACATAAACACGTTGTAGATCTGTAGGTAGATTGTGTAGCTGAAACAAGAACATGAACACGTTGTAGATCTGTAGGTAGATTGTGTAGCTGAAACAAGAACATGAAGACGTTGTAGATCTGTAGGTAGATTGTGTAGCTGAAACAAGAACATGAACACGTTGTAGATCTGTAGGTAGATTGTGTAGCTGAAACAAGAACATGAAGACGTTGTAGATCTGTAGGTAGAGTGTGTAGCTGAAACAAGAACATGAACACGTTGTAGATCTGTAGGTAGATTGTGTAGCTGAAACAAGAACATGAACACGTTGTAGATCTGTAGGTAGAGTGTGTAGCTGAAACAAGAACATGAACACGTTGTAGATCTGGAGATAGATTGTGTAGCTGAAACAAGAACATGAAGACGTTGTAGATCTGTAGGTAGATTGTGTAGCTGAAACAAGAACATGAAGACGTTGTAGATCTGTAGGTAGATTGTGTAGCCGAAACAAGAAAAATACTACTAAAGCAAAGAAAGGCATAGCTGAAAAGCATTTTGTATTCGTGATGCTGACCAACTCAAGGAAGTATTTCTTGAACCTGTTTTGTCAACTAAAAGTGGAGACATGACAGAGCATACGACATGTGTCAAAAGGTCAAGGTCACTTAGCAGTCAATATTTGAGCGACCTCAATTAGGGACGTTGTTTTCAAAACTCATGTTACAATGTCTTTAAAGGGGCAGTAGCACGTTTTGAGGGGGACTAAAAGGTGATGTCAGGAAAATGAAAATTAATGGTTCCAATTGAAAGACAATGCATTTAAACTAAATGGAGCAGTAATAATTCAAATATATAATGTAAAGTTTAACTTTGCGATTGTTTTTTCTTACCCAAAATGAATTAAAGGTGTTCACACAAAAATGGCTGCCAATGGATTTTATGTGAATCCTTATAATTTGTTCTCCGACTATGGATGATTGGTTTGTGTAATAAGATTTTTGACACTATCAAAGTAATACATGTAGCATTAGCGTACAATCAACAGTCAAAAATTGAAAATAAAAAATTGTCAAAAAACGTGCTACTGCCCTTTTAAATGTTCTGATATTCTTCTAAAGCTTCCTAGCATGTTACACAAGTAACCAAGACAGACTGTCGTTTCCGAAACGGGTGTGGTCATCGAAAGTCTGCTTTACCTAGGACAATCAAGTGATGTTCACTATATACAGTATAATTTATACTTACTCTCCCTTGCCATGTTTCAGAAAGCCGCACACGTTACCCAGTGTGGTGTCGTTGGACTGGAACCAAGAATAAAATAAAATGTTTTGTTAATATTGTATTGTTAAAACCTTCTCAATACAGAGACACATCAGTCTAATACCCATACACTTTGTTTTACAGTATAAGTGAATCTGTGTCAACAACCAACCACGGTTGATAAGGATTAGCCAAAAACCTCCATCTCATTTCACAACAATGGAGATGTAAACAAATGATCAAAATTTAAGGACCGAGTTAGAAAATATATATAAGCGAAAATAATAAATATAATTTTTGAAACTTTGACACCTAGTCACTTCAGCGAGATGTGAAAAACCTTTCATAAAGGTTTGAGGTATGTTCGATCTTAAGGCGAAAAGACAACATCATTGGTAACTTTAATTCTCGCCTTTTTTACGATGATTTTAAAGATGTGCACGATCTTGAACTGAGAAAGACAAGTAATAACACACGTTCGACATAGCCACCCGGAAATACAAACTTCTAGCATCAAATTTTCGAATTCTAACCACTATTTATGGTTTGGTTATCAAAGCTGAACCGTAGTATACATTTCTTCATATGAGACATTTGATTTTTGAAAAACGAGTTCATGATACTGCACTAAGTTAGTCAAGAATCAAAACTGTATGGAACTCTTAAATTTAATTAAATTGACATTATTGTGATGTGTGCTTACAATGTCACGGGTTTCTGCACAAAGATAGTAATACATCAACAAAATTTCGGGATTCACCTACATGGAGTAGCGCTATGATAGCAAACAATCTTAAATACTTAAATTCCATATATATTGACTGAGATTGACAATTATTTGACGTGTGCTGTTCTTACATTTGTATCACAGAGCACCATGAGTTACATGTTGTACGAGTGTTTAAATCTTTAGTACCATATTGGAATGAGATTTATATTGCGTTTGTTCTTACATTTGTATCACAGGTGAGTTAAAGTGTTTAAATACTGAAATACAGATTTTAATGAAATTGAACAGAAATTTGACATGTGTTGTTCTTACGTTTGTATCACAGGGCACAGTGAGTTAACGGTGTAAAAATACTAAAATACAGATTTTAATGAGATTGACACGTCATGTGCTGTTCTTACCTCTGTATCACAGGGCACAGTGAGTTAACGGTGTTTAAATACTAAAATACAGATTTTAATGAGATTGACAAGTCATGTGCTGTTCTTACCTCTGTATCACAGGGGACCTGCTGGAAGAGATCCTGCGTGGCTTGTTTGACGGCGTCTGTGTTGACAGTGCCATTAGGGAAGGTCACGTTGTTCTCCCCTAGCTGCTGGTTGCGTCCTATAGACGCCAGGTAACTTGTACTAGCTCAGGAAACATCTCACTCAACTATGCTCTGTTAATTTTTTTACCATATATGTTTCTTCCTTTCCTTCTTCATTTGGCAAATGGGATCAAACAAACAAGGGGAGGTAAGTCTGTGTACATTATGTTGAGTTGTCAGCTTATTTTCTACCATAACCGTAACCTTCAACATTCACTCAAGGACAACAAACACATGGCCATGCTTGCCATACTGTATTCAGGGTAAGACAAGGCCGGATTTAATTTACAACAATTAAGTTCATCTGGAGGAAAAGGTATCCAGAAGAGATGAATCATGACTTAATGATGTTTAGTAAGGATGTGCTATATTATCAGTATATCAGTATATATCAACACAGAAGCACATACTATATACCGACACGACCTTCTGAAAATGTCAAATGTATGGGACTTTTTAAATTTAACAGTTTTCATCTTAAATTACAGAAAACACAATAAAATAAACTTTAACGAATGCAAATATTTATCAGCTCATAACCAGATGTTTCCAAAAAAGAAGCTTAGCAATAACTGCTGTTCTTAACGTTGATTATTATTCAAAAGAGCGTGCAAAACGTTTATTTAAAAAGTACCTATATATTGATATACGTGATAAAATAATCTATATATTTTCTGAATTGCAGTGTATGGCAATAGGTAAATAAGGACCGACACCCTTCCTTCCAATACCGTATGGTACGTGGGGTATCATTAGGTAGTGCTCCTTTATAGCGGCATACAGTTTCATCAATCTTAATGCCAATAAAAACTTGCGAAGTTATCAAATAGTTAAATTGATAAAATGGAGAATTTCCAAAAAAATGTAAGATCATGCTGCATAAGGGTAAGACACGAAAGTCATAAAGAAATTGATTATTTGTACTTTCTGCAATACTTACTTATTGGTTTGGAGCACAGACTAAACACACTTGATTGGGGGATAACAGAACAGAACAGATTGTTAAAATTGCATTAGAGAAACAATGGTAATGTTGATGTGTATTTGGCCTCAAGGATACACAGCCACAGCCAGGTTGAAGCCCACGACGACTAGTTGAAATAAATATGGTATTATCGGCCATATCAACGTGAACATCATGGATCCAACCGCTCTGAAATACAAACATGACATCACATCTTCATCTGTAACCAATAGCTCTTCAATAACTCTTCGTTCGGTTGTAAAATTTTGCTCATATATTACTTTGAATGAGAATTTTGTTTTGAAGACGATAAAGAGAAAATTGAGATAATGTGTAATAAAGCCTTCTTCACAAGCATCAAACACTTTGACGATGAAACCAAGTCAACGGTAATGTACGGATATAGCAGGAACAGTGAGATGGAGTTTTACGCCGCTTGTTCAGCCATTAGCGGCGAGGTATACACATATTAGAAATATGTAAATATTTCACAATGTAGGTAATATTTGTTAGTCTGTCATCCAGACTCTTAAGCAAAAATATTTCATTGATGGCTAACCCAGTCTAGAAAAGTATAGCAAGTCTAGATTACTCAGCTAAAGCATCTTCTGGGCTCCATTTTTTATAATACGTGAATTGTTTAAAAATATTGTCAATATTGAAAAACATATTTCTTGGACAAAATGTTGGTCTACGTATTTGTCAATAAGCTCGGGTACCTGCTACCCTCCTTGATGAGAGCAATGGCGATCCTGATCCGGGACACGAGCACGAGGATGACGAGCACTACGATGAGGAAGAGAATACCTGCAGTGATACCTGGTAACAGAGGAAGAGAATACCTGCAGTGATACCTGGTAACAGAGGAAGAGAATACCTGCAGTGATACCTGGTAACAGAGGAAGAGAATACCTGCAGTGATACCTGGCAACAGAGGAAGAGAATACCTGCAGTGATACCTGGTAACAGAGGAAGAGAATACCTGCAGTGATACCTGGTAACAGAGGAGGAGAATACCTGCAGTGATACCTGGTAACAGAGGAAGAGAATACCTGCAGTGATACCTGGTAACAGAGGAAGAGAATACCTGCAGTGATACCTGGTAACAGAGGAGAGAATACCTGCAGTGATACCTGGTAACAGAGGAAGAGAATACCTGCAGTGATACCTGGTAACAGAGGAAGAGAATACCTGCAGTGATACCTGGTAACAGAGGAAGAGAATACCTGCAGTGATACCTGGTAACAGAGGAAGAGAATACCTGCAGTGATACCTGGTAACAAAGAATACAGGAACTGCACACACCTGTCTCACCTTGACTGATATAATAATTACCTCATCGAGTGCTGGAACACTTCGAATTTAAAGGGGCACTAGCACGTTTGAGGGGGAATATAAGGTGACGTCATGAAAATGAAAATTGAAACACAATGTATTTAAAATAGATGAAGCAGTAATAAATCTATCCGGCTATGGATGATTGGTTTGTGTAATGTGATTTTTCACAGTATCAAAATAATACATTTACCATCAACGTACAATTATCAGTGAAAACATAAAAAATCTAAAAAACGTGTTCTTCCCCTTTAAGGTCTAAGATGAATAAAGTATCTGTCAAGGGTTGAAATGAAAATCTCGAAAGTTTCGCTAAAAAGAACTAGAGATAGTTTTTATTACATTTTGCCATTGTATGACGTCATATAGTAGTGATAACATGTTATTTTTTCCATTTTTCGGTGACAATGATATGTTCTCACTACTGTAGACTGATAGCGGTTTTAGTCCACTGAATAGAATACGGCATTAACCGCAAATAGTATAGAAATCAAATTACTTAGGAAATATTCGTTTAACAGTTAGTTTGTTCAGAGTGAAGACTTGTTGACCCTAGGACGCAACTCTCAGAAAGACAGTTTTCATTCCTCTCCAATGAAGATTTAAAATACACGATTCTGATTATCATCATTTCTATTTAAGCATAAAAGAGGTTTAACGCATGTTTTCAGGTTACGAAAAGGGACAGTCAACCGTTGAAATATAGAAATGCTGCAGTTGCATATTGGGTTGGATAATTTGCCATTTGATAAAACATAGATCAGAGGTAGCAGATGGCAATAGAGATTCACATTCAATCCTGATCGTGTGCATCATATAGATTCGTTCATGGAACAACAATGAACACGTGAAGCAGTGAACTGTAGTTATGATTTGCAGATGGCTTTCACATTTGAGGATATTTAGCACAATGTTCAGTATTTAAAACAATGTATTTCATTATCTACGACAGTTGATCCAAGTTTATTTCATCGAGTGTAATTGATAAACTTGAAATTTCACGAGTGGCGAAGCCACAAGTGAAATATAAACTTTACCAATGTCACGAGATGAAAAAAAACTGGTATTTGGACAACTAAATTTAGTATTCTATTTATCATATGATCTTTAATGAAAGATGTAATTAAGACGACTTAAAAATCAAAAATGACCACCATAAAAAAACGATAGGATGTATGTATTAAATATATAGAGTATTGCGGGGAATATGACTATATGAATATATTTAATACATACATCTTATCGTTTCTTTATGGTTTATGATATTCAAGAGTGCTCACCACAGCCCAGGAAGAGCTTCTCCTTCTGGAAGGATAGAGTGAGACCCCCCATGTAGACGGTGTACGACTCCTCAGACCCCCGGGAGTTCCACCACTCGTAGAAGCAGTAGCCGGCACCTGCCAGTACACTTTGTATTGAAGTTTCATTATCCGATCAATGGACATCTATCTCAAAGTCAAATAGTTTTTTGTACATAAGGCGTCTGGCCAATATACTATTTAAAATATGGACATGTATGTTTATACAATTAATATATTTTGAAAACTTGAATAATCATTTATCTCTTTATCTCCTCAATATATTATATGCAAACCACAGGACGACTCGCTTTCATTAATGACTTAGTTATAGTAACAATAGCATCTTCATTGAGGAATCCTTATGATAAGTTCCAAGAAGCAATAATTCCAGTATCTTATAAAATCAAATATTCTTTAAAAATAGCAGGATTTTCTGGATAACAACTTCCTTATGACGTTACGGAGTAAATTATTACTCTTATTTAGGAAATATTGTTGTCCTTATGTTTACCAATTCTCATTGCCTTCAATTGACTTGAAATGTTCTTTACATCTACATTTAATGTTTTCAAGAACTCCATCGTGACATTGTTAATTTCGTAACAATGGCTCCTTGATCTACTACGTTTATCAGTCTCACCTCCCCCGAAGATGCCGACGAAGGCGACGATAGAGAAGAAGACCATGAAGCCAGCGATCCAGCGCATGATGACGATATACACCAGGGAGATCAACATAGCCAACACAAGACCTCTGTATAACAGTAAATATATACAGCATCAATCACAGAAACTGCTTGACTTTCAAACAACTCCTTTATTGCTTTCTTGAAAACCTTTCAGTTCATTTGTAAATACCCGTAAATATATTGAAAATACATCATAATAGAAAGTATAGTTATACTAACCCATTATGGATGAAAATGTATAGTATATTTGACATGCATGTTTCATCAAGTACCATGTATATTGGGTGTACTGAATACGAAACCCGAGAAATTATATCAAAAAGAATATCAATCAGCATTAGTTCTAACAATAGCAATAAGATACCAAGTTAGTTTTACAGGCATATTGATAGAATGCGGAAGAAATATCTTTAAAAATCATATCAATAACAAGACGATGGATATCACTTAAACGTTCTTTATGATAAATCAAAATTTAAGATGAAATTATATATACAATTTTAAGTCATTTCGAAATATTGATAAGAAAACAAACATTTGTTTTAATAAAATTGGCACCAGTAAAACAGACGTAAAAGTATCGTAACCTGATTTTATATGACGTGAAATCGCTGTTTCGAGAATGACTTGAGTACAATTTGGAATTGTCCTCTTGACACGCGGTTCTGCGACTAGCTACTGCTATCGGGACTGGTGGCAATCGGTTGTTATTTCACAATCGTTATTCGGTTACGATTGTTGAGTTCTTTAATCGAGTATCGCATCGATATAGGGTGACCGATGAATCATCGGCCGTAATCGATAATCGAACACCACTATCTGTGAGTACTTACGTGAGTATCATGTACCATGTTTCCACAATGTCTGATATGATCTTCTCTCCGTACTCCTTCGCCTTCAGGAATGCTTGGAACACCCTGAAATTGTACATTTAGTTATATATAAGTATACATCGTCATATATTCAAACAATAATCTTAAATACAATACTTAAATCGAATTACTAACCCAGTAAAGATGGAAATGCAAACGGGTGTTAATGATAAGTTATGATATAAAGCAGTTTACTTGCTTTCATATTCTTGAATATAAATGAAATGATATATGATATATGTATGATAACACCAATGGCTAGATAATGAAACTCTTCATGCACCGTCCAATCCTCTCTTTCTATGACAGAGACAAATATAAAGTTTTGCTTTCATGCAATAAGTTGAAAGATTCACTCAAATAATAATATCTCATTCCCACAAATAAATCTCAACTTACTTTTGATAGTATCTGTGTAACAACTATCTCAAATTGTTTTCTATGACAATCCCAACAATAGTCCTCTCATTCTACCACAGAGACAAATATACATTTTAGTTGTCATGCAATAAGTTGAAATAATCCCTCAAGAACTCTCACAAGAAATCACAACGTTCTTATAATTATTGTGTGTGTATTTACTATATAACAATTTCTTCTATGACAGGACAATCCCAACAATAGGTTTTTTTTCTGATTGTTATACTTGATAAGATAAGATGTTAGAATAAAAGCTGTGTTCATTTCTACCCACATGTAAAATTTAACTACACAGGTATCTTTCAGCATGTGATCGAATAGCAGTTTCCACATCATTGGCATCAAACAAAAGAGATTGATTGATTTTTCGTATAACATATCATGGTTATTCCTTTGACATTGAAATTGCCAATATTTGTAACACATGTTATCCCAGCAAACCATCCCATATCGACAAGAAGCGTCAGGACATATGTATACCTAAATCATTCATGAGTGTATGCTATTGTTTTTGATTGATCACGTCGACATTTTGTGGCAGTGGCCTTGTAAATATCATTATTTTGCTATTTTGTTTTAATTGATTTGCAATCTGATATACAAAAATCCCATTTGTCCAGTTTCCAAACTTATTTAGAATATCATTCCTCAATCTGGATAGTATATGAGTTGTATTTATATTTCCGGCTAAAATTACTTTTGAAAAATCAAATCTGTTGTTATTCCAACTCACGTTTCATGTATTTTTAACGTTTAGCAGATACTCCAAACACATATGCTTAAATGACACAGATGCCCCCGCTAATAGAAATGCCCTAAACGTTTTCAACCATAGAATTTATAGCAAAATAAGATATGCACACCTGTAGCTTAATTTAATTTCAAACATCCATTAAAATGTAGAAAATTAAAATTTGCCAAAACAAACCATAAGATTCACACCTTTAGGATACCTAAAAAGCATGTTCAGCGCAGTATATCCAGGATTTTTTAGAACATACAGTATCATACCAATATGAGTTTTCACTTGCTCAGAAATTCACCTAAGTTCAACATGTCAGAAATTTGAAAAAAATTCAAAAATTGAAAAGCAGAATATAAGATGCACACCTTAGGATGCCTATAAGCCATGTGTGCAATTTCACTTAAATCTATTGAACGGTTTTTGAGGAGAAGTGGATAAACAACACTCCCTATCACACTTCTATGAGTTTTCACTTGCTCAGAAATTCACCTAAGTTCAACATGTTAAAAATTTGATAAAAATAAAAAATTGAAAAACAAAATATGAGATGCACACCCTTTGGATGCCTATAAGCCATGTGTGCCAATTTATTTAAATCTGTTGAAGGGTTTTTGAGGAGAAGTGGATAAACGATACGCTGTATAGTATACTGAGTGGTTACGTACGTACGGACGTACGTACATGTACGTACTGACGTACGGACAACCGAGGTTAATCCAATATGCCCCTGCCATATGTGGCGGGGGGGCATAAAAATATGATTATATATAGATAGCACCATTCTCTCCCCACAGAGGCAGCTCAGTCATACCTGAGTTAGCCTCTGTTCTATTACGCCAAGATTCCGGGGATCCGGGACGTTGCCCTAGCGGCAAAAAGTTGTAACTTAAGATATCTCCCTTATTTGCAACCAATGAAAACACCTTTTGGATATCCATGACTTTGGGAAATCTTAACGACCCTAAAGTGACATGGAAAATATCATGCCTTTATGATTATTTTTCATCAACAGTGAAAGAGGAAAAATATTTGAAAATCAGATATGGATAGGGTTTTTCATTAGATAGAAACTGTTTTATAATTGTGTAAATTATTGTTTGTTTTATGATATATTTTATTTTACTTATCAACCAAACAATGGCTAATGAGAAGGTAAAAAGTGATAGTCTGTAAAAGAAGAATTACCTCCCCTGGATGTTAAATTTCAACGAAAGCTTTGACGATACACACGGAGATGGCCGAGGTTTTGCGAATGACCACTTTTGAAACGGCGTCGCTGATTGCACAACTTACTTCGATTGCCTCCAATCAGATCTCTTCTTTTCTACCCCATGTATTAGCCGTAATAGAACAGAGGCTAATTCAGGTATGACTGAGTTGCTTCTGTGAGGAGAGAATGAGATAGCACCTAAGCAGGTCGAGTAGAAATGAATATATCGTTCACCTATAATGTGTAAATGTTCTTGATATACTACAACTTGCCTTGCAAAGCATAACCCGCGTCAGTCATATTCACCTTAAGCCTTGCTGTATTGTGTCAAATTCTTGATTTTCGAAGTTCTCTTAGTGTTAAGATAGTACTAAACATTAACATAAAAAAATCCTATTCTCTCCCCACAGAGCGACACCGTCCTTAAATCATCATTTTAGTTACAGATTCATTGCAAAGGCATTGCGATATGATCCACCCTTTCCATGCGAGTAGCGTTACCATTTGCTGCAAAAAAAATCCGCCAGGGGAAACTGGCGAAAATCAAAGACTTTATCTAAGTAGAACAGAGGTAGGGTCAACATTTTATGACTTGTTATACCTCAGTGGGGAGAGAATGCGACAACCCAGGCCCGGGAGGTTTCTGATTAGACTAGATATAATTCAAGCTACAATATGTAAAGAGCTGGTGTCTCAAATAGACGGTGATAGAGGTCGGAGTTATGCCTTGCGAAAGAAAGTTGATATTGATCATATTAATCATTCAACATAACAAAGCAGAATATATACCCGTTTCTTACTTATAAGACAAAACACATAAGATTCAAAGCGATAACAATGCTATAGATACAAAACCACCTAGGGCGACAGTAAATACGCAATGAGAAGACACAGACTGAAGCCTTTTACCTTCTTTCAGAACTTAATATGCAATATTGAATGGTCAAAATTGCATTAAGAATCACAATGAAATACACATGAAAAGACAGCCCATGGCTCCTGGAAAGTTAAACACGCGACAGAAATTAATGACCTTGTGTCAATCAAGATCAAAAGGTTTAAGCAAGACATTCCGTTTTACTAGATGAACATGTCTCTTTACATCAATACAACTACATGACAAAGGTCCCTAGCCAGGATGTAAAATAAGGTATGAAATGAACATGCAATTGACAGCCCATTCTGCTTGAAAGCAGGAAATATGATAATTCTCTTTGTTATAGACATGCAGTGACAACTAGTATAAACCTGAGGTCTGCAACAAGCTCAGTTGGAGTTACATTCATATTTTGGTTTATTCTGAAATATCAAGACAAGGGGATGAAGTGACATGAGACAGGGGGACAACATAAAAACAGAAACAATATCACAAACAATGTAGAAATGTATCACAAACAATATAGGAATGTATCAAAAACAATATAAGAATGTATCACAAACGATATAGGAATCTATCAAAAACGATATATAAATGTATCACAAACAATGTAGAAATGTATCACAACAAATATAGGAATATAAAAGGATATAGAATTTATTATTCATGCTATGAAAAAAGCAGTTTTTCTGTTTGCATAATTAATATTCATCACTTGTTCTCTGTTTGCATTATTAATATGCATCGCATTTTTACTGTTTGCATTACAATGTGCATTACCGTTTTCTCTGTTTGCATTGTCATATGCATCGCATTTTTCATTGTTTGCATTATAATGTGCATCACCTTGACCTCTGTTGGCATTATAAATATGCATCGACTTGACCTCTGTTGGCATTATAAATATGCATCGCCTTGTCCTCTGTTTGCATTATCAGATGCATCGACTTGTCCTCAGTTTGCATTATCAGATGCATCGACTTGTTCTCTGTTTGCATTATCAGATGCATCGACTTGACCTCTGTTGGCATTATAAATATGCATCGCCTTGTCCTCTGTTTGCATTATCAGATGCATCGACTTGTTCTCTGTTTGCATTATCAGATGCATCGACTTGACCTCTGTTTGCATTATAAATATGCATCGACTTGACCTCAGTTTGCATTATCAGATGCATCGACTTGTCCTCTGTTTGCATTATCAGATGCATCGACTTGACCTCTCTTTGCATTATCAGATGCATCGACTTGACCTCTCTTTGCATTATCAGATGCATCGACTTGACCTCTGTTTGCATTATCAGATGCATCGACTTGACCTCTGTTTGCATTATCAGATGCATCGACTTGTCCTCTGTTTGCATTATCAGATGCATCGACTTGTCCTCTGTTTGCATTATCAGATGCATCGACTTGACCTCTCTTTGCATTATCAGATGCATCGACTTGACCTCTCTTTGCATTATCAGATGCATCGACTTGACCTCTGTTTGCATTATCAGATGCATCGACTTGTCCTCTGTTTGCATTATCAGATGCATCGACTTGTCCTCTGTTTGCATTATCAGATGCATCGACTTGTCCTCTGTTTGCATTATCAGATGCATCGACTTGACCTCTCTTTGCATTATCAGATGCATCGACTTGTCCTCTGTTTGCATTATCAGATGCATCGACTTGTCCTCTGTTTGCATTATAAATACGCATAGATTTGTCCTCTGTTTGCATTATAAATATACACCGACTTGTCCCCTGTTTGCATTATAAATACGCATAGATTTGTCCTCTGTTTGCATTATAAATACGCATAGATTTGTCCTCTGTTTGCATTATAAATATGCATCGATTTGTCCTCTGTTTGCATTATAAATACGCATAGATTTGTCCTCTGTTTGCATTATAAATACGCATAGATTTGTCCTCTGTTTGCATTATAAATATGCATAGATTTGTCCTCTGTTTGCATTATAAATATGCATAGATTTGTCCTCTGTTTGCATTATAAATATGCATCGACTTGTCTTCTGTTTGCGTTATCAGATGCATTGCCAGATCCGATGTCATAAGATGTCATACGCTTGTAAAATATAGTTTGTACAGAAACATTCGGATTTACCACTTAACGACTGAGGCGAACTTTGTACGTTCGCTGTAAAGTTCCTGTGGTTTGCTATCATTTGATAGATATGCTTTGTTCCATCATAAAGTTCTTCAGAAATACAAAACATCCTGACAATATTCAGACATATTTCTCACATCTCTTTTAATCAAGCGATGGGAAGGGGTGGGGATGTGGTTGAAGAAGATGAAACACAAAATTTCAAAACTTACTCATTGGCGACTTTTAGCGCTTCTCCGGTCACCGTGTTGTTGCTTCCGTCGGTGATCGGGACATTACTTCCGGCGGAAGTGGCTACATCGACAGCCGTGTTTGCCAAATTAACAAATTGTTCTAAGTCCGGGAGACATCGATGAACAACTGGAAGGAGAGACCACGTGATAGATACTTTCTACGATGGCTGACATATCTCATCATATACACAAACAGCAAAAAACAACATCTTACCAACGACATTGGTACTAGAATGCATTAAATACTCGTGTGTACACATTTAAAATGTGTAAGTATTAATAGATATTTTTCCTTTGCTATTTTTAATGAGACAGCCTCATTGTTAAAAAAAATGTTTAGAAGGCGTCCATTTTTCTTTCATAAAGTTCATAAAGTGTTTATATATTCTTAGGTATATGTACATATAGATATAGCGAGTTTACTGAGGTTACCTGATGTACTCTTCAGGTAAAACGGAGCACATGCCTTGGACGTGACAAGCTCGGTAACTTGCTGAAACAATCATAAAAACAAGGATTTTATAACATAATGGGGCTATCCATTCCAGCCGGCAAAGGCTTCTTTACACATAAGAGATAAATGCTGAAACTTCTGCAAGTAATTATATATAGTGAATATATATAGTTATATATGGGTATACTATTGCTACAAAGTTGGATTCATTTTGACGTAATGATTTAATTATATTGAATACTTAGAACGATATTATATAAAGCCACAAGGAAGACTATTAGCTTCGTTATCAAACGCTGAGCATACCTTGTAAAACACTTTATGTATAGACAAATCTGTAACCCTGTTTCTATTCTTTAATATTAAGTTGACATCAATCTAGTATATGTTTCTCTTACACAGACATGTAGATAACGTCTTTGAGAGGCATTGCAGAAGTTGGAATGACCATAATGCTGAGGAATATATGGACGACAACTTCTTTGGTCATTGGATGCGACGTGTCGACACAGATTCTTAAGACGTCCATACAATGAACAAAGAAGTTGTCTTCCATATATTCCTCAGCATTGTAGACATGTAGAAAAACATCTATTCAGAGTTCTATTCGGTTCAATTTTATTAATATTATTTTCTTCTTTTTTTCTGAGCTATTGTGAATATGTTTGGTTTATTTGGTACCAACGTAGAACAAAAGGTAAAAATCCCTGAATAATAGATCACAACATAAACATAAACATTTAGTCTGGAATACACATTCTTTCTTCCTATGGTCTTCAGATGGTTATTACAGACATTTGGCAAGGTCACTGACCTTTGTCATATCGGCCTTGTCTGTACAGATCAACTCGGTCGCTGCACTTCCGGTCTTCAAGAAGTCTGGGAAGGCCACGTAGTTCTTTGTCGGACACGTGGACACACACACCTGGATACAACCATAAATTCTGTCTTAAACATGGCCCCTTCATGCATCAATAACCAAATCATGTTACTCATTATT